>PISX010000151.1:0-367819 GCA_004024625.1 Mellivora capensis | reverse complement strand
GAGACAGGTGCTTCATTTATATTCTTCAGTTTTACTTTTCTTATCTATGAAATGAGCTGAATGCCTCAGAGGGCTGAGGTTTGCATGAGCTAATGGATACTAATAATGGTAGATTTAAAGCACCATGTACCTTGAAGGCTTAATTATAGTTATTATTCAGTTACCTTAATGATACTGAGAGAGTATTGATGTTAGTGGGGTGTAAAATCCTCCTAGTCAGGGTCATCTTGTGTCTGGTCTAACGATCTGACTTCCAGGAGGAGGCCTTGAGGTTTGTGTTCGAGCATAGTATCGACAGTACCAACATGGGCTACTGAGAGTTTGCAAGATATGATAACTTTGACAGTGAAGGTAGTAGGTGGTATAACACAAGTTCATGTGTGTGTACATATGCAATATCTTTGGCATTTGGAGTAGATGTGTGATTAGAAGGTGACTTTCATTTTTTTGCTGTAATTGCTTATTAAACATAAAAACCCAATTTCCACAGAGACCACATGATTTATAGTGGTTTTGTGACATTACTAAGTGACCTATTCTTACAAAGTCATACTAAATCACATCTCAAAAAATGCAGTGCTAAGGACTATAATTTTTCACATTATAAAGTGAAGTGACTCAGATATAAAGTAATAGTGATTTTTTTCCCTCTCTAGAAGTAAGCACAGAATAATCATGTTTTCCCTTCTGTAACATTTTAGACATTTTTAGATTTCTCTTGTAAATTCCATGGGAAGTCCCATTTTAAAGATACTTATGGACTGGATTGATGTTTGAGAAAATTAGCTTTTATGTAATTTCATGTCTCTTGAAGGGGAGAGCCAGTCTCCTACAGATTTCCCCCCAACAGATAGAGAGACTTGATCGGCATATGCTGTTTGTGTCTCACAAGTGTGTACATCTTCCATATGAACCTCAGTGGGACTGCAAACCTGTTTTCCCTTTTTATTGCTGTTGTTAGTTTTGGCATTGGCATGTCTTTGTCCGTTGGTTTGGATAGCTTCTATAGAAGCCTGAAGGCTGTTCATTTTCCTCTTTCTTTTTGACAGTCTGGGTTTAAAGACCGTACCTCTAAATAATTATTGCTATCTTGGATGACTTTTTTTTCTTTTTTTCTTTTTTTTTCAGTCTAGCAAGGCTGATACGGTTCAGATATTTTTGGCATTTCCTTTGGAAGTTATTTCCAGTATGTGTTCCATTCTCTCCTGATGATAAATTATCATCCTTTAAATATATATTTGCTTTTTAGAAACAGGTGAAATTTGTCTGGAGCCTCCTCTGGCAAATACAGAGAATGGTCTAGCTCAATAAAGCCATTGCAGTTCAGAAGTTACCACACAGCCAGCATTTGGAGTGAGAGTCTTCATGCTAAAGAAATCATAGCTTTACTTCATTACTTCACATTAATCAGGTCCTTTAAAGTGTCTCCATTGATGAGCCTTTCTTACCAACTCTGATCTTGTCAGACAGATTTTCCAGGAGCAAAGTTTTACTGAAGGTCAAAGGAGTTTTTAGCCTCCAAAATATTAGCATTTTGCTGTTGTAGATTTGGGTGCTTGACCTCCTGATCACTTTGGAGATAACATATTTATCAGTTTACTGCCTTCTTCAGCCTCCCAGAAACTTTTTTTTAAAGATTTATTTATTTATTTGAAAGAGAGAAAGCGTGCGCACATGTGTGTGCATGAGTGGGGACAGGGGCAAAGGGAGAGAATCCTGAGCAGACTCCCCGCTGAGTACAGAGCCCAGTGTGGGGCTTGGTCTTAACCACCCACGAGATCATGACCTGAGTCAAAACCAAGAGTCAGCCCCTTAATCTACTGAGACATCCAGGCACACCCCCCAAAACTGTTTTTACTCAGAATCAGTTTAACCAGCGCATATATATTAAACCCCTACATGCACAGTAACTTGCTTCTTGTATCCACTCTTCAAGATTCTTCCTGCTGGCCATCAGGGCTCTTGGAAGTTCACTTTGCGGCTAAAGTGGTGATCATAGACTAGAACCCAGCTAGATATGTTTTGTTTTATGGCTTATTTTCAGCAAGTTGAAATTGAACTTAAAAGAATTATTTATACTTCACTTTTAAGATTATACTTTTTAATTTCTTGAATAGCATTTGATCATCTTTTTTGCTGATAATCGTTTTGTCTGGGTATGCATCAGCGTTAAAAAGTCCTTCTGGTTTAACCAATTTCATGCTTTGGGACCAGAATTAGGTTGGGAGATAATACTTGTTTCTACAAAATCTTTGATGTTGCACGGTTTCCCATCTTGTATCCAAATACTTAGAGATGAAAGCATTTCTATTTTTGTGATATTATTTGGATAATATTTCTGCCTTGACAATTGACATTGAGTCTGGTTTATGATCTGTGTAGATTAAGCTGTTCCAGAATACTGAATCAAGTACTGTTGACCTTTGAACAATTCAGGGGTTAGGGGCACCAACCCCCCCCCAACCAAAAATCTGCATATGACTTTTAACTCCCCCAAAACTTAACTACTGTTGACTGAAAGCCTTAATGGTAAATGGTCAGTTAACACATATTTTGTATGTTATATGTGTTATGTTCTGTATTCTGACAATAAAGTAAGCTAGAAAAAAAATGAGAAAATCATAAGGAAAATGCATTTACAATACTATACTGTGGAAAATCCATCTTATAAGTGGCCCCATGCAGTTTAAATCCATGTTGTTCAAGGGTCAACTGTGTCGTACTCCTCTTTTTTTTGGTGCCCTCTCAGTACATACTCATCCAGAAATCTTTTAGTTCCATTGGCCTATTCAGACTCCTTGGTTCTTTACTGGTATCACTTGGAATGGTTATATTTTATATTTTGGGTATTTGTCAATATATGCCTCTGAAATAATTTTATGTGGTATAATCTCAGTCTGTAGGATCAAAATCTGTCCTTAAGTACAGGATACCTATTCATTTCCTTGGTAGTCATCACCTCTTAAGACAACAGAGCTGTTTTTCGGGATATGTTTGTCACCTCTTCTTTAACCAGTTTTTCTGTCAATGAGAACTAATTCCAGACTAGGTGTAAGTTACAGCTGTGGCACTTTCTTAGGTCGCTCCCGTGTGGGAGACACCCACCTCTGATGGTGGTCAGGACTTAATGAGACCATGTATGTGAAAGGGCTCTTTCTAAGCTTCATAAAGCACGGTATGAACCTGTATGTGGTAAGAATTTTGGATCAAATGAATTCTGCTGTCTTCCTTGGAAGGAGTTGTATTATCGAAGACTACAGAAAGCTAAAAAACCAAGTTTAAAATTTGATCACTATCTTACTTCCTCTGCTACCTCACTCTCTGACATTTTCTGGTCAGAACACCTGGTAGGTTTTGTTTGTTTGTTTGTTTGTTTGTTTAAAGATTTTATTTATTTATTTGACAGACAGAGATCACAAGTAAGGCAGAGAGGCAGGCGGGGGGTGGGGGTGTGGAGGGGGAGCAGGCTTCCTGCTGAGCGGAGAGCAGACGAGGGGCTTGATCCCAGGACCCTGAGATCATGACCTGAGCCGAAGGCAGAGCCTTAACTCACTGACCCACCCAGGTGCCCCAAAATACCTGGTAGTTTTTAGGAGTTGGTGGTATAAAGGTTCTCTACAAAGAGTCCTGGGGAGCGATCTCTTGGATATCACAAGTGCCACACACCATTGGTACTGCAGTTTGGGACAGCTCTTAGGAGTACCACCCACAGCCCGCCCAAGTGTTTTGGGGTTTTTTTTGGTGAGTTTGTTTGTTTGTTTCTTTCTTTCTTTCTTTCTTTCTTTCTTTTTTTCTTTTCTTTTTTCTTTTCTTTCTTTCTTTCTTTCTTTCTTTCATGATAAAACCAAGGTAAGTAAATGATTAGGGAATTGTTTAAAAAAAAGAAACTTATGTGTTTGCAACAGAAGACTTTTACACATTTGTATCCAAATATTCTTTACTAAAAGTTTTTAAAAATTAATGGATTCCGATAAGTGATGCCAACTTCAAAGTTAATTACTGCTGTACTAGAGCTGGAAAAGTCTAAATTTTGGATTTCTTCATTTTATCTTTTAGAGTTATGCCCAGCCAAGTCTTCAGTATATCCAGGGACAGCAGATTTTCACAGCTCACCCACAAGGAGTGGTGGTCCAGCCAGCTGCGGCCGTGACGACAATAGTTGCACCGGGGCAACCTCAGCCCTTACAGCCAGTAAGAGAAATATTTCAGTTGATAAAATGCTCATTGGCTGCGTATCTCATCTTTAGAAGGCTTACTTTTTTTTTTTTGTTTGGTTTGGTTTTATTTTCCACTCTGTTTTTGGTTTTTAACTTTCGTAGTCCCCAGTTTTGCATAAGTGCTTATGTCCTGGAGGAAGCATTACTCACCATTTTTTTAAAATTTCTGTGAAATTTATAGCAGTGTTGATAGATACATATTTTGCTCCTGCTATCCATTTTATTTGTAATTTTAACTGACTGACTTGTATTTTTATACTTTGCTAGGAATTCTAATGTAACAGTTTTATCGAGTAGCTATTTTTATTTTATGGAGCCCTAGAATATGATACTACACTAGACACTGTGGACTGGAGGTATAGAAATGAGTGATGTACTTCACTGTACACGTTGTACAGTATGGCATTCTTCCACATATGGAGGAGGGTATGGGGAAATCTTGATGAAGTGGGAACTAGGAGGCTGGCATTGGAAGCAGTTGAGCAGCCAAACAGAATAACTTACCCATTAGCACTTCGGAATTCTGACAGTTCAGAGAAGGCTCCTGCAGCAATCCCATGAGTGATAATGGCTTTTGGCGAGTAGGACAGTGAATGGAGATGGAGTATAAAGACTGCATGTGAGACAGTTGGGGGCTGAGACCGTTTGCACTTCCAGCAGATATTTGAGGGCTTGCTGTGAGTTGGGCCCTTCTAGGAACTCTGAATACAAACCTAAGCTTCCATTCCTGTTCTCAGAAGCTCACATTCCACTTAGAGAGTTGAGGATCACAATGAATAATCTTAAAAGTAGAGATTAGTATCACAAAAGGTATAGCTAGTTTGAGGAGGGAAAGAACCATTCCCAAGTACGGGAAGGATTAGTAATTTGGTTAAGTTCTGAATGATTTGAAGTGTTTTTTGGTTTTGTTTTTTCTTTTTGGATTTGAAGTATTCTTTTTTCCCTCCTGCAAATATTTTATTTATTTATTTGACAGAGAGAGAGAGAGAGAGAGAGGGAACACAAGCAGGGGGAGTGGGAGAGGGCAAAGTAGGCTCCCTACTGAGTAGAGCGCCTGATACAGGGCTCAATCCCAGGACCCTGGGATCATGACCTGAGCCAAAGGCAGACGCTTAATAATTGAGCCACCCTGGTGCCCCTGGATTTGAAGTATTCTTAAGTGACACAGAAGCGTAGGGAAAAGAGGTCACTTTATAGGCTAGAGGACTATAGGAACGAAGCGGAACTGAAGTAGGACACCAAAAACAGCAGCTACATGCAGTAGGGATTAGTGGTATACACAAAGCAGTGATGCTTCAAGATCTATGTTTGCTTAAAAGTGGTCACATTTTAAAAAAGAAAAAAGTGGTTACATTTTACCTGAGCCTGGGATCTCGGGTTCCTCTTTGATTGCTCAAGCAAAGGTAAAGCTGGAAGAATGATTCTATGTTAACTGGTTTACGTAAAATGGACAGTTTAGGGCATATATTCTTATAGCAGTTTATTGCAAGTCTTCCAGAGCTACTATAACAAAATGCCATAAACTGAGTGACTTAAACAACAGAAATTGATTTTCTCACTGTTCTAGAGGCTGAAAGTCTGTAAGATCAGATGTCAACAGGCTTCGTGTCTCCTGAGGCCTCTCCTTGCCTTATAAATTGTTGTCTTCTCACTGCATCTTCACATGGCCTTTTCTCTGCCCACATACCCTGATGTCCCTTCCTCTTATGAGTTTACCAGTCCTGTTGGATTAGGGCACTACCCTTATGTCCTCATTTAACTTTAATTCCCTCTTTAAAGGCACTTTCTCCAAATAGTCACATTGGGATTTAGGTCTCCAACATATGAATTTGGGGGAAACAGTTCAGTCCCTAACAGTGATTATGAAGTTTTTATGTTTTTCAAAATGTGACATTAAATTTTTAAATATAAATATGAAGTTTTGAACATACAGAAAAATAGAGAATGGGTAAATGTTAACATTCTGTCATATTTGCTTTTCAGATTTTTGTCTTAAAAAGAGAGAGAGTATCTGAAGTGGTATATGTCATTTAGCATTGGTTTTATCAAGGTTGAAAGATATTGCTCTAGATAATGAGCTGCTGAATATTTTTAAGGGTGATCTCTTGGATGGTGAACTTGGAGCCAACTGCCAGTTTTCTGACAGATCCTTAAAGCTATTCATAGAGCCATCTCTGATCATTTCCCAGATTGGACTTTTGTTTTATTGTTTTTCAAAAGAAGAGGTGGAAGATATATGTTTTTACATATTAAGTAGGCTACTTTGTCCTTTTTGGCTAGATTAGAAGAGATGTCACTGATTAAGAATTTGTGTGTGTTTCTTTTTAGCCTGAATTGGTAGTGACAAATAATCTTCTGGATCTGCCACCCCCCTCTCCTCCCAAACCCAAAACCATCGTCTTACCTCCCAACTGGAAGACAGCCCGAGATCCAGAAGGGAAGATTTATTACTACCATGTGATCACAAGGTAAGAAGGGCTGTGTTGGCATCCCAGGTCAGCTTTCAGTTGGTGGAAGAAGCTGCCGTCAGAAGAGGAGATTGATGGGTATGGGCTTGATGTCATTGTTCATTGCGCTTGAGGGCTGCCAGATTTCCAGAATCACGTCTTAAATGTTATGTCAGACCATAGACTTTAGTCCTTTTTAGAGATATATTTTGCTTTGTTTTTAATCTGCAAGACTCTTGGAGAAAACTGGAGTTTAAAAAGATAATGACGGGGCACCTGGGTGGCTCAGGCATTAAGCGTCTGCTTTGGGCTCAGGTCATGATCCCAGGGTCCTGGGATTGAGCCCCACATCAGGCTCCTTGCTCAGTGGGAAGCCTGCTTCTCCCTCTCCCACTCCTCCTGCTGTGTTCCCTCTTTCATTGTGTCTCTCTCTGTCAAATTAAAAAAAAAAAAACACACACACTTAAAAAAAAATAAAAAGATAATGACTTCATCTAATATTGTGTAGGTCATAAGCAAACCTTTTCTGTAAGAGCCCAGATATAATGAATATTTTAGGCTTTGCCAGCCAGCCAGTCTCTGTCACAAGTACTCAGCTCTCATTGTTGTGCAAACGGCCCATAGGCCATATATAAATGAGTGGTCACTTCTGTGTCCAATAAGACTTGGTTTACAAAATAGGCAGGAGGCCAGATTTGGTCCATGAGCCATAGTTTGATGATCCCCGCTATAGGCAAAAAGCCCAATTTATCTTTTACCTAGAAGTTTAAAAAAATACATCTTTTAGACAGATAGCTTTATGTGAATGTATGTGCTTTCTCTCTCTCTCTCTCTCTCTCTCTCTCTCTGTGTACTCGTTGGTATATAATTTTTTTTAAAAATATTGTATTTACTTATTTGACAGACATAGACCACAAGTAGGCCAGAGCGGCAGGCAGAGAGAGAGGGGGAAGCAAGCTCCCTGCCAAGCAGAGAGCCCGATGTGGGGCTTGATCCCAGGACCCTGGGATCATGACCTGAGCTGAAAGCAGAGGCTTTAACCCACTGAGCCACCCAGGCGCCCCTGGTATATAATTTTATGTGAGTTGTTGGGGTACATGTTTTATAATCATACCAATCTGTAGAGGACTTTGTCAGTTACAGATAGGTAGAACTACATTTTCAGTGCATGCTTATACTTTGTTTTAGGGGTCAGCAAACTATGCCCACAGGCCACTTGTATTTGCAAATAAAGTTTTGTGGGGAATACAGCCACGCCCATTTATTTAGGAGTTATTTATGGCTGCTTTCACACTATAATGGCAGAGTAGAGTAGTTGTGACAGAGACCTTTAGGCCCACAAAGTCAGAAATGATTTACTCTCTGATCATTTATAGAAAAAAAGTTTGCCAACTCCTACTCTCTTGTATGGCTGTACGAAATTTTTTTTTTAAGATTTTATTTATTTAATTGACAGACAGATATTACGAGTAGGCAAGAGAGGCAGGGAGAGAGAGGAGGAAGCAGACTCTCCGCGGAGCAGAAATCCCGATGTGGGGCTTGATCCCAGGACCCTAGGATCATGACCTGAGCCGAAAGCAGAGGCTTTAACCCACTGAGCCACCTAGGCGCCCCTGTACGAAATTTTACTTAACCCACCCTCATTGTTGGATTTTCACTGCGTTATATATAACCCCAACCTTGGACATCCTTAAAGACACTAATCTTACTAATCTTATTCTGTTGGTTAAAAGACATCGACATTTTAAATTGATAATTACTATCAGCTTACCATTAAAAAAAAATTGTACCACTGTAGGCTTCCACAAAAAGTATACAGTATTGTCTTTTTCTTGATGTAGTTTCTTCTACTCTTGTAAATCTAATAGGCGAGAGAGCTTATTTTCATTTCTGATTCTTTTATTGTTGAAATGGACTATCTAAAGTAAATTATTGGCCACTTGTATCTTTTGCGAATTGCTTGTTTGGGAGCATCTCCCTGTTCTCTCATTATTGTTAGGTCTTTTTATCAAGAGTATTGCAGATGTCTTTGTTTGTAATGCCTTATGAATTTAAAAATTTCATACAGATAGTTTCCTTTATGCTTTATCAAGCGCGTGTGATGTTGCTGACTAAAGATGGAGTGGTAGGAGAGCACAAGAAGAAAGAAGACTGCAGTGGCGGGACTGGCCTGTCAGATAGGCTGCTAGTTCCCTGAGGCTTTGGACACTTTAAATGATTTTCCCTATAGCATTCCCTGTGGCAGCTGACTTCAGACTCCTGAACATGAATTGTCTTACTTCCAGTTGTTTACTCACAAATCTAGCTTAAAAAAAAAAAAAAAATCTATGCTTGCTTATTTTCAAAGCAACTAACAAAACATGCAGTGAGCTAACAGGGTAGAACCCTTCTTGCAGATAGTTGGGAATATTTTGAGCCAAAGGCATCAGTTTTGATTTTTTTTTTCCAAGATTTTATTTATTTATTTGACAGAGGCAGCTAGAGAGGGAATACAAGCAGGGGGAGTGGGAGAGGGAAAGGAGGCTTCCCACTGAGCAGGGACCCCAGCGTGGGGCTCAGTCCCAGGACCCTGGGATCATGACCTGAGCCTAAGGCAGATGCTTAACGGCTGAGCCACGCAGGCACCCCAGGGCACAAGTTTTTAACCTCAAGTCTTTTCCATGTTATTAGTCATTAAAGCAAAGGGGCACAACCACAGACAAGAAGATTCCTAAAGCAAGGAACAATTCTCTCACATGGCCAAGGATTATGAGGAGTGTGTTGTGATTTATTTTATTTTGCTCCAAGCACATGCTAGGTATAGTCACTATTGATCTCCTCACCTATAGAGGGGAGGCAGAGGCAAGCGCTGACTCCATGTACTTTTTAGGTTTTGCTGAATCCTCTTTCTAGAATATTAGAGCCAGGTGAGAAATAGGATGTTTGGTTTTACTGCTCTCTTTGACAACCAGTAAACACTGCCACCTCGTTGGCTAGAGAAATACAGTGGGCTAAACAGTGTATGTCTCTGGGATAGAATCGTGCTGCTGGAGAGGTAACAAAAGAATGTCTCTATCTTACGAAGCTGACTTATTCTGCCTCATTATATATGTTGTATTTTATGTGTATATGAGCAGAGATGCCTGTGCCAGAGTTCTCTGCTTTCTGGCCATGACAGCATGGCTGTTCTTACCTTCTTCTAGGCAGACTCAGTGGGATCCTCCTACTTGGGAAAGCCCAGGAGATGATGCCAGCCTTGAGCATGAAGCTGAGATGGACCTGGGAACCCCAACATATGATGAAAACCCCATGAAGGTGAGTGTGGCTTACACATGTTTTCTGATCATTGGGAGTCTGTGTCCTGTCATTTTGCAGGGCCAGTAGCCGTGTGGTTTTGTGATTCTATTTTCCTCATTGTTCTGGAGAATTAACACGTGTAATAAATGCTGGAGAGGACTAAGACATCCAAACCGTACAGAAGTATGGTATGTAAAGCAAAAAATAAAAGCCCTCACTTTCTTTTCAGTTGCTCTCCTATCGTCTTACTTCCCTCTGTGGAGATAGGTACTGGTAAGTAGTGCAGGAATTCTCAACTGAGAGCAGTTTTGCTCCCCAGAGGACATTTGATAATATTTAGAGACATTTTTGTTTGTTACAAATGTGGGGATGCTACTGGCTTCTAGTGGGTAGAGGCCAGGGAAGTCATGAAATATCCTACAGTGCTTAGGACAGTTCCCCACAACAAAGAACTGGCCCACAATGTCAATAGTGTCAAGGTTGTGAAACCTTTCTTTGGCATATGTTCTTCTAGACCTTTCTGGAAAGCACACACAGGTGTCTCTCCCCTTCCTTCCTTCCTTCCATTTAAACACACAGATACAATCATGGTATTTGTACTCCATCATAACCTCCTTTAACCTCCCTTAGCTCTTTGGGCACTTGACTGGCTCAGTCATTGGAGCATGCGACGCTTGATCTTGGGGTTGTGAATTTGAGCCCCATGTTGGGTGTAGAGATTACTTAAAATCTTAAAAATACCTATCTATCTATCTTAGCTCTTGTAGATATGCTGCATTCTTTTTGATGCTCTGTGTTCCTTTTTAAATGTGTTTTAGCTCATTAACTAAAATCTTACATAGATGGTGTGGTTCAGTGTCCTGCCATTTTGGAATTGATGGGTCTCGAAAAAGGTTAACTGTTTACATAAAACCTCATCAAAGGAATATGCTACATGCCCCCCCATACCCCCCACTTTTTTTTTTTTTTTTTTAAGAGTTGGAACAGAAATATTTTACTATGGAGATACTATTTTAGAACAAAGAAGGCAAAAAGCTTATTCCTCATCTCTCCCTCTGACAATACAGTAAATACAATTAGAGATCAAGGAAATTAAATAGTCAGTGACTGACTTACAACTATTTTTATTCCCATTTGTAACAGGACTCACTGTCTCCTAGGGTGAGGTGTCCTGAATTAAATCAAAGACCATATTTCTGTGTCCTAAGATGTGAATAGTACTTTTTTTTTCCCCCCCATACAAGAAGAGTCTCTTAACTAGTTAAGTCATTGGAGAGGTTGGGAGAGGGAAGGGGACAGAAAGGAAGGAGCTAGAGTGAGAGAGTAAAATGGAAATAATATACCTTCTTCACATTTTATTCAGTTTGGGAGAAATGTCTTTCTTTCTTTATATATTTATTTGGCATTTTCCCAAAAAAGTATGCACTTAAGTTAAATCCATGTGGAGCTCACTAAATTTCAAAAGAATCATTTGAGTCACTTAACCACATCACTGTGGCTATGGTATTGTCGCATTTTCTTGACTCATTTAGGAAAATGCACAGGATTGTTGGGCAGCTTACATTGAAAGTATCCAGAAGCTTACTAACAAGAAACCACAGTAGCTCCCTCTTTCCAGACTTCTGTAGCTCTGTTAGTTATATCTTTTGAAAAATAAACAGAAGGTTTTAGAAGAGATCTCTGGTGCAGAAATACAGCTGAGCTCTGAGACCAAGTTTATGAAGCATGTCAAGAGACATTACCTTTTGCACCTTGACTGTTAATCATGATTCAGTCTTTTGGTCTGTAGAATACTGTTTGATTGTAGGAGATGTATAATGCAAAAGCTCACTATATACATATTACTCAAAGTGACTGTATTTATCAGGTTGTATCTGGTAACATACAGAGAAAGTAAGTAACCTGTTCTGGTCAAGGCTGTGGGTTCTTAACTTCTGCCCTAGATTAGTTACACTAGATACATACACGGAATCCCTAAAAAGTACTCTAAATTCATGTGATATTCACAGTGACAACTGTGGAAAAATACGTGGCTGTATAATTAGGTTTTAGTGGAAAACTAATCTATAAACATACTGGAGCATCAGTTCAAAATTAGGATTAGAATTAATACTGTTGTTGTTAATAGATGGCAGAGTAATAGACGTTCGTTTGGTTGATCAGATTTGAAAGTTGGGAGAGAATAGTCCACAGGTGGACCGTGTAGGGATACATGTATCCCTTTCATAAATTGTAAATATGAAGCTCTTACTGCATGCTTACGTTGTAAAAGCCTGTGTGAAATTTGAAGGGCCAGACCTCAGCCAGGAAATTGGTCAGAGTATGGTGGATGTAACTTGACTATGATTAAGGAACTTCAGAAGGAAAAAAATAGCTTTCTATGGGGTTTAAGCCACCAATTAAAAATTGTAATTTTTGTTTTAATTGTGCAGTGAGATAATGAGATGACCCCCAAGATAAAATTGCACATGGGAATGACCAAAATAGTGGAATTTCCCCTATCTAATAATGGAAGAGTGTTCCTTCGTGATTTTCTAAAATGTCAGCAATAAGGGGTGCCTGGGTGGCTCAGTTGGTTGAGCGTCTGGCTCTTGATTTCAGCTAGGTCATGATCTCAGGGTTGTGAGATCGAGCCCTGCATAAGCACTGGGGAGGGAGACTGCTTAAGATTCTCTCCCTCTCCCCACTTTAAATAAATAAATAAATAAATAAATAAATAAATAAAATATCAGTGATGAGAGAGAAGATTTTGTTTTTAAATAATGGCATTCCACCACTCATTAGCTTAAGT
The DNA here is from genome assembly GCA_004024625.1 of Mellivora capensis. NCBI lineage: Eukaryota > Metazoa > Chordata > Mammalia > Carnivora > Mustelidae > Mellivora > Mellivora capensis. The sequence goes on along the minus strand of PISX010000151.1, from coordinate 355,088 downwards.
TTAAATTAGTGGTCTAATGTAAGAGACTGCAAAGAACTCTATGTATTTTTAATACTTTTTTTGAAGCCGGGTAATAGGCTTCTGAAAGAATAATCTATTTTAACTATATACTGTTACTCTGTTTATTATTTTTTGTTTTATTATTATATTTTGGTTTATTATATTTGATTTATTATTTTTGTTACTTTCTGTTTAATATGTGAGCATATATTTTATCCCTCAAAGTGTGCCTCATTTGTTACAGAAGGACAGACCAGGAAAGTTAAGAAATCAGCACACTTGCATTTATAGCAGAGAGGTGTTTGACTGAAGGACTGAAATGTATACTTGTAAGAGTACTAGAATTTTCCAATTCACATAGTGTAGCCTTTCTCTAGCATTTCTTAAAGGCTAGTCTCCTGACATTTGTTTCAGTTATATCATTAAATTATTTCAGGAATATTAAGCAACAGACAACAAGAAGCCCATTCAGGGGTCTGCAAAAGCAAATATAAGTCCAGCATTTAACTCAAAAATAACTCTCCTGTATCGCTGTGCCCCCTGTGTGTCAGGATAAGGGGATGGTGCATGGTAAAGATGAGAGGGAGTGGGAAATTAGAAAGAGAAGACATTCCTCCTACCTCTTAATTGCCTGAGGGGGGTTACAAGTGAGACTTCTTCTTCTTCTTCTTCTTCTTTTTTTTTTTTTTTTTTTTTAAAGACTACAAGCTGGGGCCACGGCAGGCAAAGGAAGAAGCAGACTCTCCACAGAGCAGGGAGTGCGAGACTCAAACCCAGGACTCTGGGATCATGACCTGAACCAAAGGCAGACACTTAACCGACTTAGCCACTGGTGTCCTCAGAGTGAGACCTCTAAATAGAGATACAAAGATACCTGCTTTCAGAGAAAATAGGAGAGAAACTGTTCCATTCTTCTTCTTTGCCTTAGTACAAATACATACGTGACTCTCTGGGAATTCAGATCATAGTGAGAGTGCACAAAGTAATTAGGCTGCCAAATACATTTCTTATTGTGAACAGGTAATGATAGGTTAGAGGTGTTTTCTCTCCCACGTGGAATCAGAGTCAGACCAAAACAGGACTTTTATAATATAACTTCAGTTCCTTGAGTGCATTTGCCTGTTCGTGAAATAGGTATACCATTCCTAACTGAACAGAAGGTAAAAATCAATTTGAGGTTTTACACCTAATGTTAAATTTTATGTAAATGGCACGTTTGGTAACCAGCTCGAAACACTCTAGCCATGTAATTCAGAAGAAAGGAAAACAAACTGTCTTTCTATGGCCATTTGCTTTTGTCTAAATTTTTTCTCCCTATTCTTGCATATAAAATATTTTGTTGTTTGCAGCATCTTTTTTTTTTTTTTTAATTTATTTATTTGTCAGAGAGAGAGCGAGCACAGGCAGACAGAGTGGCAGGCAGAGGCAGAGGGAGAAGCAGGCTCCCCACTGAGCAAGGAGCCTGATGTAGGACGCGATCCCAGGACGCTGGGATCATGACCTGAGCCGAAGGCAGCCACTTAACCAACTGAGCCACCCAGGTGTCCCATCTTTTTTTTTTTTTTTTTAAGATTTTATTTATTTATTTGACAGAGATCACAAGTAGGCAGTGAGACAGGTAGAGAGAAAGGAGGGGGAAGCAGGCTCCCCGCTAACTAAGCAGAGAGTCCTGGGTAATGAAAAGGTATGTTATAAAACCATTCATAAGAGTTTGAGTTGCTCTGCTTTGGTGCTTACAAATCCCTCTATCTGTAGCGCTCTGAATTTTTAGAGCCCGATGTGGGGCTCCATCCCAGGACCCTGAGATCATGACCCAAGCTGAAGGCAGAGGCTTTAACCCACTGAGCCACCCAGGTGCCCCTGGAGCATCTTTAATATTACACCTTTATATTTGCAAATGCTCTTTCAGTTGTAAATAACAAAAATGCACCTCAAGCCAGCATAAACATAAAAAGACATACTGGCCTGTATAACTTGGGAGTCGAAGATTATTGCAGTCTTTGATTCTGCTTCTGTCTGTGTGTAAACACAGCAAGTGTCAAGTGTGGAAATTCTTTTAAGGAGAATAGCTCAGTAGTACTTGGGAGTCCTGCATAAAGCACTGTGTGCTGTGGGTGAGGGTGAGGCATGACGGTGGTGTGCCCTGAGCCCCCACCACTCAGATAGCTCGCCTGCTCATGGGGTGATCCCTGCGACTCCTGTGTTAACTGTCCTTGATTTTCAGTTAGTGATTCACATACAGAATCAGTAAGATCAATTTCTGGATAGCCAGGAGCTGAGTCACCTTCAGCTCTTATGAAATTAGAATTTAGTGATCTTTGAGTATAAATAATTTTTTTGGCATTGTTTTGGTTCATTACCTAGAGGGTAGAAGAGAATACTTGTGAAATCAACTCAGGTGCTGTGGACTGTGGAAGCTGGGAGAAGGCTGACCATCCCCTGCCGCAGAAGGCTATTCCCGCCAGATGGGAAATCTTTAAGTGGGCAGTGATGGGGTGAGATGCCTGACTTCAGGAACATTTACATTACTTGGTGAAGGGCAGGCACTTTGGGCGGTAGGAGAGCTGTTCTTCAGAGATTTTTCAAAATCTCCTCACGGAGAAGAAATAAACTATATATGAAATTTTCATAGGTTAAAGATATAAGAAGGTTTTGTACAGATTTTGGCTTTAGGTGCTTTACCTATCAAGAATAAAAGGAGGTTTATTCAGCTTATCTATGACCTAGAGGTACTTAAATAAAAATTGATTGAATGAATCTCTCAGTAGAGAAGCTGAGTGGCTCCTCGATGTCTACAATGTTTATATCTCAAGGCTTTTGTCAGAGCCCTAAAATTCGGAATGACGCTTCAGATAGAGGGATTTGTAAGCACCAAAGCAGAGCAACTCAAACTCTTATGAATGGTTTTACAACATACCTTTTCATTACCCAGGACTCTGACAGTCTCTGCCTTTTGATTGGTGTGTTTAATCTATGGACATTTAGTAAATGTGTCAGTAAGGTTGGATTTAAGATCTACCCCCTTACTATTTTCTAATTTTTCATCTGTCTTCTGGGGGGGGGGGTTGTGCTTTCTTTTGGATTAAATTTATATTTTTGCTTAAATAGTTCACTGGCTTTTCTATTGGCTTGTTAGCCATTCCTCTTTTACTTTTTAGTAGTTGCTCTAGGGAGTGGTTATTAGAGTATAGTGTTGGGGACCTTAGGGATTTTAAGACCCTTTCAAGGGAGCCATGAGGCCAAAACTATTTTCATAATAATGCTAAAATATAAGCCTTTGCGACTCTCATCCATTCACAAGTATACCGTGGAATTTTCCAAAAGATACAGGACATGATTGAATACAGAAGGAAGTGAGAATCCAGCTGTCTTCTGTTAAGCCTGACATTTAAAGAGATTTCCAAAATGTAGAAAACTGTGCCACTCTTCCCAGTTTCTTTAGTTTTGGAAAAGAAAGTTATCTTTTCACAAAAAAATTATATTCACACATGATGGGTTTGTTAATGCTGTTTAAAAAGAAATGAATATTTTTTTGTTTGAATTTTATTTCCTTTTTTTTTTTTTTAAGGTTTTGAGAGAGAGAGAGCATGTACACAAGTTGAGGGGGAGGGGCAGAGGGTTCCCGCCAAGCAGGGAGCCCGATGTGGGGCTCCATCACAAGACCCTGGGATCATGACCGGAGCCCATGGCAGACACTTAACCGACTGAGCCACCCAGGCACCCCTGAATTTAATTTCTAATACGGTAAATTTGGTTAGATAGAACCCATATGAACAAAAGCTCTCTGGGGGTCCTCAATATTTGAAGAGCAGAAAGGAATCCTGAGACCTAAAAGTTTGAGAACTACTGCTCTGTAGCTTACAATATGAATATTTATCTTATTAGAGTGTCCTGTTATATCAAATACCATTTTATGGATAATTCTAAGAACCTACTTACATTTTGCCCACTCCTGTCCATTGTTCTGTTGTTGCCATACATTTTTTTATTCTTCCATATGCTATGAACCCCAGAATTTATTATTTTTTGCTCTAAATAGTTTATTATAGGTTAAAGAAATTTTTTTAAACTTGGGAGCAAAGTCTTTTATTTGACCACATATTTGCCATTTCTCGTACTCTTTATTCTTTCATGTAGATTTGAGCTTTTTTTTTTTTAAGATTTTATTTATTTATTTGATAGAGATTACAAGTAGGCAGAGAGAGGAGGAAGCGGGCTCTCTGCTCAGCATGTGGGGCTCAATCCCAGGACCCTGAGATCATGACCTGAGCCGAAGGCAGAGGCTTTAACCCACTGAGCCACCCAGGTGCCCCTAGATTTGAGATTTTTCTGGAACCCCTTTCCTTTAGACTGAAGAGTTTCTTTTAATATTTCCTCTAATATTTCCTTTAATATTTTAGGTCTAATGGTGATGAGTTCTCTGTTTTCGTTTGTCTAAAAGTTCTTGTCTTTCCTCTTTTTTTTTTTTTAATAGACTATTTTTTAGAGCAGTTTTAGGTTCACGTCAAAATTGAGTGGAAAGTAGAGTTCCTATATAACACGCCCCTGTCACTACACATGTGTAGCTTCCCCCCCACTATCAACAGCCTACCGGAGTGGTCCATTTATTACAGTGAACCTGCATTGACATATTACTGTCCCCCAAAGCCTGTAGTTTGCATTAGGATTCTTGATGTTGAACATTCTGTGGGTTTGGTAATGTGTAATGGCATATATCCACTATTATAGTATCAAACAGAATAGTTTCACTGCCCTAAATATCCTCTGTGCATCCCTCCCTCCTTTTCTACCTCCCTCATCCCTATCCCTGACAACCACTGATCTTTTTACTGTCTCTCTAGTTTTGCTTTTTACAGAATGTCATATAGTTGGACTCATAGTATGCTGCCTTTTCAAATTCATTTCATTCACTTAGCATTATACATTTAAAGTTCCTTCATTATACACGTAAGTCTTTTCATGACTTGCTAGCTCATTTCTTTTTAGCACTTAACAATATTCCACTGTCTGGATCTACCACAGTTTATGTATTTGTCCTCTAGCTCCTGAAAGACATCTTGGTTGCTTCCCAAGTTTGTGGAAGTTTTTATGGGCATAAATTTTCCATTCATTTGGGTAGATACCGAGAATCACAGGTATGGAACCTATGATAAGTGTATGTTCAGTTTTGTAAGAAACTGCCAGAGTACCTTTATTTTTGAAGGATATTTTTACTGGGTAGAGACTTCTAAGTTGATACTTTATTTCCCCCTTTCACCACTTTAAAAGGTGTTATTCCATTTTTTTCCTTGCTTAACAGTTTCTAATAAGACTGTACTTATCTTTGTTCCCCCAAATATAATGTCTTTCGTCCTTTCTGTCTGTGTGGAGAAAAACCTTAATTTTCTCCTTATAATTGGTTTTTAAGAATTTGATTGTGGGGGCGCCTGTGTGACTCAGTCATTAAGTGTCTGCCTTCAGTTGGGTCATGGTCCTGGAATCCTGGGATTGAGCCCTGCACTTGCTTCTCCCTCTACTGCTCCTCCTGCTTGTGTTCTCTCTCTCACTCACTCTCTCTAAAATAAATAAAAGCTTTAAAAAGAAAAAAGAGGGGTGCCTGGGTGGCTCAGTGGGTTAAAGCCTCTGCCTTCGGCTCAGGTCATGATCCCAGGGTCCTAGGATCGAGCCTCACATCGGGCTCTATGCTCAGCAGGGAGCCTGCTTCCCTTCCTCTCTGCCTGTCTCTCTGCCTGCTTGTGATCTCTGTCTGTCAAATAAATAAATAAAAAGAAAAAAGAATATATGTATAAAATGCTGTGGGAGCATGGTGATTAATGGTCTGAGAAGATGCATCAGTGATATGTCAGAGGAAACATGATTTTACCTGTAGCCAAGGTAGGCAGGAAAGAGCATTCTAGGTAGATAAAGCAGTTTTTGCAAAGGCATAAAGTCAGGATAAGACAGAGTGTATATATATAAAAGTGAATGCTTTCAAAGCAGGGGAATCTGTTAAATGTGTTTCCCTTGAGCAAAACATTTGGGGGGCTCATGGGCTCATTTGAAAAGGTAAGATTGGTAGCAGGGAGATCAGACTGGAGAGTATTATAGTAGCTTAGGCAAAGAGAGGGGTTAAGAATGGAGATTTTGGGGATTCATGCAAAGATGTTTAAGAGGCATTGTGGTCAAGGCTTCACAAACAAGGGTATGGAAGAGACAGGGATGGCCTAACGATGGCTTGGGGAGATAAAATCTCATTATTCAGTCTAAGGGATGAAGGAAAGATCAGGAGGATGCTTGGAAATAAGTTCAGTGTGAAATTTGAGCTTCTTACAGGATCCAGAAATGGATCAGGATAAGAAATGGATATAGGATAAGAAATGGCTGGTAGACAGTTGTGTCTAGGTTTGAGTCATCAGTAAATTGGTGGTTTTTTGAAACATTAGGGGGATATGGTACCCATATGGGTAAGGTGTGTAATGGGCAGAGAATTCTTTGAGGAGTGCTGTGAGGTGCTGGATGGGTGGTTTTGAAAGCTTTTGATGCTGAGACTAAGCATCTGTGAGAGCCCTCCTTCTCTGTTTTCCTCCAGTGTTGTTCCCTCCTCTCGGTCATCTTGTGCTCTCTTCCATCATCCATCATGTGGTGAGTGTAATGTCAAGCCTTCCCTTTGAGGACCTCAGATGTGAATCATTCCTGACTGCTTGCATGATTGAGAGACAGCAGGATTTACTCCTGCTTTCTGGCTTTTAATTTTAAAGTCTGAATGGCTGAACATTCAGACACAAGTGTAGTAGATGTCCTAAGTGTAACTATGTGGAGTGTTTGTTGGGTTGAGGGAGTCGGAAGAGGATGGGATCAGAGGCCAAGAATCTTTTCAATTAATGGTCCCATCTTTGGCATTGGGGTAATTTGCAAAAGGATTCCATATGAAATCACTTCCCAGCAATGGAGAGGGATCCAGGAATTCATATTTGAGAGAGGATTGTCAAAAACCAGAGCCCAGATCTCTGCAGACCAGATAGTTAAGTTGCCCAGTAAGCACAGCCTGGCTGATAGCTGGGGGACCAGAGAGAAACTCCCAGGACTGTACTACACTCAAGGCCAGATGGAAGAAGTAGGAGGCCTTCTGGTTCTTAGTGATGGCTTTAGGACCTTTGTTCCAGGTTGATCAACTCCACTTTTAGGGAAGTAGATGGGGCCTGTGTGTAATTTAGTCAGGCTTTTGAAACACTCTTTCTAGAAGCCACTTTAGAGATCTTTCTGTTCCCGTCCAGTCCTTCCTTCTCTAGTCCCCACCTTTTTTTTCTTGACAGAACGAAGTGTGGTGCCTTATTTAGAACTAACACTGAAATAAGTATTTTTGTTCTTTCTACTACCACAGGTGGTCGCAACTCCAACACAGAATATACTGAGCTTTTATTATTTTCAAGGCTCCTTCTTACTTCACCTTTTAATTGATGTACATAGGCTCACACGTTGCAGAATTTAGGTTGAATCGTGTAGTGTTTCTGATAAGCTCAACTTCTGCTTCTGGATTCATGCTGCTCTGAAAGATAAAAAAGTTCCTCCTTGTATAATGTTTTATATTTCGTGTTCCAAAGGACATTTACTAAAATCCTGGGAGAGAGAAGCATTAGGTTGGTATATCCTGCTCTCTTTGTCAGGACTCCTTCTAGCCAGCCTGTGCTCCTGTGTTCTGAGGCATTTGGGCTCTGGGACATGGTCATTTCTGCTTATATAACAGAGGATGGAGTTTGCGTTTGTTGTGCCAAACAGTGTGTGGTTACCAGAGCCACCCATTACGCTTAAAGTCATTCCCTTTCTGAGCTAGAAAGACTTGAAACCTCACCTCGGGTAATGTGAAGATACTTAGGCCTTCCCTGTTATATTATATCTGGTCATATTCTAGCCAGATGCCCTGGAGTCCAGATATGCCCCTGATGAAGGCTGACAGCAGGGCGAGCTGCTACAGGCAGTAAGGTCTGGCTGTCTAGCAGGCCCTCTGCCCACACTTCATTGCGTGCTCTCATCTGGCCGCTGTTCACATAGTTTCCCGCCCAAATCCTCCATTGGCTGATGATGCCCCATATGAGCCAGTGGGTGGAAAAGGCAAGCTGATTATTGCAGAAACCCTGGGAAAACATTGTGTGTTTTGTTTGTTTGTTTGTTTTGTGGGGGTTTTTTGCCTATCAGAGTGCTTTCCCCCTCTCTGATGGGTTCCTGGAATCTCAGGAAGCCCGCTTGCATGACAGCTAGACGTTCTCTACCGCATGGTAGAGCTCGTTATGTTTCTGGGACCATTGGCCCAGGCTAATTTGGTCTTTTCTGGTGTGAAAGGATTTTTAATTGGCAGTAGGCATTTGAGAAGGTTGTCTACACTGGTTTTAAAAGTTACATATTATAGAGAGGCTGACATTTTAAATGGGACTTTCCTGGAGTTGGGGAGGTTTTTCATGTCCGTGTCCATCAGGTGCTGTCTTTCGCTCTGACTCTGGCTCCAGGTGTTGCTCGGCATTGGGCCTGAGGAAGTGTTAGCTGGTTTCTGAAATCATCTCTCATGCCATTTGCAGACCACAGACCAAGGAGGGATATGTGAATTTCAAGTACTCCCTTGAGCACTTCCTTTGGGTAATGATTTCCATGATGTTAGTCTAGGCACCCTTCATTTGAGCCTTTCTTTTTTCAGTCCCAGTTGCTCAGCACTCAGAAGGACCACAAGAGCTAGACAGAACTCAGTGGGCTGCGCTCTGTAACTGTGTCTTTAATGCCCTACTACCCTCACCAAGTCAGAGATTAAATTAGAAAGCTGTTACATATGCACTAGACTGACTTACTAGCTTTCTGAACACATATCCCATTCAGAGGGAAGCCGAACACTCCTCTTTACACAGCGCCCTTACTGAGAGTCTGGCCTGTCCTGTAGGGCCAGGAGCCTTGAGATGGCTGTCCTACCTCCAGGGGCTTTCTGGAAGTCTTCCTGTTGCTCCTCATTTCTGAGATCTGGAAGAGAGCAGCTGAGGGTGTGTCGAAGTTTCCTTGGCTTATTCAGGCCCTTCTTGAGCCCTTGCTACCTGAGGTCTTACCATGAAGCACAGCGGCACACTCCCCTACTGGAAAAAATAACCACAAAACCCCAAAGCAAAACATTAGGAAACAGAGTTACAGTGTGCTTTTTGGTTCTGTTTCCTGAAAACAGGTCGAATCTGTATGTTCTGAATCTGTATGTACTCTGCCCTCCCCTTCCTGCTCCCACAGCCACAGAAAGTAGAAAAATGGAAAATATGTGAGGTTTTTATAACAAATCAGAGAAAGCAGATTTGTAGCTGCCCAAAGCCAAGGGAATGCCACCTTTCTCTGGAGCCAGTCCAGAGCAAAGGGAGCTGAACAGCTCCTCCATCACCAGTGCCTTCAGACTGTTTATGGAAATGGAATAATCAGCACTGGGGGATGGGAGGGGAGTCAAGAAAATCTCTGCTCTCAGCAGCTAGCGGAGACATGAAGTACCTATAATAGCAACTGCGGTGTCTGTCCGTCTGAAAGCTTTCCGAAGGGAATGCTCGTACATCTTTTCTGTGGAAAATTACGTTTACTAGTGAGGGGCTTGATGGTTGGTGGTAGGCAAAGGTGTGGGGAGATGGCCCTGCGTGGCAGGTGCTCTGAATGCCAGGGCTGCCAGCCCCCGGCCTCTCGGCAGTGGCTGCTGACGGGGAGCTGGCAGCCTCCCCCTAGCACAGCGGGGAAGGAGTATTTTTAGGTTTGTTATCATCTTACCGGCTTGGGACAGAGTATTTTCTGTGTCTTTGCATCTATTAATCTGTTCACTGACTTGGATGGCCCTCGTCTCCGTGGCCCACCCCCCGCGCCCCGTACCGTGATCTGTCTTTAGTCTTCACATTCCTGAGCTGGAGATACCAACCTGCAGGGAACCTCTGCCGAGGGCTGAGACTCTTCCGTACAGTCCAGCCATACTGCCTTTGGAGGAAAGATGACGTGTACCCAGGGGGAATGGAGAGGCCTGGATGAGGACCATGGTGTAGTCTGACTGTCCAGTTACGTGGTGAAAGGTCTTCAAAACAGCATTCTGCCCTTATCCTGGAATCCTAGAATGTCAGAGCCAGGAGAAGTGGAACTCCCTGAGCCCAGGCCTCACGTGTCCTGAAGCTCAGAACAGGGACCTGAGAGGAACTTCAAGGATGTAACTTTAACTTAGGGCAGAGAAATGTGGTTTATAGGAAGGAGGCCACAGCCAGGTGACAGGATTGAAACGTGAGGTGAGACTGGTGGTAACAGCAGCCAAGCTGACTCCTAGCCATGCCCACTTAGGATTCTAAGTGGATCTTAATACTGTGAGTCAGGTGTCCCAGCTGGGGGAAAGAAAGGAGCGTTCTGGATCATCAGGACATCACTGACCTGACCTCTTATGCCAGCACTGTTAACGTTTTCTTTTGCATTTCTAGACCTCAAAAAAGCCTAAGACGGCAGAAGCGGACACCTCCAGTGAGCTGGCTAAGAAAAGCAAAGAAGTATTCAGAAAAGAGGTAAGGTTTGGTGGGTGTGGGCCCTAAGCTCCACAGGCTTAAGCCTGAGCCCTTTCCTTTCTTGTCCTGAGTGTTAGGCTGCCCTGCATTTGGGTCTTTCCTTGCTTTTGTGGTGTGACTGTATGGTCACCACATAGGGGGGCCCGCCGGAACTGTCCTTTGTAGGTGGGTGGTAAGCACTTTCATATCCATTGTCATTTCATCCCTGTAGCTGCTCCTGAGGTAGGCAAGAAAGGAACTGTCATCTTATGCAGGTGGAGGACCTCTTAAGGTTCAGAGAAGGTAAGTTCTAGACAGAAGACCTGAACTCCAGCCCTCTGGCTCAAAGTCCAGTTCTGTTTCTGCAGCCTTTCATTTGGTGACTGCCTCATCCTCAGGGGATTGGGAGAAAGCAGCTCCTCTTCTTGCTACTGGAAGGGTGTGTCTCCAGCTGTTAGGACACCAGCCTTGTCTGTCTCAGGGCATCTAGATTCTGAACTCCAGTCTTGATTCACCCGACTGTTGGAGGAAACAGACCTGTGAATAAGGAATGGCAGCTGTGTGCCGAGCATGCCATCTGGGGGCTGGAGGCCACTGTTTGGGGTGTCAGGAAGGGCTGCTGAGTCAGGCGTAGGAAGGGACCAGGTAGATCGGGAGGGATGGAACTTCAGGCAGTAGGACGTGCAGTAGCAAAAGAAATCATCTTCCCTTCTAGGGAATTGTAAGTAGTCCACAGGCCGTAGCGCAGGGCATGTGCAGGGTGTTGGGAGATGAGGCCGGCCAGTGCTGCTGCTTCATCCAGGGCCTGTGTGTCGGGCAGTTACGGGGCACCCATGCAGGGCTGGAAGCTGGGAAGAAGGAATTCCCTGACTATTTGGGGAAGTGGACTGAAGTGAGAGAGTATGGGGGCCAGAAGACCATAGAAAAACTGAGTAAAAGCCCTTTCCAAAGCTAAAATTTAGTTTGTCGTTTTCCCTGTGTGAACTTACTGTTTCGACCCAGCCAGCCGGCAGCTGTTTGTTCATTGCCCGCCTTGTGATAACAGCCTTGTCCTTTGAACGTCGGCAGCATCCTGGAGTTTCAGGGATGGGGAGACCCTGTTCATGGTGCTCCCTGACAAAGTGGCGATCACTGACCTCTTTGCTTCCTTGTACTCTGGGATCTTAGCACCACAGGTGCTGTGAGAGGTCCTGTGAGGGGGGTCTCTTCTGAGAGCCGCTGGTAGGATAGACACTGTAGAGACAGCTCAGGAGGACACTGGACATTGTGTATGGGAAAGGGTCCTGCCCCGGGCTTCTCGCCCTGGCTAGCTCACCAGGCCTAACGTGCTTCTTGTTGCTGCAGTGGGGGTCAGGTGACGTGTAACACCAGATCTAAGTGACCTTCTGCAACAAATGCCTGTGTTCGTGGCATGGCTGAGCCTGTTGGTAGCACCAGAACGCTTTCTCTGCTCCACCTCTAAGGCCGTAGTCTCTCTTTATGCCAAGGACGGGATATTTGTTAGCGGAGACCGGAGGCTGCCATGAGATTCAGCAGTGGGGTCCTGTGCCCAGGTCTGCTCCTTCTGCTCTAAGTCTGGCTTGCTCGTCTATCCAAGGCAACTCTGTCCCTCTTGGGGCTGACCTAGGATCCTTTTCTCTTCTACCCCATTGGCCTCATAGCATTCTTCTATCCAAAACCAGCCAACCTGAGTGGCGGAATGGGAAGGATTGGCTGTCTCATTATATCCTTAGCGCGACCCCTTGGCCCTCTCTGGACTTGTGAGCAGCGTGTGCTCTTTCTCCTGCCTGCAGATGTCGCAGTTCATCGTCCAGTGCCTGAACCCTTACCGGAAACCTGACTGCAAAGTGGGAAGGATCACCACAACTGAAGACTTCAAACACCTAGCTCGCAAGGTATCCCCTCTGCCCAGATGATGTTCTGGGCAAACCGCGTACCCTTCATCATAGAAAGTGGGTTTTCCTTGCCAGAGGCCAGGGCTGGGGACCCAGGGAGAGGAAGGGAAGGTTAGGGAAGGGAGGGCACCCTGCTGAAGGGTAGGGCCTGGTGGGCTTCTCACAGACTCGCTGAGCTTAGCCTCCCCTTTCTGCTGACCCCAGCCCCAGCTGGCCCCAGCCTGTCTCTTTACTCAACCCCAGTCTTGGTGAGAAGGGCCCCGTGGCACCAGGCTGGCCTTACCCCCTGAGATCCTTTCCACTCTGGTCTCTCTTTCTGTGTCCTGGACAGCTGACCCACGGCGTGATGAACAAGGAGCTGAAGTACTGTAAGAACCCTGAGGATCTGGAGTGCAATGAGAACGTGAAACACAAAACCAAGGAGTACATTAAGAAGTACATGCAGAAGTTTGGGGCTGTTTACAAACCCAAAGAGGACACTGAATTAGAGTGACTTGTGGGGCCAGGGTGGGAGGACAGGTGAGCAGGTGGGACAGACTCTGCAGAAGTAACCCTGCGGGCCCGCTGCCCCCCCCCCCCCGCCCCCGTCAGGGCTGTGCTACTGGTGACACATCGCCCTGGGGACTTCAGACCTGCAGATTTCAGCTGAAAGCCACGAAAATGAGCCCCCCCTACAAGCGATCCCTGGTCATGAGCTGTTGGGGTGTGGTTGGAGGCCCATCAGAGGCAAGGGCTTAGGGAAGGACCCCGCTAAGATCCTGGCCAGGCCTAGCCCCACTCCCAAACCTGGGTCTCCTCCTTGGCGGTGCTGTCAGCGCACAGACCCATGCGCATCCCCACCCACGACCCCTCACCCTGACGATCTGTATAATATTTTAATGTATATGTGAATATATTGAAAATAATTTGTTTTTTCCTGGTTTCGTTTGTTTTTCATTTTGCTTTTAGCCTCTACATGCTAGATCACAGGAAGACTTTGTAAGGACGGTTTTAAGTTCTCCTGCAAGGTTTAATTTGTTATCATGTAAATATTCCAAAGCAGGCTGCCTTGTGGTTTCGGCCAGCCTTGTGCTATGTTGATAAGATTGATTTACTGCTTAAAATCACTTTACTTTATCCAATTTTTACTGAACTTTTTATGTAAAAAATAAAATCAATTAAAGAACTTGGCATGTGTGTTCCTAAAAGCTAGTCAGGCATATTTGTATATAGTGGTGTCACTGGAGAGAGAGAGGAGAGATGGTGGCCATAGTTGTTTGAAGCTCAGAGCTAATCCTTGAGCTTGGAGTTCTCCACAGGCCTTGCTCCCGACAGGTCTCTCTGTGACTGACACTTGTGGCCTTGGGATCTTAGGTGTGTGTTCAGGGTGGAGTCAACTTGTGCTACCTGTATTCCAGAGCAAAAGAAGTGGACCCGAGGGCCTCATTGGCTCTAGCTTCTTCACTTTGGTTCATAGGTCAGGCAGGAGATGGGCACGAGTCTTCCCCTTTATACCTCCTAGCTGAGGAGAGATGCATTGACCCTCTTCCCTCCAGAACTTGAGTTCCCCAAGCTCACTGGAATGCTCCTTTGATGGGCAAGTTCCCTGCCCTCCCCCACAAGGCATCCTGACACTGGGGTTGGGCACTAGAGGGAGGACCCGTGTAAGGGGGTACAGTGCCCAGGCTGTGATTAAAAAGTGGACACCCGGAGGAGGTAGGGTTCAGTGTCATCCCTCCCCACCCTCCACTTTGATGGACCAGTTGCCTGGGCTGTGAGGAGGACCGCAGACTGCAGGCTGGTCTGGAGCCATCTTTGCAGAGATTGGTCCCATCTCTTCCTCTCCAGGGCTGTTTTGCTCCCTGCAGCCATGCCCTTGGGGAAGGGGCTGTGGCCTGCTGAGTCTTGGGCAGGGTGGATGGCGGTCAGCACTCGCCTGCTGGGTGCTGTGCTTGGCACTTGGAGCTCGGGTTGTGCTCACTTGATCTTTACAACCCTGGGGACGGGAGCTGGCACTGTTTGGAGGAGATTCAGGCTCAGAGAGGCTCAGAAACTCCTATTCTCATTGCTAAAAGAGTAGAAAAACACCTATTTTAAAGTCTTGCTCATTAGGCGTGCTATTTAATAATGTAGCCGAAGTGTTTTCCCAGGCTACTGCGGCCTTCTCAAAACTATTTAAAGCACATTATCTCAAGTGAATGGACTCTAAAATTCAACCCTCTTAACATTTGAGAGCAATTACAGAGAATATCTCCGTTAATGTGTGCATGAAAAGGGAGTGGCTCCCTTTTGGGTGGGTTTGTGGTGCAGGGGTGCGGCTCTGCGCTCTCTGCTGCTGCTCCCAACCAAGTCAAACTCACGGTTTGACCCGAGGCTCCAGGTTTCAGATGTTCCAAGGACATTTAGGTGGCCTTCCATTAAAGGGGAGTGACCAGGGAGTTGCAGTTTCAGACAGGACACCTTGGGAGAGGGATTGTGTTACCTTAGCTCCCTATGGAGTTTTTTCGGAAAGGTTTCCCCATCCCACAACACCCTGGACACCTTGAGACTCCGCTCCCCCTTAGTTGTGACGAGGGTTGCCAGCCGATGGAGAATCTGTCGGCTTCCACATCCAGGGCCCGTCTGGTCCTCAGGAGCCCTGGGGCTGACTCCCAGCCCCCCGAGGTGTGAGCTCTCCCGGGTGCACCGGTCTGATTTCATCCGACTGAACGCCGAGCCCCTCCTGCGCTCCCTTCTGGGTTTCCTGGGTTTTTGCCCAACAGTCATCTTCATGTGGAGGGAGCTATAAACCTGCCCTTCCTTAAGGATGAGATTTCCAGGGTTAAGCAGTCCTGCGAAGGGTTTCTGAGGAGCAGCATTCTGATGCTGGGTGCTCGCAGAGCAGCCGCTCCCGGTCACAGCTCAGCAGAACAGGATGAAGCCCGGGCCTCCCTGGGCCGCCACTGAACCCCACAACTCCTGAGCTCGGGTGGCTGTGTTGCTTCAGTGCTCTGACCCTCATCGATGCCAGGACGGTGGCCACCGTTCCTTCCTAGGCAGGGGCCTGTCTGCTGCAGCAACCCCTTCCGAAGGAAGAAACTGACCTGCCTGCTTCTTCCAGGCGGGCAGACGTGTGGGGTGCAGGCCCCTCAGGTGGGGGGTTTGACCTGCGTGCCCTCGGCTTGTGTGAAAATCACAGAAGCAGCCATGGAGTCACGTTTGAAACTTGCGTGAGTCTTCTAAGGAGAGTCTCCCTTTTTTCCCATCTAGAGGTGACCTGAGGCTTAGGGTGTCTGCTTCCAGCCTCCCCTTGGTACTGGTCACAGCAGAAGTCACAAAAATGGTCCCAAGCCCAAGGCCTCTTGGTACCAATCTGAGAGTGTAAGGGGCTGGGGGGGTGGGGGAGGGGTCCAGAACGCACCATCCCAGTTACTGTCCTCCAGCGAGGGAGGCTGAAGTTCAGAAAGCTAAACCAGCTCACTTCCGCACGCAATCGGCACAGCAGACGCAGGACGTGAACGCCAGCCGGAGCTCACGTTCTGGAGTGCCTCCGGAGCGAGTGCGTCTTCTACAGGGACACACTGCCACTCACGCGCTCCTCCCACATCCCAGAGACCCTCTTCTTTTTCTGGGCCTCCGCCTCACACCCACCCAACTGTCCCGCAGGCCCAAGGAGTCAGAGGCAGCTCAGTAGTCCAAACTTGCCTTTAATAGGGCATACAAAAGTAGAAAAACCAGCTGAGGCTAAATAAGGAGAGATGCAGGGGAGGATGAGGGCAGGGCCACTCCTCCCTGCTAAGTACCCCCATGTCCTGGTCCCTGTCCTGGAGGAAGGTAAGTGGTGGCTGGGTCTTCTCTGTTCCCTCCTACCCGAGCAGGCTGAGGCCACCAATACCAGGAAGCTCGAGGAAGGAAAAGCATATGTGGAGTGCGGGGGAAAGCACCAAAGCAGGTTCCCTGAGAGGCCAGGCTGTGGTGGCATCGCTCACACCACAGAGCAGCCCTCAGCTGGGGAGCTCAGAAGCCGGACCACATCTTCACGGCCCATGGCGGCCAGGGTGTCCTCCAGCACCCTGAGGGTGGCCCCGCTGCCTTCTTTGACGGCCCAGTCCCTCAGCAGGGTGTGGGCTGGCACCTGGCCCTGGGCCATGATCTCCACAGCGTCAGCGTGGTAGCCCAGGCGGCCGGCCAGGCCCTGCCAGCCCTTGTCAGGTTCGCCGGACACTTCCAGGAGCTGTTCCACTTCCTCTTGCTGCTGCCGAGGGAGATGAAGGTAGAGCCGGCAGCCAAGTTCAGGATGTGGCCCTGGAGTGGGACACGTGAGGGTCAGATGGGCTGGGCAGTATGATATGGCTGAGAGGGTCTGAAAGTCTGTAGATTGGGGAAGGAGGCTCACCCTGGCTCCCAGGCAGCTGGGGATTGTCCAGGAAGACAATGCTGTCCCCATGCCTCTGGTCCCTGTCGAGGGCCCCCAGCTCTGCAGTCCGAGCTTTGGCCAGCTGCTGTCTTTGTTTATGTGAGCGCCAGCTGTAGGGAGCAGGGGGAACCCGCCAACCTGTTCCAGCCTTCACTGAGACAGAGAGGATCTGGCCGGGAGTCCAGATGGGGAGGGGTGCGCCACAGGGCAGTGCCCGCAGTACCTACCACTTGAAGGCCACGTAGGCAAGCAGACCAAGGACCACGGTGGCCAGAAGGGCACAGTAGACAGGGATAATGCTGCCTGAGGCCCCTGGAGGCTCAGGGGGGAATGGGGAGGAGGTATTGGGGGCCAGAGCTCCCCCTACCCATACCCCTTCCCTGTCCCTGTCCTGCACCCTCTGGGGCTTATCTGTAGAGAAAAGGACAAACAGGATCAAGAGAACGAAATCAAGACCAGGGCCCCAAGCAGCGGTCACTTAGACTTTGCTGCCAAAAAGGTTTAAACCAATAGTCCCCACTTCACAGAATCAAAAATTCATACCACAGCATCAAGATTGGCTCATGATCCCACCCTCGTCTCCAACAGCCTCCTCTCTGCTCACCACTGCTAGACACCTAGGCCTTCCTGGGGGGTTCTCCTCCCAGGGGTCCAGACGTCTGCTCTTGCTGTTGGACCTCTCCAGCTGGTAGGTATCGCCTACTCTGGGAAGGCTTCCTTGATCTCTCCCAGTCCCTCCCTTTTCTGGCTCCTGCTGTGCCTCCTGTCTATGGCGGCACCACACTGTGTGTCCTGTCTCTCCCACCACGTTTGGACCGTGAGAGCAAATTGATACATTTGGTCCCCACGGGGGCTTCTGCACAGGAGACCTTGTAAAGTTTTGCAAAATAAAGCTGACCTAGAGGTCAAAAGAATGCTGCTGCTCGCTTCTGCCTGGAAGCCAGTTATCTCCACGATCCAGCACAGGCAGGGCCTAGGGTACAGAGACTCTAAAGCTTGTGACTGGACTTGTGTGGGACCTAGCCACCTACCCCGTGACCCAAATCTGGATCAAAAGACACTTACCCACATGGAGCATGCCTTCCCTGTGGCTGGAGTTGTGAAGCATGGCTCTGCCGGCCAGCAGGGCTCCCAGGGACTGCATCTCCTGGAGAAGGGGTTGGAGTGTCATGCCAACACTCAGGCAAGGGAGCTGGGAGACTTCTTCTCTGAGTCCAAGATCTGTTATGTGTAGTGAGATGGGGGAAATTCTTCAGGCCAGATGCTGGGAGTCCCTTGGTGTTGGTGTCGTCTGTCTCCCTCTCCTGACTCACTCCATCCTGATTGACTCCAGGGCTGGTTACCCACCCCGCCTCCCCAACCTCCCTACTCACCAACCTGGACCAGTTTCCTCCTGTGTCAGATGGGGTGGGGTAGACAGAGCTAGTCCCCACAGGCCAAAGCTGGAGGAGCCAGGGTGCAGCTCAGGATGGAGGAGAGCAGCTTGGAAACCTTAGCAAACCCCCGATCTGAGTCCAGAGATGGTGCAGGAAGACCACAGAGACTCCCATCCCCACCTCAATCAGAGCCAAGCTGGAGACTTGCTGGTGGTGGTGGGGGGGGACTCCCCCAGACTTCACAGCATGAGCCAGCGGAACCCAAGTCTCCAAGGCAGGGCTTCCTGTGACTACAGCCCCACTCCTGCCTCCAGGGTCAGGATCCAGTCCTCATCTCCTGCCCAGAAACTGGACAGGAGGGTTCCTTAGTGGTCCAGAGGCCCCCTGGTCCCTTCTCATCTGGGAATTCAGATGGCCTGGAGGCAAGAAACCTAAAGGACAGGACTACTTAGTCCCAGGACCCAACTGGACCTACAGGGCTGATCCTGCTGGAATCTGCTTCCTAAGGCCTGGATAAGAGAAGCCCCATCTGGGCTGAGAATGGATCTTGCCCAACAAGGCACGGAAAAGAAACCTGGGGGCAGGCCCTCCAACTCCCCAACATCCACCACCACATCCGGCCTGGTCTCCAAACTCACTTCCCTGCCCAGTCAGCAAGTGGGTTTGGGACAGAGACTGCAGTGGTCATTGCCACGAGTGAGGGTTATACATTTGTGTCACTTACCACATAAGGGGCCCTTTCTGGATCCTGGATGGCAGGTGGGCCTGTGACCAGCGTGCCTAGTCATGCCAGGCCTCTGTCTGCCCGACCCACCCTGAGCTTCGAGGCGGGGGCCCCCACCCCCACTCCCGCCTACATACACACACACTCGTCTCCGGGCCACAAAATACGTCCACGCGTGCCAACACGGACGCCCGCACCACGACGGCCTACACCCGCAGGATCGCGAGCCTCGAGGTGGGGGACAGAAAAGCAGCCCCCGGCTCTCGGTCGGGGGTAAGACCCCGGGCTCTGTTCCCAACCTTCTCCTGACCTGCGGCAGCCGCCCCTCGTGTCTCCCAGGATCCACTCAGGCTGGCGAGACCCGCGCCTCTGCAACGCCAGGCTCCCGTGGGCCAGCCGGGAAGGCTGCGTGCCGTCCCTGGGGAGGCCAGCTACGGCGAGGCGCGGAGCTGGGCGGGCCGGGCGGTCCCGGGAGCCAGCCCGAGCGCCCACGGAGGAGGGGCCTAGGCCGGAGCGCGGGGGCGCGCGGGGGGGGCCGGGCGGGGGGCGGAGCCGTCCGCGGCCCCTCCCCGCGAAGGGGCGCGCACACGTGCGGAGGTGTCGCGAGGGAGCGCTGGGCCCGAGAGAACCAGCCTCCGGGGAGGATCCGCGGGTGGGGTCCCCGGGGACCGGGGCGGCGCGGCTGGAAAAACTGAAGCCATGAGGAGGGGGCGAGTCGCCCGGGAGGGCTTCTGGGCCGGGGCAAGGCGAGCCCGGGCCGGGGGCCTGGGCAGGCGGAGACGCCGCGCGCACGCATACTCGGAGGCGAAGCAGCTACAAAAGTAGGCCAGGTTTATTGCCGAGAGCGGGAGCGCGGGGGGCCGCTTTTAGAGATTAAGGCCACAGCCCGGCCCCTGCTCCACCGGGACGCGGGGTTTAGGAGCCTGGGCTCCCTCCCCACACTGTGCAAAAAGTGCTGTGCGGCCGCGGAGGCCAGTGCCACACTGCGGGCGGCCCCTCTGCCGGCGAGGGGCGGGACTTCCTGGAGTGAACCGTCCACCAATCCCTGAGCTGGGCGGGGGTGGGATCCCGCCCACCCCCGGAGCCGGGCGGAGGGCCGCGGCGTGGTCTCCTCCTCCGGATTCCCGCCGACTCCTGGGCGGGGCCTCCACGGGTGGAGGCTGCTGGGGGCGGAGCCTGCGCGGTGGGGCTGGGCGGCTTTCAGCGCGCCTCTCCTGGGTTGTACTCCGTCTCCCCTGAGGACACCTGTGAGATGCGCCTGGAGGACCGCCACAGCTTCCGCGCGAACTGGCTGCTGCGCGCCTGGGGATGGGGTGGGGGGATGTAGGATTGGGGAGAGGTGGGCCGGGACCGTCGCTCCCCACCCCGATCGAGGCCCGCCCTGTCCTTATCCTCACCTCAGAGGGCTGCCCCGCGCCCACCACGATAAGCTTGCCGTCCTCCAGGCCCACGAGCACGTGGCTGCACTCCTTGGTCACAGCCACGCTGCGGATAGGCACCTTCATGGGTAGGGGAGGCGCAGCCGGGAGCAGCCTGCAGGGAGGGAGCGAGGGATCTGAGCTCTCAGCTGCAAGGGAGCTTTGTGTCTTCTTTCTCCCGTGTCCCCCTCCCCCGCCGCCCTCTACCCCTATACCCACTCTGTCTGCATTTGAGGGATGGCTTAGCTGAAACCCTAAGACATAAAGGCACCTCCCACAGGTGTGTGGCTAAGGGAGGCCCAGGGCAAGATCAACCCACTGGAGGACAAGGGATAGGCCCTGAAGAATGTGCCCATGGACATATAAAAGGCCATGGGTAGGCCCACTGTGGTGGGGGCGGGGAGATGGATGGGAGCCTGGGAGGCTAACACCTTCTAGTATCCTCTGCCAATGACTACCACCCTGCAGGTCCATGAATTCCAACAAAGCGGAACTCACTTGTTCAGGTGAAGGATGTGCAGGGCGCACTGGGCTGTGCCCAGCAGAACAAAGTCCTCTGTCACTGCCAGGGCTGTGGGCTGCTCGACCAGGGGCAATGAAGCCCGTAACTTCCCATTCACGGAGTACAGGTGCAAGGAGTAGGTGGCCTGGAAAAAGCAAGATGTGTCCGCAGGACAGAATCCCAACTACCCTGTTCTTGGCCGAGCACCCCTTTTCCATACCTGAGCCCCTACACGCTCCCATGCCGAGCTCTGTACCACAATCTGGCCCTCAGACCCCAGCACCAGATGGGACACAGGTCCGGGTAACATGGCCCCTGGGGGCCGCAGTGCTGCCACAAATTGGCCACGACGTACAGTGTGGATGATCACAGTTCCATCCTGCAAGAAGATAGTGTAGGGTGTGGGGCATAAGTCTCTAATCTCTGGGGGCACTGCCTAACAAACTCAGCCTCCCCTGGGCGCAGGCACACACACACACACCTCAGATCCAGAAACAGCCATGTCGAGTTCGGTACTGATGGCCACACAGCTCACGGCAGCCTCGTGCCCGTAGAGGACCTGCACGGGCTTTGATGCCAGTCCCACCGAGAGACCACCCTGTGGGGAGCCAGGGCCAACTCAGGACTGGGGATCCCTCACTGCCCTGGCCCGAGAAGGCTGAGGCTCTGGAAAGTAACGGCCTTGTCCAGAGCCAGAGCACTGGAGGGTTGTGGAGCCCCAGCCTTGCTCACAGTGGCAGAGAGAAGGGCAGGACTGCCAGTCAGCTGAGGGGTGGATGGGGGCTGCAGGCGGACTACGGGAGGGTCCCTGGGGCTGCCCACCCAGCCCACCTCCTGCAGGAGCCGCCACACCATGCACGTGGTGTCCCGGGAGCCCGAGATGAGGTAGATGCCACAGGTGTCCAGGGCGAGGCAGGTCACTACGTCTGCATGGGGAGGGGAGGGGGCAAGCGGAACACAGCGGTCACCCCCTCCCTGGCTGACGAGCCTGCCCTCCATCCCCCCACCCAGCTCCGGAGCTGCGCGTACCCAGGTGGCAGTGGAGCTGTTTCAGCAGCTTGCCCCTCGGTAGTGCGGTCACTCGCAGGCTGCCGTCCCAGTGGCCACCACTGAACAGCAGCTTTCCATCGGGGGCCACTGCCAGGGCTTGCCCATTCACACCACGGTCTGGCACCCACGGACCGCTCAGCAGTCGTTGCATCCTGACCCAGTCGGGGGCGGGGGGTGGGGGGGGAGAGGGCGGGTGAGGCCAGGCCGACGTAGAAGCCCTGGGCCCTCAGAGACCTTGGCTGGTCCCTGACCGGGTGGGGCGCCAGCTCAGGGGTACGGGGCATCGAGGGCCCACCCTTGCCCACGTCCCTCTGTCCTACTTGGGGTTGCCTATGGTGGCGTCTTTGCTGAAGCTGAAGTAGTTGTTTATGTTCCGGTCATAGGGCAGCCAGCTGTGGATGCCCAGCAGCCCACTGGCGCTCACGGTCACCTGGAGGCCAGAGGGGGCAGAGGTGGGGCCGTGGAGGGCGGAGTCGGAGCAGGAGTGGAGCTGAGATGGGGGCTGCGTGGTGCACTTACCAACAGGTCTGAGGAGCCCTGGATGGTGAAGGAGTGGGACTGCCGGTGGGGGACTAGGGCCAGCACCAGGGGCACGCCATCACTGATGACCTGCGGAGCAGAGCACAGAGCTGGCTCTGCCTCACAGAGCTCTGGCTCGGCTGGAAACCCCACTCTCCTGCCTGCCACCTGGGGCACCGCTCTTTCCTCTCCTCTCATCCCCAGTGCTCACAGCCTAAGGCAGAGGTCCCTCTGTGACACAGTCGGGAGAGCTCAGTGGGCCTTCAAGAGGACATCTCCAAAGGTGAGGGGGAGTGAGAAGCTGGGATGGACAAGGCAGCTCTCTCTCAGTCTCGACCTTGGTCCTCCCAGCCTCTGACTTCACATCCCCCAGCCTGCTGGCAGGAGGGGAGGGGAAACTAAAAAAGTCAGGCCTTGGGGAGGGGGGGGGCTTCTCATGGAGGGATTCCATCTAAGAGGACCGTGAGGGAAATGATTCACGGCCAGACGGCCTTCCTTCTGGTCTCCCTAAGGTTTTCAGAGATGGTTAGGGGCTCAACAACTTGTCCCGGCCTTGGCAAAGAAGGCGCCCCCATCCCTGCTCCCCTATCCCTCTCCCGTTACCTCTTTTTCAAAGATGTCTAACATCAGTGACCTTGATTTAGGTTTTCCATCTACCCCAAGAGGTTGGTAAGGGATAGTGGTGTTAAACCCATTGCACAGAGCAGGACGATAAAGCCCTGCCTCCCCTCACCTCCGCAAAGAAGGCTTTGAGCTGGTCCAGGTGCTGGAAGATGCTAGGTGAGTTAGTGTCCAGACGTGCAAGGCGCTGGGCTGCTTCCTCGGCGGAGAGCCGAGCCGGATGTGGCTCCTGTGGACGAGTGACTGGTCAGCACTGTGGCATGGGCATCCCTGACCACGATCCTTTGAGCTGGCCTCACCTTCAGCAGCTGACAGGGAGTCTGCCCGAAATTACTGATGATGCCCTCCAGAGCCTTCCGTTCTCGCTCATCCACCACGTGGTCCAGGTCCACGGCCCCTGGGTAAGGCAGGCAGAGCGCTCAGGACCTGCTCTGTGCCCTCCGCACTCAGCCCCCCGCAGCTGTGCCCTGGCCCCCACAGGAGTCCAGGGCACCACCCACCCTCATAGGTGCAGTAATAGAAGACGTTGAGGGCCTCCTCTGCGGCCGGTCCCCGCTGCTTGTAGCCAAAGATGAGGTCGATCCACTCATGTAGGTGGGCAGACACATACTCGGACTCCTGGGGCCGGGGAGGCACCAGTTAGTCCATGGATGGCTGATCCCCCAGTCCCGCTGCCGCCCCTCAACCCTGGCTGTCCGCCTGTCCCCTGTCCGTGTTCATCTCACCAGGGCCTGGCGGTGCTGCTGGATGAAGTCCTCGGGGGAGCTGGCCCATGGCGGCAGCACCACGTCACCCACCTTCTCGTTGGTCAGCTGGAGGCAGCCCAGGTCGAAGCCTGGCCCGGAGGACGGGGTCAGCGGTCTCTCTGTGCCCTCTCCACCCGCTTCCCTGGCCAGGCCTGGCCTGTGTGCTCTGCCCCTGGAGCCTCCCTGCGCCCCACGCCAGCTCCTACCGTTCTGGTTCTCCAGGAAGTCGGGGAAGTAGAAGAACTCCGGGATGAGCTCCTTCACATCGGCAGGGCTCTCCAGGCGGGCCTGCCAGGCTGCCGCCACTGAGTGGAACTGCCGGTCGGAGCAGTCAAAGCTGGGGGATGGGGGGGCGGGCAACAGGCCAGAGTGAGGTGGGGACAACTGGACAAGGAAGGAGAGCTGTACTGGGGGCAGGAAGGGAGCCAAAGGGCCCCGGACGCCCGGAGGACCTGCCTCTTTCCCTTATCTGCGGCAGTCTACCCTCACCCCTGTCATCTGCCAGGCAGCCCCTGGGCCTCACCGGCCACTCTGCAGCTGGACGTGCAGGGAGGTGAAGGGTTCCACACGGATGAGGTAGTGCATCACGCCTGCGGCATTGGAATAGTGGGTGCCGTAGTGGAACTTGTCGATGGTGCCCGCTGGGTCCTCGAAGCTCTCATACCTGCAGCCACAATCGGGGTCGGGGCGGAGTCAACAGAAGCCCTGCCCTCGCCCATCCCAACCAAGCCCAGCCTTGCCCACTCGCTCACTTCTCCCTCACGAGCTGGGCATGCTTGGGGTTCACCACACCGATGGGCTTGGACAGGTCCCGGAAGACGGCTGGGTTGCTGAGGTCCAAAGTTGGAGACACGTAGTCCTGCAGGACCCAGGGGAACTGGCCACCCACCCAGGGAAGGAGCTGTGTGAGGGTCCTGATGGCCTCCCTGCCCAGTCTGCCCAGCCCTCACCCTCAGGAAGATGGGCAGAGCCCATGGGCAGCGGGGGAGGTGGGGGCGCTACCACTTGGAGGGACCACAGGGAAGCAAGCCAGAACAGGTTTCCCTTCAGGGGGCAGGGGGGTATGGCTCGGGGAGGGGGTGGGTAGGGCTCAGGGAGGGGGTGCTTAGGAGCAGGGAACAGAGGCAGGTGTCAGGCAGCACCCACCCCCTACCCAGGCCCGGCTCAGGGCTGGCCCACCACCAGCCCCCACACCGGGCTGAACCAAGGCCGGCAGAGCAAAGGGGCAGGAGTGGAGGTAACGAGTGGACCCTTACCACAGGGTACTGGGACAGGTCGTTGTAGGTCCGCCCTGCAATGGTGTTAAGTTGCATCAAGTACTCGAAGTTGGAGATCTCACGCTGGACCCATTTCTAGGGGGCAGAGGCAGGCCAGAGGTGAGTCCACTGGGCTGTCCATCCCTCCTGCCAACCACAGGGCCTTGGCCTTGCCTACCCGCCCCCCCACTCGAGGCCTCTCACCTGGGTGAGGCCCGAGGCACGCAGCATCTCCTGGGGGGAGCGGCTGCTTAGGTAGCCTTGGCTCGGGGGTCGGAGGCGCAGGAGCAAGGAGTACGCCTGGTTCCGTACCTGGGTGTGGAGCGGGATGGGGCAGGGCTGGGGCCTGGGGGCCTGGCAAGGGATTGAGGCTATGGTCCCGCCCACCTTGCACGGGAAGTTGAGGAAGTAGTTGGCCTGATCAATGAAGAAGAGCTCGAGTGCTGAGCGGCGCAGGTTGAAACGCCGCAGGTGGACCTCACGCAGCTGGGCGAGTGGGCGCCGGAAGTCGTGGCCAATGCCTGTGCCGATGGACATCAGGGGCAGCAGTCACTCACCCTGGCCCCAACAGACCCCATCCACCCCCTGCCGTCCTTCTAGGCAGCCCTAGGAGGACGCACCCTCCTCTGTTTCCACACGCTCGGCGCTGCCGTCATAGAAGTACACGTGCTGGGTGGTGATCTCCAGCAGCCCTGGGATCACGGCCACCACTGTGACCAGCTGGCACTCCGCGGAAAGCACCAGCTTCTCATGCTGCTCGTCCAGTTCCGCCGCCTGCATCCTGGGGGCCGGCACCCACTTCAGGCTCCAGGCTCCAGGACCCCCTTCCAGATAAGCCCAAGGACCACACTCTCCTAGCGCCATCAAGTCACGGGGTACAGACTTTTGTGCTTCCCACAGGAAAGGGAGGAACCGTCCAAGGTCCAGTGCCCACCAATCCTGGTCCCCACCCCAAACCTGGGCCTCTGAAAGTCTTGCCAGGACACAGGCTCCTATCCCTGGCTTCCCCTGTTCAGTGCCTGCCCACTCCCTTGGGCCCCCACGCAGGGCGGGTCTGTGTTTCTCAGCCCTGCCCTGGGGTGCCTCATCACTAGCTGCCCATTCAGCTAGACAGCTCTCCCCAACTGCCCACCTGACTGGACAGTCCCTGCAGGGTGTTCACCCCCATAACCGAAGACGAAGTGGCTCAGGAGTCAGTCCCATGGGAGGCATGCGCACAGCGGGGTAGACTTCTGCACCCTGCTCCCAGTCCCGGCTCTCCCAGCCACACTCACGCTTTCTCCAGCGCAGCCAGCTCGTCTTCGCCCAGCTGGTCTTCCTGCAGCTCCTCCGGGAGGGCACTGACTTTGGCCTCCTTGGTCACCGCTAGAGGCAGCGAGGCCTCCTCCGTCGGGGTCAGGGGGGCCTCACCTACAGTGGGCCCAGGGGTGCTCAGCCAGAGCTGGGCAGGGCAGGGCCTAGGAGCTTGGGCAGATACTGCTCTGGACACCCTCTCTCACCCAGGTTGTCGCGCAGAGCGCTCGCTTCCAGATGAGGGTTGAAGTGATGATTGGGCACTAGCTTCAGACGCATGCGCGAGTATGTCTCAGCACTGGACAGCTTCCAGCGTGGAACAGGCGGGTCCCTGAGGATACGTCCGGGATGGTGGTCATGGGTGGGCATGTGCATCCGCCAAAGTCCCCATTCCTCCCCGGTCTCATCCCAAAGGCAGTCTGGTGGCCCAGGGCCCTCCAGCCCTCCCAAGCCCCGCCCCCACCGGGCTCCACCCGAGCCCTGCCCACCCCAGGGCCCGAGCCCCGCCCACCTCAGGGCCCAGGCCCCACAGGGGCTGGAGAGCTGCCGCCACAGGGCCCCCCAGTGCAGCAGGGCGTTGGAGTGTTGCGCGGCCTGCTGCTTCAGTGCCGCTGCATAGCGCAGCCCTTCCAGGCGTCCCCGCCTCTGCGCAGGTTCCAGCGCCAGGTCCTGCGGGGTGAGGGCGGGGTGGAGGAATGGGTCAGTCCTGCAGCGGGCTTCTCCTCCCACCAGGCGTCCTCTGGGCGCAGGAGTGAAGCAGCTCCCCACCCTGGCCCCGGGCTGCACACCTGGAAAGCCCGCCGGCTGTGTGCCCGCTCCCGCTGGCGCCGCTGTCCACTACTCATGAGCATGTCATAGCAGGCGTTCCAGAAGCCCGACATGAGGTCGTGGCTCTTCGCGTAAGTGTCCATTTCGAACTGCGACATGGTGGGCTGCACCTGGACGGCAGGGCAGGGACGGGAGGTCAGCGCTCCACGCAGCTCCCCCCCCATTTCTCCTCCCGTGCCCCCTCCTCCAGGCACCTGCTTGTCGATGAAGTGGCGCCATTCAGGTGTGGCACAGAAGGCCTGGAAGTCCTCGAAGAAGGTGGGGCTGCCGTTGGTGGGCGGCAGGGAAGGCAGTCCCCACTGGAGCCCCAGCAGCCCGTAGGCCCGGTCCAGCAGCGTGCGCACCAGGGGCACCAGCCACGAGCAGCGTTCCGTGGCTGCAGCCGCTGCACCTGGGGGCTCCGTGTCCTCGGTGGTCGTTTTTGATGGGGAGGTGTTCAGCGCCCGCGCCAGTGCTGCCTCCAGCTTGGAGAGCACGTAGCAGGCCTCCTCCCGCCGCAGGGGCACCGCCGCGGTCTGCAGCAGCCAGTGTAGCTTCACGTAGGCCTGGGCGTGCAGCTGGGGGGCAGAAGGGGGTGTGGGTGGCCCCAGCCACTCCCCAGGCTCCCCACACCTGCCGCTGCCGCACCCCAGCCAGCCCTGGGCTCACCTGCGGGTCCTCCAGCAGGATGTAGCCCAGCACTAGGCGCAGGCCAATCTGGGCCATCTCTCGGAGATCCGCTGTGCCGTTGGCCAGGTGCGGCCAGGCCCCCAGGCGGTCCAGCAGACTGCACACACCCTCGAAGAGCTGCAGCCCAGCATATTCCAGGCCGCCATGAGCAGAGGGGGCCATCAGCCCATGGGGAAGGAGGAAGGTAAGGTTTAGGCTGGGCGCCAGGGGGGTCTGCCCACACAGCCAGCATCCTGAGGCGCCCGCACGCTCGTCCACCTCCCGGACCGGACGCCCACGGGCTCACGTGTGGCTCACTGGCCTCCAAGCTACCACACCTTCTCACTCCACAGCTCCTGGTTCCCGTGGCCCTCCGCGCACAGGAAGTCCTGCAGCAGGCGGAGCAGCCAGAGCGCCTGCTGGGTGAGGCTGGCCAGGACCCCAACGGGGGCCTCCTTGATGTCGGTCAGGGCTGACTCCAGCATCATCTCCAGAAGGCTGGGGATGGACGACGGACTTGGGCGTCTGTCTGACTGCCTTCTTCCCCTGTGGGCTTCCCGGAGGCCCGTCACCCTCCCAAGTGGCCTCCTCACCTGCGCTTGATGCAGTCGGGCGGCCGCACGAGTGTGGCCGAGGCCCCCAGCTGGGTGAGCACCGAGAAGACCTGGCCGCGCTCCCGCCATGCGGCCTCGTCGCTGCCTTCCACGCCACGCCACGTCACCGAGAACAGCACATTGGTGAGCAGGTTGCACAGTTCCTCCTCGGAGGTTTGCTGGGGGCACAGGTCGGGGGTGTGGGCCGGGGAGGGAGGGAACTGCTGACTCTCGCTAGCCTTGCTGAGCATCCCTTGCCGACCACTCCCTGGTGGCCCTACCAGGAGGGACAGCCTTCAGCCAACAGACAGGCTGGGGCCTGGAAGAACGGTGGAGGGGCCTTAGCCGCTGCCTAAATCCCAGGGAGGACCCTGGGGTCCCAGTGATTCCTCAGGGGAGAGAAAGTGTGGTTCACAAAATTACCCCATAGTTCTCATGGGCCCCCAGAACTGTCCTGGAATCCTCTAGAAGAATGCCACAGTATAAGCAGAAACCCATCCCCAAATCTGGAAACACAAGGCAGATCCCTTAGAGCGATGCTGCTCATAGGGTCTGTGAAGTCTCTGCTCTGCAGGCTCTCTTGAGGACTCCCCAAAGCCTGGCTGGTGCCCCCACTCGGGCTTGGCATCATTTGTCCTGTTCTGGGATCCCGACCAGGAACACAGCTGTGGATGAGAGCTCTGAGGGGGGCAGCAGCGGGGCCGACCGGCGGCTACAGCCCTGATGTCCGATAGGACCTCACCTTTGGAAAGGTTGTACCGCCTGCCTGGGGTCCCGGAGGGGCCCCTCAGAGCCGGGCAGTGGCAGAGCGGGCCCGCCTCACCTGAGGGTTGCTGGTATTTGAGGTATCGTCCCCACTGATGGCGGGCTCCGGGAGGCTGCCGTCCTCTAGTACGTTGGAGAGACTGGAGCTGTGGCGGCCATGGGCCACAGGGAAGGGCCGGGGCCCATCCAGCGGGGAGGGGGTGCCAGGCTGGCTGGCGGGAGTAAGAGTGCCGCCGCCGCCGCCGTTGCACGACCCCACGCTGGCCCTTTCCAGGCCCAGGTCAAAGGGTATACAAAACGGGGAGAGAGCGTGGTAGAAGGCGTCAGGGTCAGGGCTGGGGGTCTCCGAGGGGAGGAAAACGTCCGAAGTCTCAGGCGACTCAGCGGGTGGCTGGCAGAGGGCTGGGTCTGGGGAGGTGGGTGGCTCTGGGGAGAAGGGCAGGGGACTGCCAGCTGTGGCCGCCTCCAGGACGTATAGCCGGGTCAGCACATCCTGCCAGCCAGCCTGTCGGGCCAGCAGCCGCACTATGTCTGGCTGTTCGTAGATGAGGTGGAAGAGCTGCCGGGCCAGGGCACAGCCAGTAAGGGACGCGACCAGCGCTCTGCCCCTGGACTCCCACCCCAGGGCTTTTGCAAGGGAGCCCTCCTCACAGGCAGGTAAAGCAAAGCCCTCATGGTAGAAGCCCCATCCTCCTCAAGCTGTCTCCCCCCGTACTCACCTGGCGACAAATATCCAGGCGGACGCTGAGGTCAGCCTGGAGGGACAGCTGTACCACAGCCAACAGATCTGAGAGATTCAGGCAATCTGGAAGGATGGCCAGAGAGGCCCTAAGGACTGAGCACAGGCGGGGGACCTCGCTTCCCCGCTGGCCCAGCCTCGGCCCCTGTGCCCATGCCCTCCCTCTATCCACCTGCCCTGTTTCCTGGCCCCGTCTTGCCCTTCCGCCTGGCCTGCCTCCTGGCCCTACCCGGGTGGTACCTGCCCCCAGGAATAGCTTGTAGAGGCCCTGGCAGAGCTGGGGGGAAGCAGCCCCCTCCGGCAGGCAGGCGACGAGTCCCTGCAGACCGTACTCTCGTAGCCGGAGGCGCTGGCGGCTCCGCTCAGGTAAGCGCTCGTTCTGCTGCAGTTTTCGCAGGATCTGGGAGTGGGGGTTGGCATAGAGGGTTGTCCTCATGGGGAAGGAGTGACTGGAGCAGGGGAAGTCACCACGCAGGTCTGTGGCTCCAAGGGACCTGTCCTACCTCCCTGGCCCTTAGGCAGGGGCCATGGCAAATGGAACACGAGGGGCAGGCTGGGTGTACCTTGCAGACTCGGTCAGGCACCAGGGGCAGTGACCTCGGCCGCACCAGCAGAGCCAGCAGCACCTCAAGGTTCCCCCGCTCCGCGAGGAAGGCGGCCAGAGACTCCTGTGCCGGTGAGCCCTGCAGCAGCACCAGGAACAGGTCCAGGGCTCCCACCACCTGGGGATCCAAAGTCTCCTTGTGGGCGGGCCACTCCCCTCGACACGGTCCACACCCCACCCTGCACCCAAGCCCCCACCCCAGCCTCCAGCCTACCTGGCCATCATCAGCGGAGGCCACGAGAAAGCTAAGCACCACCTGCATGTCCTCCGCGGCAGAGCTCCGAACCAGGAACTCCCGCACCAAGCCCAGGAGCGAAGTCTGCACTGTGCGCACGTCGTCGGCCACTAGGGGGAGCTCCCGCGGCGGGCTGGGCGGGTACCGGCAGGCGCAGCCGCCCAGGGCCAGAAGAACCGCAGGGGAACAGAGGGGAGAGAGCAGGCAGGTGAGCTGGAGGACCGAACCCCATCCCCAAGGCCAGAGGCTGCTGTGTCAGGCCCACAGCCTGTCCGCCCCCACCGGCCTCACCTGTAATGGGTGCGCAGCGCGTCCAGAATGAACTGGACCCCGTACTTCTTCCGCAGCTTCTGTCTGTGCTCCCGGACGATGCTGGACATGTACTGGATGTGGCCTGGACGGGCATCATTGGAGGACTCAGGCCCCCCACCCCCGCCTGAGCTGGGCCCCTTCTGCTGTCCTTCCAGGACAGGGCCGTGTTCCTGCCACATCCCCCAGGGTCAAGCTGTCCCCTCAGATGGCCCAAAGCAGGGTTCTAACTTCTCAGAACCTCTGCCCCCACTGAGCCTGCTGGCATCCCCCCATCCAAGTCCCCACACCCACCCAGGCGCACGGCAAAGTCACTGGGGCTCCAGAGGTGGAAGTGGAAGAGCACGTGCTGGTAGAGCAGGTACAGGAGGGGCCCGCCGCCCTCTGCGGCCACCTGCTCCATCAGCAGCTGCGCAGACATGAGCACGTTCATGTCCATGGCCCAGCTGGGGACCTGGAGTGGAAGGAGGCAGGGTGAGGCGGCAGGCCTGGGATGGGTGCCACTGAACCCCCCAGCATCAACCCTGCCTCACACAGGCGGACGGACAGGAGCATCCCGCCTGCTCCAAGCCTTTTCACGGCTCCCCACTGCCTCCAAGGGCAAGCTGCTCCCCAGCCTGCTGGGTGGGTTCCTTGCCCCAGTGGGGTGCTGGTGCTTCTTCAGCCAAACCCTGCCAAGCTTGGCGAGGCCCTGCTCAGATGCCAACCCCTCCACCAGGAGGCTCTCCCCGACAACATCAGGTTCCCCTTCTTAGCCCCCTGACGCCGTCCCCTCCGCCAGACAGGGACAGCCGCCTCCCCCCCGCCCCCCGTCCTCCGTCACCTGCCCCACCTTGCGCAGGAGGGCTCCAATGATGGCCGGCCCCTGGCACTGCACCAGGCTCTCCTGGTTCCCCGCATGGCCCTGCAGGAAGTTCCGCAGCATCAGCAGGAAGGCGGCCACGGCGTTCCTCTCCATGCGCACCTCTACTGGCCACCCGGAGGGGGACAGAGGTGTGTCAAGGGTCTGCCAGCAGCAGAGGCCATAGGCACTCCAGCCTCCTTATCACGCCAAGAGTCCCTCACCGCCCTAACCCGGGCGCCAGGGCCACTTTACCTGAGGACTTGCCCAGTGGGAGAAGCAGGCCCTGGGTATTGTGGGCAGAGGTCAGCTCGGGCCCCACGAGGTCATGTGTCTCAGCTGGACCTGCCTCGGCCTCCTGGGGCTGGGAGGCCACTCGCTCCAGCAGGGGCAGCAGGGCAGCCATGCCTCCCACACAAGTCACCACGTCCTAGGGGAAGGGCTGGCTGTGGGAAGGCAGCTCCCAGCCACTTCCCTCCCCACTCCGCCCCAGATGACCTTCCAGTCTGGGAAGTTGGGTCCAGGGGACTCTGGTTCTCTTGAGCGGACCTCCCCTAACGACCTTGCAGGGCACAGTGTGGCTCCCCAGCCCACCCTGCACACACGTGTGCCCATGCCCATGCCCCCGGCACCCTTGGCCCGTGCACGGGTGCACACGCACCTTCACATCCCAGGTCTCCACCCTGTGGCCCGTCAGGCGGCCATCCAGCCCATGGCCAGGGGACAGGTCCAGGCAGATGTTGTTCCTACAGGCCTGGGGGCAGGGAGGCAGGGTCAGTTAGAAGAGGAGGTGGCACAGGAGTTGGGGGGGCAGGGGAAAGTAGCAGGGCTGAGCCAACTGCCCCCCACCCAATACCTGAGGTGAGTAATGGAGGAGCAGCTTGGTGCTAAGCTCGTGCAGCTCACCCTCCGGCTTGAATGGTGCCATCTCCTTGGGCCCTGGGGGTGGCCAGGGGGCTTCAGACCTGGCTGGGTGTCTCACCCAACCCCATCCAGAGCCTGCCATATGTCAGAGGACATACACCCCCAGGAAGGCCTTTTCCCTCCTGGACCCCTAGTTTCCAGCCTGGGCCCTGTAGGAACCCCTGCCCCCCAGGTAGGAGCTGGGCCAGGGGCCGGGCGCGGGGGGCGGGGTGGTGGTGCTGCGTACCCAAGGTGAACAGGGCCCGCAGGGCCGATGCGGGCAGGGCTTCATGGAAGATGGCCACGGCCCCCAGCTCACCCTCCAGGGACGTAGGGCTGCCCCACCGGGTGTCCTGTGTGCCTGCAAGGGTGGAGCTGATGCTGCCCTCCTGCAGGGGGGCCACCAGCCCGGACCCCCAGCCAAGCCCTGCAGTGGCCGGGACCGACTGTGAGCGGGAGAGGGAGGGGTGGGGGGGAGCCAGGGCCGTGGGGACTGTTGGCGTAGGCAGCCCCGTGGTGGTGGTCGTCGTGCGGTGCCCAGCGGAGCCAATGCAGCAGGAGGAGAAAGGCTGCGGGGCCGGGGTCGGGCAAGTGGTCAGATCACAGCAAAGCCCGGGTTTCCGCCTCCATCCAGTTCCTCACACGGACCCCAGAGGCTGGAGTCTGAGGCCCCACCACGTCCAAGATGCCCCGGCTACCCCAGGCCTCCCCAAACCCTGCCTGGCACACCTCACTGAGGGAGGGGCAGCGAAGGGCTGCCGTCTGGACCAGCTGGCCGTCTTTGTAGACATGGACCAGGTTTTGGCTGAAGGGCCGGCGCCCAGGCACATGGACAATGGCCACGCAGTGCTAGAACAGAAGCCTCGGCATCAGGCTGGTGCTTGGGGTCTCCTCCGCCCCCCGCCCAGGCCATCGGAGCAGAGAGGCTCACCCAGGCAGAGTCGGCAAACGACACTTCAGGCAAGCTCACGGTCAAGTACTCCTTCCGGGTGCACACGGCCACCACCAGCGTCCCAGCCGCTGTGAAGAAGGCCTCGAACCCTGAGCCGCTGCTGGTGAAGAAGCTGGAGACAGGCGGCGCCAGTTACTCCTGCGGCTTTCCTGCTCCGCCCTACGGCACCGCACGCTGCTCCCTGGCCATCACCCACCTATATAGCTGCTTTCGCTGGAGTGGCCGGGAGGGGGCTGGGGCAGGGGCCGCAGCCGCGGGGTGCAGACAGAGCCAGGCATGGAAGGTGAAGCCGGGTCCCGGCCAGCGCTGCACGGGGGGCACCATAATCCCCGCCATGCTGGGCGTGAGGTCAAAGTAGTGCAGGGCTCGCGCGGGGCCGTGGCGCCGGGCCATGCCTGACAATGCACGGATGATGGCCCCCGCATGTCTGGCCTTCCCAGCCTCTGTCCCACTGGGCTCCGAGTCCAGCGCCGGTGGCGGGCGCAGCAGACGGCGCAGCTCCAAGGGCCTCAGGGACACTCGGCCCAAGGCTTGCAGCAGTGCCAAAAGCTGCTCTTGGCAGTGGGCCCCCAAGGCGACCCCAGTGGTGAGTGTCTCCAACAGGTGGCCCATCAGACCGGCCTGCACGCATGTGCCCCGGCTGGCAGGGCAGCTGTCACAGAGCCACCGGAGGCGCTGTGCAAGGAAGAGCCTCAGCTCTGCTGTGGGCAGGGTGGGCAGCCACTGCATCAGCAGCAGCACGGGCTGCTCGTTGACGATCGGTGGTGGCGGACATCCGCTGTGGTCACCCTCCACAGCCTGGGGGTGGAGAGCACGGGATGGTTCCTGGGGCAGGTGACTGGAAGGGCCGCCCTGCTGGCCACGGGACCTCCGTGGCTCAGGGTGTTGGCCTCCAGCACTGGAGGGCAACGCGTGCCACCCCGTCCTGCTAGTGCAGATCGCGGCTCGGGGGAGACGGAGGCGCATGGGCACACGGCACTATTTACACCAGACCTCCAGCACCATTAACCCCCGAGCCCTGGCTTTGGGTCCGGGGTGGCCTCAACCCTGATGGCATGCTCCTGGATGATCTGGGGTGGGGGGGGTCTCGCTCCCCTGCACCGGATCTTCATCCCAGGGACACAGACACTTTGGTCGGGCCACGGGTCCCACTATGTAACACCCATGGCCAACAGAGCCCCCAAGGTGGAGGGCTCACCTTCCGTGGGAAGCCTGACTCGGTCCTGACCGCCCCTGGGACCCCAAGCCCACGCCTTGGACCTCACCATGTTGAGGAGCTCCTGCAGCAGCCTGCGGGTGGGGGGGCCGTGGCTCTGCAGAACCTCGAGCAGGTGCGGGTAGCCGATGCGCTCCTTAAACACCTCCTGGGCAGGAGGAAGGGAGCACATATGTGGGCCCCCAGGAAAGAAACCCACACCCCATGGAAATCCCAGAAGAAGGAGTATCTTTCAGGCCTCCCCCACCTGGCTCTGCCTCCGGGTTGCAGTGCTGGCAAGGGCAAGGGCCCACAGATGGCTGCGGGGGTAAGGGTCCCCTTGGAAGGCTGTAGATGGTGGTCAGCCCCCAAGTATCCTCCCCAGTCCAGCCCCGACCCCAGAGATCCAGCTGCCAGCTATGACCTGCACCCCACAGGGCAAGACGCCTACCCCCTCAGCTCCGTTGCTCTAACGGCCACCAGCCAGAGCCGTTTGGGGGACATGCAGTCAGTTTAACCCCCACCCCACACCCCTCTGGTAGCCAGACTGCAATTTCCTCACCTTGGCTGAGGGGGAGCCGCTCATGATGGAGGTCAGCACTCGGACCACGTGTACTACGATGGCATCTGTGTCCTGGTCCAG
The DNA here is from genome assembly GCA_004024625.1 of Mellivora capensis. Classification (NCBI taxonomy): domain Eukaryota; kingdom Metazoa; phylum Chordata; class Mammalia; order Carnivora; family Mustelidae; genus Mellivora; species Mellivora capensis. Next base: position 319,562 of record PISX010000151.1, on the reverse strand, counting down.
AACCTTGGGGTGGGGTGGGGTGGGGTGGGGAGTCAGCAGCAGGGGGTACCAATGTGTCACAGCTGTCAGCCCCCTGCTCCTGGTGTAGGGCCAGGAGCAGGTGCCCCAAGGCGTGTTGCTGAGCTGGCTGGAAGCCTTGGGAGTGGGGTACTGGGCCTTCTACTCCTTGTCCGTGCGACTGTGACCCTCACCCTGACCCTAGGGGCCTCTCTGAGTAGCTTGGCCAGACCCCCTTTGACAAAGAGGCCAGGGAAGAAACCAGGACCCTCACTGTGACAGATCAACAGGGGACCCTCTCGCCGTACCCCTTTTGTCGCTCACTGCTCGGCAGGCTTACAGGCCTCGGTCCCCGCCCATCCCCACCCAAGCTAGACACAAACGTGCAGGTAAGTGCTCCATCACCCATGATTGACGGGGCGTGGGAAATCGAGGGACAACCAATCACAGGAGGTTAGAACCTTCGAGACCTTTGAGTCCTACCCTCCCCCTTGCCCCTAGATGCAGGTGGGGGCACTGAGGCTCACCCTGGCTGAAGCTGATAGCTGGAAACAAGCCGTTCACTTGCCCTGCCCTGCTCCTGGGAGCTGAGGGGTCAGGAGGGCTTAGAGAATGTGTCCACAGCTGCCAGACTGCTAGGCTGTATCCTGGCTCCATGGGGCCTGACTCCCCCAGTGACCTCGCACAACCTCCTTCCCCTCCCCAGGCCTCAGTTTCCTATCTGTAAAAACGAGGGGTCTCACTCGCCTTGTCTGCTTTGTGGAAAAGTAGATATGCAGGCTCTCCGAAAACAGGTTAAAGCAACAGCCACAGGGGCTGCCTCATGAGGACAAAGCCAGGGGCCCCTCAGGGTTGGGGCCCAGGCAGTAAGCCCCCGGAGAGAGGGTTCTCTATGCGAGCCCCTGACAGCTTGGTGCCTCTTCTAGCTCCCATGCAAGGTGAGGCAGGGAGAGATCATAAGGGGATGAGGGACTCCCAGTGACCTGCTTATGGCTGGTATAAGGATCCATGGAAAGAAGTGGGCCCATGTGTGGGAACCTCCTTTTCTGTGACAGTCGTGTCCCTTAGTATCTGGGCTTCAGTTTCCCCTTCTGGGAATGGGGGGGTGTAGGTGGTTGAGTTTCGAAGGTTCCTTCCAGCTTGGCAAAGCCAAACCCTAGTTCCCAATACTAATACTGGGTAGGGCACAGATCACTCCTGCCCATTCCCTTGAATAAGCGTCTGGAAGGTGGGTGCAACAGCATGGGGGATGCAGCCCCATTACTAGGCCACTGCAGGCCTTCCACATATCTGCTCGTTCCCCCTGCACAGGCAGGAAGGGCTCAAAGAGGGAGCCACAGGGGGTGGGTGCCCAAGGAGGTGAGTGCCTGAGCAGGTCAGCCCCAAGGTGGTACCTTCTGGACATCGGGCTCGGTCAGTAACCGGGTAGCCAGGTCACTGTCCCCCTCAGGGGGCGCCCGGGCCTGCAGGTACAGCTGTGGGGAAGGGGGAGGGCACAAGGTGGAGGAGGCAGAGGAGAGAGAAGAGGAGGAAGACGGGGGGAGAGGGGGTTAGAGCGGGACCAGGGGCAGCTGCCAGGGCTCTGCCCCGTGGGAGGGTTATATGTGCCCTGACACCCAGGCAGAGAGCCCCACCAGGCACTGCGGAAGTCAGGGATCTGAGAGCTGCCCATGCTCAGAACAGACCTGGGTCTGGGGGCAGGGCAGGGAAGTGGGCAGGAGCAGGGACTATATTTAAAACAGCCGGCCCTCCTCCTGCCCCTGGCCATGGGGCTGGAGAAAGGGGGACGAGGGGCCAGGGCAGCTCCTGTCCTTCCGCCACATCCATCCTCCTATGGGGTGCAGAGCCATCCCGAGCCTTAGGCCACCCTGCTCACCACAGACCGCCCCAGCCCAGTCCAGCCCGGGCTCGCCTAGCAGCCCAGACAAGGGATTCCCCAGCCTCTGGGTCCCAGGCCGGTCCCCCACAGCTGGGCCCCGCCTACCTTGCTGTTCTGGATGAGGCGAGTAAGGTGTTCAAAGCAATTGTTGCTCAGGAAGGTGGCCTGCAGCACCGGCCGGTCCTCACACGCCAGCATCCGGGGGATGGCGTCTGCGGACGGGTCTCGGGTCAGCCCCACTCCATCCGGTCAGCACCCCCGCCTGCTCAGCCTCTCGCCTTCTTCCCACGCTGCCCGGTCCTGCCTTCCATCAGCACTTGGACCTTCCCCTGCCGAGCCACCTCCCCAGGAGCCTGGGGGCCCATACCCACCGAGCATGCTGACCCGTAGGGCGACAAGGGCCTCTTCGGGGCCTGGGCTTGGGCCTGCTGGCCAGTCGGCATTAAGGATGCGGAAGTAGCCCTCAAGCAGGGTGCGGAGCTCTGGCCCACGGGGGGGCGTGTGGCTGGCATGCAAGACATGTACAGCCCCCACGAGCGCCTCCAGAGCCAGGGGCACCAGGCGGGGGTCCTGCGCCGGCCCACGGTCCCAGCCCCGTACCACACCCAACAGGCCCTGCACGGAGCCAGCACTCACGGCCATCTGCCCGTTCTCCTGCAGGTGTGGGCAGAGACGGCAATGGTCAAGGGGCTTGAGCAGCAGAGCCCCTGAGGTGGCCGCCCTCTGGTCCGCAGGCTTCTCCAGGCTTACCTTCCCTCCTGCAAGGACAGCCCCGAACAGGTGGACGAGGCGAAGCAGCAGCATGGGGGGCAAGCCATCTGCCCCCTGAAGGCTCTCTGGATAGGGTGGGTGGGCAGGACAGGACGACGTCACCAAGCTTGCGGGGGACTACCCAAGAGGGAGGTGCCCTGGGATCGGGGGAGAGGGCTGGGATGTCCCGTGTGAGGGGAAAAGACCCTGTTCTGTCCTTGGGGGTCTAAAATGTCATGGCTCTCTGCTAGGCAGGTCTAGGGAAGACATGGGCCTTCTTTGGGGAGCTTGAAGGCCTGTGGTCCTGCCCTGAAAGCCTAGTGGGTCCCCTAGATCCTTAACCTCCAAAGCGGGGACCCCAGGGTAGGCAACACACACCCCCACCCCACTTCCCCACGGCAACCCAGAGTTGAGCTTCTCAGATACAAAGCTGCTCCCGCTACCCTGAGACAGTTGGAGCTTCCTGTGACCTGCTCTGGGGACCTCGCTGTATCTACCGTACAGATGTCCCCCCACCCCCACCCATGCCCCCGCTGGGGACTTCTAGGGGCTTTCACAGTCTCCTATGTGGGAGGCCCACCTGGCTCTGCTCCAGCAAAGCTGGACAGGATGCCAGGCCACAGACTGAAACTCAGAGAGCAGGAGGGACCAGCCCTGGGTCACATGAGTGGTGTGTATGGTGGGGGATGGGGGCAAGAGCAGGGCTCACTAGATTCGGGTGGGATGGGGTGGGACAGCTCCTTGGGCAGAGGGTATCTGAGCTGAAGCCTAAGAATGCAGATGGTCTGGGAAGGGACAGGAAGCAGTAGGGAAAGTCATGGAATAATAGCGCATTTCAGGAGGGAGAGGACAGGGTGCAGAGGGCGAGTGGGACTGGAAAGGGAGGCTGTGGGGGAGCAGGATGGGATTCTGAGATGCTAGGCCACCGATGAGGGACTGACGGCAAGAGGAACAAAATCCAGTCTGTTTTGCGAAGAGCACTCAGGTTGTGGGAGAACAGAGGCCGGAGCTCCCGGGGTGAGGGTGGGGGGCAGGGACGTGTCTCCCCTCTTAGAGCCGTGGCCCCTGCTCCAGACCCCAGGCCTGCAGCAACGTGGCACACCCCAGTGACGCTTCCACACCTTCTGTGCTAACAGGCCACTGCTTCACCAAGCCTGGCCTGCTCCAGTCCACAGCCATCCTGCCCTGTCCCATCTAAAGTCCTGGCCAGCCTCCCTCTGATGAGAGGAAAAGAGGGGACCAGAGAGAAGAGGCTCCCCAGGGGCCAGAGGTGGCCAGAGATGGGGTCAGCCTGTCCAGGACTGCGGGAGCAGGAAGCAGAATCGGTGTAGACATTGTCTAAAGGAAGGGTGCAGCCTACAGGGGTCAAGGGATCAGATCAGGGAGTTTGTTTTTTTTTTTTTAAAGATTTTATTTATTCATTTGAGAGAGAGGCAGTGAGAGAGCATGAGCGAGGAGAAGGTCAGAGGGAGAAGCAGACTCCCGTGGAGCTGGGAGCCTGATGCGGGACTCGATCCCGGGTCTCCGGGATCATGACCCGAGCCGAAGGCAGTCAACCACCCAACTGAGCCACCCAGGCGTCCCCAGATCAGGGAGTTTTAAGAAGGTCCAGATCAGAGTAAGATCCAAGTGGCTTCTCAGACCCAAGGGTTGGGAGGGAAGAGGGAAGGGAAACTGTTCTCCCCCACCTCATGGAAGGCCTTCACTCCAGCCCAGAAAAGAAATTACTCATTTCGCCCAGACCTGCCCTTTCTTTCCTCTCTGGCCCTGAACTCCCTCGCCTCTGGAGGCCTCGTCAGTTTCCCGTGGTGCTCCCAGCCCTGCTGGCTGCAACCACTAAAGGCGTCCCACCCCTGTGGCCACTGGGATGGGGAACTGCAGGAAGGGGCTCAGGTCTGGGGGTGGGGCCAGGTGGGGGCAGATGTGGCAGAGGCGGGGCCTGACCTCGGAAGAAGGCGCTGAATTCACAGGGCAAATCCGCTGGAGGGAACTTGTATTTGCTCTTCTCCTTGGAACTGATGACTTCCCTGGGGGTGGGGGTGGGGAACGGGCAGGTGCCCGGGTGAGGCCAGGCACTGCACCCCTCCCTGGCCATCCTCCTGTACCGGCCTACCCCTGGGCCCCTCCCACCTCCAGACCCCGGCCAGAGAGGCCACCCTCGGTGGGTCCTCTGAGGTGGGCTAGCTCTCACCCACTGTGCTGGCGCCGCCAGGTCTGGTAGGGGTCAAAGAGGCCCTCACAGAGAAGCAGGGCGTGCAGGGCCACATTCTCCAGCAGCAGCCCACGGCCCTCCTGCGATGCTGGGGTTCCTTTCAGCTGGAGGCATGGGAAGAGGGCGGAGGGGGTTCGTTGGGCCCCGGATACAGCCTACCACCCCCCCCCCGCCCCAGGCTAGAGCCCACCTCACCTCTGCCATCAACTGGGTCAGCAAGGCCAGCACCCGGGGCAGCAGCACCTGGCCCCAGCCGGCCTCTACATTCTCCAGGTTCCTGGGAGGGAATGGGGAGAGAGGTCCCGGGGGTACAGCAGCCCCGCCCCCGCCCCCCCCCCCCCGCCCCGTTCCCGGCTGCCCACCCTCCCCAGAGCAGGAGGCAGGGACCCACCTGCAGAGGACGATGAAGAGCCTGAGCAGCAGCAGGGCTTGCTCCGGGTCCCCCGAGTCCAGCTGCAAGGCCAGGACATGCAGCGCATCCAGGGGCAGCAGCGGTACCTCAGCGCCCGCCTCCTCTGGCCTGCAGGGAGGGGGTTGCTAGGGCACTACGGACCCTGTCTCCCTGTGCCGGTCCCCGCCCTCCAGGTAGATCCAGGCTCACCTGCGTGGCTCCAGAGAGGACAGCGAGATGCTGTTCTCGAAGGCACCCACGAAGGCCTTTAGCCACTGCTGCAGGTAGCCCAGGTCCTTCTGCGGTGAGGGATGGGGGGGCAACGGGGGGGGAGGGGCGGGGGACAACAGAGGTGGGGGCCGACCGGGGGCCGTGGACAGGGATTGGAGGCAGGGCAGTGTGGGTGGACGGAGGGAGGGGTGGGTAGGGGAGGAGGGAGGACAGGAAGTTGGAAGGTCAGCCTCAGAGGACTGTCCTGCACATTGACCACTCTCCCAGGACCCCTGTCTGCTTTTCCCAGTCTCCCAGTCTCTGCTCCCACCTCCCTAACCCTTGGGGACTCGGGCAAGCCTGACACGGGGCTTTGGTGTGCACACTCCTGGGATGGGGCCATGGCCCACACTGATGCTGGGGCTGAAGGCCTTCCACCCGCCAGCCACCCCTGATCCAAAGCCTTGGGCTGCCTTCTCCCAGCTCATCAGCCACCACCTCCAGGAGACGGTGCTGCACACATACCATGGGCCAGGAGGACCCATGCACTTGCACATTCCCCACACATACAGGCAGAATGCCTCATCTCACCCTGGTAACCTAATGCCCACCCTGGCTGGTTACCTGGACCCCAGGCCCCAAAGCTGGTTCCATGGGCAAGAGGGGCAGCGGCTGAGCCCGAGTTTGGGCTCAGGGAAACTTTGGTGTGAACGGGAAATGTCCCCTCCCGCCTCGCTGGGGCAGGAAGCGCAGAGTCACGGTGGGGGAGGAGGGCTGCTTCCTCCCGGCAGACCGCAGGGATGTGGGGGGGCCAGCCCCACCAGAGCACCCAAGGCCCTGCAAGAGAAGCAGTGAGGGACCTGGCCCAGCACCGGGGGCAGGGCCTGGAGTGCAAAGGGGGCGGGGCTTGTGGACCACACTGCCCAGGGTGGGGCTTGTGGACCAGAGACTCGTTTTTTCTGGCATGAGGTTCCATCTTGGAATCTAGAGAGGGTTCCCACACCTGCTGCTATAGAACCCTTCCTTTAAGGCACCCACAGCTCCCTGACCCCAGTCCAAGCCTCAGACCTAGGGAACACCATCGATGTGAAGGACTCAGTCATACCTTTGCCCTGCGTGCACCCCCCCCCGCCCCCCTCCCTCCTGGCCTCCCTGCTTGGCCCTACTGGTCTCTATTCCTGGGACACAGCTGAGTAGATCCTAGCCTAGCCCCAGTCTGTTCTAACCTGTAAGCAGAGTGGGTGGTGGTCTGGAGCTCTTTCTCCCACCCAGCCTTCCTTCCCTACCTGCTGACCTCATCTGCAGCTCCCCCAAACCAGCTGAGCCCAGAAGGCACATTTCTTTCCCAGGGGCAGGGGGTGGGGCAAGGACCAGACTGCAGAAGGCCGGAGGGGTAAGGGACACATCATCAGTGCCGTGTCCCCGGTGCCACACACCTCGACTCAAGGTCTTCCACAACTACCTTGGGTGGTTGGCTCCTCTCTGCTGCCTGTAGGCTCCTGACCTCAGGGTAGGGACTGAATGGGCCCCAGGGAAGGGGTCAGACCCCAGCAGACTGGGCCGGGTCCACAAGAAACTGAGGCAGAGCAGCCCTCACCCTGTGGCTGGGCACCTTCCTTGTGCATTTGTCACAGATCTGAGGCCTAAGGCAACTGAGGGAAGGGTTGGGGCCATGGAGGTGCCAGATTTGAAACAAAGCCAGACCTTTGTTTTAGGCCTGGACCACTCATGGTTGCTGGCCAGCTGGTCCGAGCTGACCACGTGGTCTCCTGCCTCGGTGACCCCACAGATCCTGGTCTACCTTCAAAACTGGCCCAACACTATCTGCCCCCTTCTACCCCCAAACCACCCCCATTCAAGCCATAGACATATCTCACCTAAAATGTGGGTTCCTTTTGCCCCCATGCCATTCTACTGAGTACCTAAATGCCCAGATTTGACCATGTCCCTCCACCCTGGCCTGAGGATAAGGCCTCAACCGAGCTTGGCATTCCAGGTCCCGAGTCTGATCACAGTTGCTTCTCCAGCCTCTCTGCCTCTCTCCATCTGAGTCACATCCTCTAGTCCAGGCCTCTGTCTGTCCTAGGCTCCACTGCCGTCCATGGCTTTGGGCGTTTGGTACTTAAGCAGGAGCCTCCTTGCCTCTTCGTGGCCATCACCTGGTTTGACCCTTCCAGAACCTGGGTGGGCCCCTCAAAACTCTGCACACCCTGACTTTCTGTCCCCAGAACCACACCCACGGCCTGTCCAGCAGGTCCAGGCTGGGCTGGGTTCAGGGCTGCGGCGGTCAAGGTGGCCTTCCAGGCTCTGGGAGAGCATGAGGGGTCTCTAAAGCATGGTACTAGGGAGGGATGGGGTCTCTGCCTGTCCTGCCTCTGTCTGACCTGGGTCCCACGGCTTGTGGCTGCCATGCTGGGAGGTATGCCTGCAGGGCTTGGGACTCACAGGGCCGTGGTGGCCATGCAGCATGCCACGGGGTCTGCAGCTGGAAGAGGTGGGTATAGTGCCCGGCCTTCCCACACTTCACAGAGAGACCTCGACTAGCTCCTCCCTTCCTTTCCAGCTCAGAGCAGGAATGCTGGGCGGGGCCAGCCCAGTCCCCAACTCTAAGGGGCCAGGGCCTCATGAAGGCAGGGCAGGAGCAACCACACTCCTCCTCAGGCCCTGGGGCTTAGCTGTAAGTGGTACTGAGGACCTGGAGGTCCGGGGAGCAAGCTGTGGGGAGGGAGAGGTCAGTGACCCCAGGGTGGGTGGGCCTCCGTCTATGCCCAGCCAGCCCTGAGGGCACTCAGTACTGGGGGTGGGGGGCTCCCAAAGGCTAGTTAGGGCCAAACAGTCACTGGGGGTGCATGGAACTGCCACTTCCGTAGAACTCTGAGGTACCCCGGGACGGCTGAAGGTAGGTGGCTGTAGCATGCTACGGGGGGAGGGGGCTAGGGGGCTGTCTGCCAGGGGACAGGGATGACCAAGCTGCTGGACATTGTGCTGCCCCTCCACCTGGCTCACCCTGAGGGGACACCCAGGCCTTGCTTCAAACCCCGATCCCAGCCCGTCACCTCCTCTCGGAGTTCAAAATGGTGCAATACACAGAAATTTCCTTAACCACCACCCGGCATCCCGTGTGCCCCAGTACACACACGTCGCCACCACTGTCTGCCCAGCAGCCCCTACACTCCAGATGGCTCAGCTTGAGGGCATTCCTCGCTGTCCCCACACCCACGGGTCTGCAAGCACTTTGCCCTCCATGCTTCCTCTACCTGAATGCTCCCCAGAGCCAGCACCTTTCTCGAGCCCCAGCCCTGGCTGGTGCTTCAGAGGTCGGGCTGCCAACTCGGACCAGTGGTTGAGAGCAGGGGTTCTGGAGTCCAGCCGTGGTTCTCAGACTCTGTAGTTTGTTACTCACCATTCATCTCTCTGCACTGCAGCTGCCCCTTGAAACCCATCCCTCCATACCTGCTTCACAGGTAAAGACTCTCCAGCCACCCCCCCACCCCAGCATGGGAGAAGGTGAGGGGAGCTCCCTCCCCAAATCCAGGAGCTCTGCCTTCCCAAGCCCCTGGCATTCTAGGGTGACACTAATGTTTTCCCCACCCACTTCCAACAGTGACCAATAAGTAGCAGACCTTGGTTCACTGGCAGAGCCAAGGTCTCCTGGGTGTCTGGCCCAGGCAGGCAGAATGGCGTGGGTGGTCCCCAGGTTAGAGCTAGGAGCAGGGTAAGGAGAGAAGATTGTAGCTCCAAAGTGGGTGACCCCACCTAGTCAGAACTGCCTGGGTGGTAGGGAGCACCCCATTTCCAGAGACCGGCAAGCAGAAATGGGACAGAGTGGGGTGGGGTCTGATCAGGATAGCCTCTTTCAGGCCTGGGGGGGGGTCTCCACACTCAGCATCAGGAGGGAGATGGCAATGTAAAGCCAAAGGTGGTTTCTGGCTACACCAGGATGCCTGAAGGTCATACTTGGAGGACCTTGAGTCAAAGAAGCTAGAAGATGGGGACTCTGCCAGAGGCAGGGGCAACTGAGGCACAGTGGTGCTAGTGCCCAGGTGGCTGGGCCAGTCTCTCCCATTACCTGGGGACAGGGTCTTGCAAGGGGTGGACCTTCTGGTCTCCATAATGCCCCCCAGGGCTTAACCTTCCCCTTGTCCTATCACCATGGAAACCGAGAATTTCCTTTCAGGGTCCCCATAGTAACCGACCCCGTTTCCATGGGGACCCCACACTTCCACATCAGCGCCCCAGTTGCCATAACAACTCCAGGGATTACCAGCCCCTCCCCCCAAGCCTGGGCTCTGTGGTATTCTCCCCATCACCTCAGTCCGGGCCCCTTCAGTTGCCTTGGTAATAAAGGCAAGGAAGGGGGAGCCCTGGTTGCCCTAAGGAGGCTCACCTACATTCCCTTCTCCCGGTTAGAGAGGGTAAACCGAGGCACAGGGAGGCACAGGACCCAGCTGAGGTCCCAGAAGGAGCAGAGAGCCTGACCAGGTTTCCATGAGGCAACAGAGCTCATCAGTCAGGGTGAAGGACCAAGGCGGGGTGCACAGAGCAAGGTCGACTCCAGCTCTGACCTGACCTCCCTCTGACTCTGAACCCTGAGTTCTCAGTGGCATTATTGAAGAGTCCAGCCTGGGAGCCCCACCTGGAACCCGAATGTCTATCCTGGCCCGACCTCTGTGGCCCTGAGTGCCCCAGATGTCAGGCCCCCCAGCGCTCCCTTTCACTGGGGGGTTGTCGAGCAACACTTCACTCCAGCCCAAAGGGGGGCTGCTCATTTGCATGTTATTTGGAATAACTTTTATATGCCGCCCAAGGGCCAGCCCCAGGTCTCTCATCCTTGCCCCCATCCTGGCCCTTCCTGGGGAAGCCCCACTCATCACCCAGGCCTCCCTCTCACTCCTGACCACTGGCCTCTCCAGGTGCTTGCTCCTGGCCTTCCCATCCCCTTTGCCCACAAGGACAGAATTTGTCCTCCTGACAACCAGTCACTGCTGGGGGGGCTCATCTCCTGCAGCCAGCCACGTAGTGGATATGCAGGGGGGCTCTCGAAGTGTGGGGTGCAGAGAAACTGCCAAGCAGCAAGCACAGTGAGCGTGAAAATGGGAACCTGCGCTGAGGTCCGGCTTGGTCAGGGGGCCAGGAGACAAACGCCCCCTCAAACAGGAGGGAAAAGGCTCCATGCAGAGGAAACAGCTTATGCCATCCCAGGGTGCAGAACCCACCAGAGGCTTCCTGCCCACAGGACTAGACCTTTCCTGGGCAAAGGAACACAGGAGGAAGACTGGGTTGGAGCTCTGACAGACTCTACCCCAAACTTGTCCCATGACCTTGGTATGACCGTGCCTTGCTTTCCCCACCGGGGGCCCTGAGGGGCTCAGACTAAGTGATGTCCAGGGACACTCTGGTCCTCCTTCCTCTCTCAGAAGCCACCTGGCACCACCGTCCCCACTTGTGATCCCCAATGGAGTAGGGCCCACGGGGGGGGGGGCAGGTCTGAACCTGGGGTCTGTGAGGAGAACGGAAGGGCAGAAAGGGGGTGCTCCCTTGGGCGGGCCTAGACCCACAACTGGGAAAACAGGTTTCCCAGCTGATGTCAGCTCTCTCAGCTGAGGGGAGGGGTGCGGTTGTTAGGAGAACCTTCTGGCTGGGTGGCTGGCCAACTCAGGGGTCTCTCGACACCCTCTTCAGTTCAGTCTCTTCCCTTACCTTCCTCCCCCGCCCTCCCACGCAAGCACACACACACACACAATAGGTCCCTAGCAGGCCTCAAAGTAGCATAGGCACCACTCCCTGGGAGCCCAGCATGGAGGGGTGGGGACCTGTTCCGGGAGCAGGAGCAGGACCAAGCCGGCAGGAAGGCAGCGCTGGGAGGTTGGCCGAAGCTTCCGGTTCACACTCACATCCTGGATTTGTTTGCCAGGCCCTAGGCCGCCCCCTGACTGCCCGGGCTTCTAGGGCTCCAGCCAGCCAGCCTGTGCCCCAGACCTGCTCTGGTGAGGGGAGGAGCTGGAGGGAGCTCGGCGGAAATGGTGCTAAGCCCCTCCTGAGGGAATGGGGGCGCTGACCTCCTGCAGAGCGCAGCCTAGAAGGGGCAGCAGGAGGCAACCACGCTCTGTTGGAGGTCCAGTCCTGGGAGACCACACCTAGACGGCCTTCCCCGGGCAGCACTAACATTAACATCCCTCAGACTCACTACCTGGTTCATGCCCCCCTTCATCCCGTCACAGGTGGCAAAACCAAGGCCCAAGAATCTGCCCACAGCCATTGGGGCAATCAGAGGCATGAGGGCCAGATGCAGGTTCCTTCTGAATCTTTTCTCTTCACAAGGACCAACCCTTGGAGATGTAGACAGAGAGGCCTGAGTGAGGGAACCCCAGGGGGCCAGGAGCTTTCCCTGGTTCAGACAAGCCAGATGGGCTACCTTTTCTGTAGAGTCTAAGCCACCCTGAGGTCAGGGCTGGGACAAGTTTGCAGACAGAGAAGTAGAGACTCAGGTGTAAAGAGCTTTTGCTTTGGGTCACACCAGACAGGGACCCTACACACACTGCCTCCTGCCAGTGGCCTGGATCTCTCACCCCCGAAGTGGACTCAAGAAGCCATGGTCCTTGTGGCCTGGATTCTGGGTCCCTAGGGCCCCACATCCAGCCTGCAGTCCTAGGAGACAGTCGGCCAGCCTCTTCACAGAGGGCCAGCTGATCTGGTCATGAACTTCCCCCTAGTGACGAGATCAGGGGCACACAATAGTCCATTGTACCCAGGGCACACCTGAGCCAGGGGCATGAATCCAGGCAGGTGCAGGGAGGGAGGCCGATGCTAGATGAAGAAGAGGGGGGCATTACCCTGGGATCCCTCCCTGCTGTGAAAGCAGAGGAAAGTGGGAGCCTAGATGCGTGACACACAGAGTCTGGGGGACGCCAGGCTCTCAGCTCTCACAGGACACCGGGGTGGGAGTCATTCCCTTCACCTTCTGAGGCCACGTGAGGTAGTCTCTGAGACAGGACAGGGAGCTCAGGAGGGAAGGGCCTCCCTCCACCCCTTTCAAACATCCCTTCTATCTCACCTCCCCTATCCCCTCCCTCTGCATCCAAGGCAAATCTTTTCTTCAGGCTGGACCCCCAGGTCCACCCAGGGGCAGGGTAAGGGCCTCCTAGGATCAGGGTCAGGGAGGAGCTCATCACTGCCAGCGCACTGATGCCGAGTAGCTTGAGCTGACTCAAATCCGACCAAAGTAGGGACGCCCCCTACCTCTCACCCCCAACGCCCGCCTACCGGCAACCCCCCCACCCCGCAGCCCACTCAGACCCTCCGGCCCTGATCACCCAGTAGGGCCGCGCCCACAGGAGAGTCAAGCCCAAATGCAAACTAAGCCTTCCTGCCCCTCCCAACCCAACAACGTCTCTCATTTATTTTCCGAGTCTCAGTTTCTCCATCTGTAAAAGGGGGTCGGTGTCCGGCCGTCTCGACCTGGGCCCCTCTCCTCATCAGGCACAACCGAGGTTGCGCGGTCCCCACCCAAGAATCTCTTGTGAGATGCACGCCTGCGGGGGTCATCCCCCAGGTATAAGCGCCTGAGGCACCGGAGGCACCGGCGCACACGTGTGTGCGGAGCCCGAGTCCGCTCGGCGCGCGCGTGCATCTACGCGGCCCCGGGAACGCGGGGCGCAGGTGCAGCCGGAGCGGGGCGCGCGGAGCTGGGGGCACAGCGGGAGCGGCGCGGGGCGGGCTCACCTGAGCGTAGTAGAGCAGCCACAGCTCGTACAACCGCTCCGAGGCGGCCATGTCCCGGCCCGGCTCCGGCCCTGCTGCGCGCCACCTGCCGCCGCCGCCTCCTCCGCGCCGCCCGCCGGTTGCCCTCGGCCAGGCCCATGGGCGGAGGGCGTCACTCCGGGGCGGAGCGGCGCGGTACTACTCGGGGAAGTAGTACTGGCCCCCGCCGCGCTGAGCCACCCAAGTCCGCACGCTCCTCCTCCTCGCGGCCGGCCGCCGCCCGGCTTCCTGCACTTAGCTGCCGCTACCACCGCCCCGCCTCTCCCGGGACCGTGCAAAGGGCGGGGAGCCCGGAGGGAGGAGGAGCTTGAGGTCTGGGCGGTCCGGGAGGGTGCCCAGCAGTCCCGCCTTCAGCAGTGCGCGCCCACCACTGCGCCTCGGGAAGGGCCGATCTGAGCCTCCTGGGTATGGGTCAGGGTCAGGTATTCCAAACTTGCCTCCCTCACAGTGCGCAGGGCTGGAATTGCCTCCCTTCGTGCAAGGATGGGGTCTCCGTCTCCCGGGGCCGGAGGGTGGGGGGGCAGGGGCTGTGCGCCGCGTTCAGATGGCCAGAGTCCTTCAACAAATGGTAACAACAACCAGCGGCCACTTGTAGAGTTTACCACGTGCCTGGTGCTGTTCTAAGCGCTTAATGGGGAGACCGACATGCCTCGTTTTTGCTCCTACTGTTTGTGGAGCAGGGTGGGGACATCAGAGAGCAGTGCCCTTCATCTGTCCCGCAGATCCCTGGGAGAGTTAAGCCGTGAGGGAATCCTCACGGGTTCCCTCTTCCAAGAAGCCTCCTAGATGCTCCCGTAAAAGCATCCTCCACTCTAGGGCCTCAAGAGGTTAAAGGCAAGAGGATGTCTCATGCCTCTGTTTTACAGATGGAGAAATTGAAGCCCAGATGGGCCAAATGAGAATTACTTGGGTAGCCGGGGATAGGGTGGACAGGGTGGACAGGGATGGAGGCCTAACTGACTCTTTGCTGGCCCACTGCCATCATCATCCCAGACCTCTCCCTGCCCACTCCCCCCGCCAGCCTGCCAGGGAGGTGAGGGGCCACCTGGTGTTGGGCAGGGGTCAGGCCCTTTGTTGGAGTCAGGGAGAAGTTTGTGGAGCCCAGAAAGGTACTCTCAGGTAGAGGAACTGGAGTCTGGAGTCTTCCAGACCTTGAGTGGCCAAGAGAAGACAGACTCTTTCCTGGTTCCCATCCTTTTCTGTCCTCCTGACTTCTTCTTGGGCAGCCGCTCCACTCTGGCCTTTTTTCCTGCCCTGTGCATCCTACCTCTGAGCTGACATTTCCTGAGCACCTGCTACCTGGTACTCCCTGGGACCCTGGTACAGGTTCTGACGATTCACCCCTCTGGATATGGGGGAACAGGCACCAAAAGGCCTTGGCTAGTGAGGTTAAGAGGGTCATTTTGGAGGGGATGGACATAATGTCTTGTGGCACAGGGGCCTCTGAAAGGAAGTGGGAGGAGTGGGCATCCAACTGCTACCAGCCTGGGAATGGAGACCCTAAGCAGGAAACAGCTTTGCTGGGAGACAAGTCATGGTATGTGTTGGGGGGAGGGAGGCATGGCCTCTAGGTGGCTTTGGGGACCTTGGCATCCTGTAGGAAGATCTTAACTTCAGCCAAAGTGGTCTCCTGGTTGTCAGGACATGCTGGGTAATGCAGGAAAGAAGACCCTGGCAGCTCCTGCTGGCAAGCAGTGTAACTCTTGCCTACCTGTTGCAATCAAGGCCAAATCAACTCTTGGTAGCTCTCAGGAACTAAGTTCGGGGGGTTCCTGGAGGCCCACTGGGCCCACTTTGGGGGTTTGTTCTTCTCCAGGTTAGGTAGTCTGACTCTGAGTACTTTGCTGCTCCGGGGGGGCTTGGAGGTGGGAAGGCATCACCCATGAGCCTGGAGGAAACGGCCATCCAGCCAAGCCCTGCACTGCACAGTCTTTATCTGAGCTGAGAGCGGATACAGAAGGGCCTAGGGGCCCATGAACAAGTGCATCCAGGAAGTCACTGATACCTGTAGAGGAAGGAAGAGGCAGAGCTTTTATTAAACTGAGATCGGAGTGGAGGGTCAGGTAAGACTTCTTGAAGGCATTCGGGCCTTGAAAAATCTGGACAGGGGGACAGAGTTGGGTCAGCGCATTCCATGCCGCGGGTATAGAGTGAGGGGCTTGGTTGGCGTTTGCTTAGGCAAAAGCGGAGCAATCGACGTGCTCTATCATCCTTCACTCAGGTCTGATTCCACTTGCTGCTTTCTCATTGATGGGCATTGGACCAATCGAGCCTTACGGCCTTGGTCTTTATCGTGCCCTCCCCCAGCAAGCGAGGCAAGTTGCGGAGAAGAGTGGGGCGGGCCCTGCTATAGCAACTCAGTATTGATTGGCTCTCAGGACTTCCTGCTCTCCCGTTCTCGTCACTGGATTGGCCGCCAGAGGTTCATCTACTCCCCGGGCCTGCGCGATGCAGGACGAGAGAAGAGGAGGGTGGGCAACATGGCGGCTACTGCGCCTGGTGTGGGCCGGCTAGAGGAAGAGGCGTTGCGGCGAAAAGAACGGCTGAAAGCCCTAAGGGAAAAAACCGGGCGCAAGGTGAGGAATGTAGAGTGAGGGCCGTGGCTGAGGTAGCCAGTATTCGGGTCCAGAACAGGGACGAGAGGGCAGGGGACTACTAGGAAAAGGTAGCTGCGGGTGGCGCGCATGCGCGCGCGGGTGGTGCTTGCGCGAGGAGTCGGAGCCCGCCTACCAGGTGTAGTGGTAGCTGCCAGGGACTCTTTTGGCGCTGGTGCCCCGTCGCCGCGCATGCGCGATGGGGGGGGGGGGAACGGGGGTTTTGGTTTCTTTCGTGTGTTTGTCTTATGCGTCTCCAGGGCAGTTTCTAAGTTTTGGATGCTCGTTGTATTAGGCGTAATTTTTTCGCTTTTGAGCGCCCTGACCCAGCCGGCCTTCCATCCTGGTGAAATCCATTGAATGTGGCAGACCCTCCCTGTCCGCCACCGCACCTCGGGCAGGGCAGTACGGGACGGTACTCTGGGCGCCCTGCTGGAATCTGAGTACAAAAGTGCAAAAACAAAGACCCATTTCTAGGTCAGGGTGCACCTCAGGGAAAGAGGAGGGCACTTAGTTGTTCCTAGGCTACTTCTCTGGGGATGGACCTCCTAATCCTATTAGTTACCAAACTTGGAAGCATCTTTCTTGCTTTTGTTTGACGCCAAAATGGTCCCATGCCATTTCCACCTCGTTGCTCTCTTCGAGGAATCAAGAGGAAGGAGAGCTCTGAAGTTCATTGCCTGTGTGCAAACCCTGGCCTTGTCACTAGGGGCTGTGGGACTTGGGACAAATTGCTTCATATCCATGAGCCTGTTTCTTCATGTCCGCAGTGGAGGATGAGAAGTCCTCTATATTAATTCTCGTTGGGTTATTTTTGAGATCTGACAGGGTCCTCTGTATGAAAGAGCACTAGAGCCCACAGAGGGTGGAGCCTGTCAGTTCCACTGTTGTTGGATGAGCAAAAACTGTTAGTTCTACAAAATATAAAGGCTAGTAAATATCTAGACTTTGGATGGATGAGGGAAAACAGGGACCCAGCTTTCCAACTTTAGAGAGTCAGGCTGGTCAGTCAGGCCCCTGTTTCCTTTCTGCATGGCCACCCTGTGGGAAGGTGAAAGGGGAAGTAATAAGAGAGTGAAAGCTAGCCGGAGTGGCTTCTGCTTTTGTTGGCATGTTGTTGTCCCTGTCAGAGGGTTCTGCCCCAAAACTGCCTGGCGGAGGGAAACTCAGGCCTCAGCTTTTCAGTGGCTCGCCAACCTGTGCTGTTCTGGGCTTGAGGTCAGAATACAACGGATAACATAGCATCCTTAGGGCCTGTTGCCATGGGAAGGATGCCCAGGCCATCAGGAGAACTGGCCTTTAAAGACAGATTCTCTCAAAGGGCTGAAAATATGGCCTGATGGTTATTTTTTCCCGTCTTTCTTTATTGTGGCAGACTGTATGTAACATAAAGTTTACCATTTGAAATATGTTCATGATGTTATATAACCGTACCACTATGTCCAGAGCTTTTTCACCATCCCAAATGTAAACTCTGTACCCATTAAACAGTAACTCCCCACCCTAGCCCCTGACAACCACCATTCTATTTGACTACTTTAGGTATCTTATATAAGTAGGAATATACAGTATTTGACTTTCTTTCAGTCGGCATAACTTTTTTTTTTTAAGATTTTATTTATTTGTCAGAGAAAGAGAGAGAGAGCACAAACAGGGGGAGCGGCAGGTGCAAGCACAAGGAGAAGCAGCCTCCCTGCTGAAAAAGGAGCCTGATGTGGGGCTTGGTCCCAGGACCCAGGGATCATGGCTCAGGTCAGACGCTTAACTGACTAAGCCACCCAGGTGTCCCCAGCATAACATTTTTAAGGTTTACCCATGTTGTAGCATATGTGAAATTTCATTCCTTTTTAAAGCTGGATCATACTTCTTTGTACTATACCGTATTTTATCTGTTTTGGGGTTGCTTCTAACTTTTGGCTGTTGTGAGCCATGAATGTATAATATGTTTGAGTCTCTGTTTTCAGTTCTTTTGGGTGTGAACCCAGAAGTGGAATTTTTGGATTATATAGCAGTTCTGTGTTTAACCTTTGAAGGAACTGCCATGTTGTTTTCCACAGCAGCTGTGGACATGGATTCCCGTTTTTCTACATCCTTGTCAACACTTGGTATTTTCTGTTTTGTTGATTATAGCCATCCTATTGGGCGTGAAATGGTATCACATTGTAGTTTTGATGTGCATTTCCATAGTGATTAGTGAGTCATGTTGAGCATCTTCTCATGTGCCCATGGCCATTTGTATATCTTCTTTGGAGAAATGTCTGTTCCTGTCCTTCCCCTGGCGCCGTTTTTCTTTTAAAGATATATTTATTTGGGAGAGAGAAAGAGTTTGCGTACATGAGTAAGAGGAGGGTCTGAGGGAGAGAATCTTCAAGCAAACTCTACTCAGAGTATATGGGGCTACAACCCCTAAGGTCATAATCTGAGCCAAAACCAACCAAAAGTCCAAGGCTTTACTGACTGAACCACCCAGGTACCCTTTTGTCCATTTTTTTTTAAAGATTTTATTTATTTATTTGACAGAGATTACAAGTAGGCAAGAGAGGCAGGCAGGGAGAGAGAGGAGGAAGCAGGCTCTCCGTGGAGCAGAGAGCCCGATGTGGGGCTCAATCCCAGGACCCTGGGATTATGACCTGAGCCAAAAGCAGAGGCTTTAACCCACTGAGCCACCCAGGCGCCCCATCCCTTTATCCATTTTTTAATTGACTTTTGTTGTTGTTGAGTTGTAGGAGTTCTTAGTATATTCTGACTATTAATCCCCTATCAGATATGGGATTTGCAGATGTTTTCTCCCAATTCCATGGTTGTCTTTTCACTTTCCCAAAAATGTCCTTTGATGCATAAAGTTCTTAATTTTGATAAAACACAATTTATTTTTTCTTTTGGTGCGTCTGCTTTTGGTGTCATGGCTGAGGAACCTTTATCAAACCTTGGATCCTAAAGCTTTTCCCCATGTTTTACCCTAAGAGTTTTATAGTTTTAGCTCTTGTATTTAGGTATTTGATCCATTCTGAGTTAATTTTTATGTAGGTATAATGTAAGTGTCTAATACAGTATCTGGCATGTGAATATCCAGCTTTCCCAGTACCATTTGTTGAAATAACTGTCCTTTCCCTATTGAATGGTCTTCCCTATTGAATGTCCTTTCCCTGTTGAATGGTCCTTTCCCTACTGAATTGTTGAAAATCATTTCACCATATCTGTGAGAGTTTATTTCAGGACTCTCTATTCTTCTCTTGCTTTATATGTCTGTCATTATGCCACTGCCATACTCTTTTGATTACTATAACTTGTTTTAAGTTCTGAAATCAGAAAGTATGAATCCTCCTAGTTCTCTTTCAAGATTGTTTTGGCTTTTTGGGACCCCTGAGATTCCATATGAGTTTTAGAATGGATTTTTCTGTTTGTGCAAAGAATGCTTTTGAGATTTTGATATGGATTGTACTGAGTCTGTAAACAATTTTGGGGAGTATTGCCATCCTAACAATATTAAGTCTTCCAGTCCATGAGCATGGGATGTCTTTCCATTTAAGTTATTAATTATTTTAAAAATTTATTTATTTGACAAGAGAGTGAGAAAAGGAGATTACAGGTGGGGTAAGGAGCAGAGGGAGAAGCAGACTCCCCACTGAGCAGGGAGCCTGATGCAAGACTTGATCCTGGGACTCCAGGATCATGACCTGAGCCAAAGGTAGATGCTCAACCAACTGACCCACCCAGGTACCCCTTAAGTTGTTAATTGTCATTTAAGTCTTTAATTTTTTTTTAGCAGTGTTCTCTAGTTTTCAGTGTACAAGCCTTTAGCTCCTTGGTTAAAAATATTCCTAAGTATTTTATTCTTTTTGGTGCTGTTGTAAAGGAGATTGTTTTCTTAAATACCTGTTCAGATTGTACATTGCTAATACATACAGAAATGCAACTGATATTTGTCTGTTGATTTACAATTGACATCCTGGAACTTTGCTGAATTTGTTAGTTATTCTAACATTTTTTTTCATGGACTCTAGATATTTCTACATATAAGATCATATCATCTGTGAACAGATACAATTTTACTTCTCTTCCAATTTGGAAGTCTTTTATTTCCTTTTCTTGCCTGATTGCTCTGGCTAGAACTTTGAGTATCATGTTGGCTAGAAGTTGTGAAAGCAGTCATCCTTGTTATGTTCCTTATCATGGAAGAGCCTTCAGTGTTTCACCATTGAGTGTGACATTCACTGTGGGTTTTTCAAATATGGCCTTTATCATGTTGAGGAAGTTTCCTTCTATTCCTAGCTTGTTGACTGTTTATATCGTATCACTCTCATAACAAAGAGTGTTGATTTTTGTCAAATGCTTTTTCTTCATCAACTGAGATGATCATGTGATTCCCCCCCCATCCTATTATTATATTGCATTAGTTGGTTTTTGTATTTTGAACCATTTTTGCATTGGAGAGTAAATTCCCCTGGTCTTTGGTCCTTGATGGATTCAATTTGTTAGTATTAGAATTCACCAGTAAAACTGTCTGGCCCAGGGCTTTTTTATTTGTTAGGAGGGTTTTGATTACTTACTCAGTTTCCTTATTAGTTACAGATGTATTTAAATCTTCTATTTCTTCATGAGTCAGTTTAGGTACATTGTGTGTTTCTAGGATTTTGCCCATTTCATCTAGATTTTCTAATTTGTTGGTGTATTGATTGCTACTTTAATTGGCTTTAATCTTCCCATTTCTGGCTTCAGAAAGCTCTTGGCCATGAACTCATTTCTAAAAAAATGTGCAGCCGGAAATCGCGTGGCTTCTATGTTGGAATTGAGAGTTCACTGGCCTTTGGAGTTTCCTTTCATTCTTTTTAAGGAAGAGTTATTGTGAAGCCACATTCTTGCTCCATTAGAAGCCTTCTCCTTTCCTGTTGCATCTTTCCTATTCAGGAGCTCCTGATTTTTCTACTTTCTCTAGTCCTTTTCTTACAAAGGGGAAGTTAGAATTTTTTGTTGACTCTTCAGTTTCCAGGCTGTGGTATCAGTGGGTGGATCAGTGGCAGGTGATGAAGTGTTGTTTGGCTTGGTTGAAAGTGGGTTATTGGAGCTGGTACTTCCTTCCTTCCGCGGACGTGTACCGGGTACGTCCTGGGCGCCAGTTGGGAGGCACTAGAGGTATAGTGCAGAGCAGAGCAGACAGAAGTCTCTGCCCTGAGCAGCTTGCAGGCAGCTGGGAAGACAGAGCGTCAGGCAACATAGGCAGTGTTAGATAGAGAAGGTGCAAGGAAAGGAAAGAAGGAAAGTGAGGTGGGGAGTACCTAGCGCCCCTGATTTTCTCTGTAGCTCATAAGGCTTTAATTTTCTTTATTAACAGTGTTTTCAGATTTGACGTAGAAACGATGCCAGCTGCCTGCTTTATCTTGTCTAGGTCTTGATGACAAACCTGAGAAGAAGGCAAGAGGAGGGTTAATTTAGGGGCGCCTGGGTGGCTCAGTCAGTTAAGCAGCTGCCTTCAGCTCAGGTCTTGATCCCAGGGTCCTGGGATCGAGCCCTGCATTGGGCTCCCTGCTCAGCGGGGAGCCTTCTTCACCGTTTCCCACTGCCTGCTGCTCTGCCTACTTGTGCGCGCTCTCTCTCTCTCTCTGTCAAATAAATAAATAAAATCTTTAAACAAAAAAAAGGAGGAGGGTTAGTTTATAGATGGAAGCACTGAGGCTAATAAATGTGAGGCGGTTTGCCTGAGGTCACATAGCTAGGAGGCACCCGAGTTCGTGTTAGCTTAGGAGAGGCCATGAGAACAGGTGGTGACTCTCTTGGTGTACTGACTTGGACTGGCTGCGCAGATGCAAAGTAGGGGAGAAACTGGAGGAACCAGTTGTATACTTTCTAATACCTTTTGGTTTTGTGAGTTACATGCTCAAGAACATAACAAAACAAGAAACAACAGTGGTAAAACAGGATAGGCCCCAAGTCCAGTCTGCCCTAATGTGCGTGTCTGAATCCCCTGTGGATCCTGATCTGGTCCTCCTTTCCCCTGATGGGGGTGGGGATACCCTGATTTGCCACAGTTTTGTTTTGTTTTGTATCTTCCAGTGGTGAAATACACATAACATAAAATTTTCCGTTTAAGCATTTGTCATTAGGATTTTTACAGCATTGTTCAACCATCACCACTATTTCCAAAACTGTTTCATCACAGCAAACAGAAACTCTACCCCCACCAAGTGTTGGTTCCATGTTAGCCTCACCCCAGCCCCTTGCAACCACTAATCTGCTTTCTGTCTCCGAGTTTGCCCATTCCAAGTACCTCGTGTAAGTGGGATCTTAACAATATTTGTCCTTTCGTGTTTGGCTTACTTCGCTTAGCAGAAGCATCAGTTTTCAGAGTTCATCCACATTCTAGCGTGCAAGAGCCTTTCGTTCCATTTTAAGGCTGAATAATATTCCATTGTAGGTATACACCACACGCAGTGGATGTTCATTCCTCTGTTGATGGACACCTTTTGGCTCTTGTCACTAATGCTGTCATTGGCATATTGGTGTACTTATCGGCTTCACAAGTGTTATTTGAGTTCCTGTTTTCAGTTCTTTTCGATATATACAGAAGGAGTGGGATTGCTGGGTCAGATAGCCATTCTGTGGTTAGCTTTTGGAGAAACCACCAAACTGTTTGCCACAGTGGGTGTACATTTTCCACTACCACCAGCAGTGCACGAGGGTTCCAGTTCCCTTACATCCTTGCCCCACACTTACTTTTCTTAAAAAAAAAAAAAAAATTCTAGGATGGGGGCGCCTGGGTGGCTCAGTCGATTAAGCATCCAACTCTTGATCTCAGTGCAGGTCTTGACCTCAGGGTGGTGAACTCAAACCCTGCATTGGGCTCCATGCTGGGCATGGAGCCAACTTAGAAAAAAAAAATTATAGGATGCGAGGGCAATCTGGCTGTAATATCTGTCGACCCATTGATCACCAGGGTTGATTTGGCTGATCTGGGTGGCTAGGTGGGTGTCCCCTTCCTCCCTCACTGCTCCACCTGTGTCCTTAGACTCCAGATGCGTCCAAATGAGGCGTTGTATGGGGCGGTCTGCCTTTCTTTTATTTATTTTTTATTTTTATTTTTTTTTAAGATTTTATTTATTTATTTGACAGACAGAGATCACAAGTAGGCAGAGAGGCAGGCAGAGAGAGAGGGAGGAGGCAGGCTCCCTGCTGAACAGAGAGCCTGATGCGGGACTCCAATCCCAGGACCCTGGGATCATGACCTGAGCCGAAGGCAGAGGCTTAACCCACTGAGCCACCCAGACGCCCCTCTGCCTTTCTTTTAAAACAAAGTAAATCATAGCTGTCCTAGTAGGAGTGAAGTGGTCGCTCATTGGGGTTTTGATTTGTATTTCCCTGATGATAAGTGCTTTTAAGCATCCAATCATGTGCTCATTTGCCATTTGTATATGTTCTTTGGAGAAATATTTATTCATATTCTTTGCCCATTTTTCCATCGGGTCGTTTGTCTTTCTGTTCTTGAGTTGGGGTTGAATTCTTTATATATTCTGGATGTTAAGCTGTTACTAAGTAGGGGACTTCTGGGTATTTTCCCCCTATTCTGTGGGCTGTCTTCATTCTCTTGGTGTAGTGTCTTTCGATGCACAAATATTTTTAAATTTTGGGAAAGCCCAGGTTGTCTCTTTTTTCTTGTTAAGAGTGCTTTTCGCGTCATATTTATCTCTGCAGTTCCTGAGGGATGTTTCTGTGAGGGCTAGTGCCTGAGAGAAAGACAGTCAAAGGTCTTAAGTTTGAGTTACTTTTCCAGCCCAGTCATTTCTTGGGAGACCGAGGAGTGGTGAGGTTGGCAAGGAAGTAAAGCCGGCCTGCTGCGGGCAGGCAGGGAGCAAGGAGGCCCCTCCCTCGGGTGGAAGGGCCCTGCTTTTAGCTCCGTTGTCTGATGTGAAGATGTGACCCCTGTAGGTGGGACTCCAGGGCCCAGCACTTTCTCAGCCCACTCCTGAGAGTGACATGGGAGCGTCCCTGTCTGCCCCAAGGGGATGGCTCCTTGCCAGTCCCCTAACACTCAGCAACATGTCCCTCACTGATACCTGCCACTCACCTGGTTTTGCTGGAGGCATGAAGATCTCATGCCTGGCATTGGCTTCTGTCCTGGTGCCAGCTTCCTCTCCTCCCCGCACCACACTATGAGCTCAAAGTAGTGATCGTCTGGAGGAGCCCATCCTGACATTGTGACAAACAGAGATGAGATCCGGACCATGAGGTTTCTGCACATTATTCCACAGTCAAGTTCGGTTGTAGCTGTGTGGCGGGCAGTCTTACAGAGTACTTCCTCGTCAGCCCACCTGACTGATCCTGAGGGCACAAGACACGACATTCCGAGGGGCTGGGATGCCCAAGGTCAAGGAGTGTAAGTGACGCCGGGATTCCAGCACACATGACCCCTGGAGGAGGGGGATTCTCTGCAGGGTGCAGCAGGCCTGTGGGTCAGCCAGTCCTGGTGGCAGGTGGGAAGAGCACGTAGACTGTTAGACTGTACTGCTGGCAGTCATTTCCTGGGAAAGCCAGGCTGTCCTGGGGATGCTTCACGAGAAGACAGAGCGGGCTTTGGGCTGACCTGTGGAGGATGGGACCGGGAAGCGCATATTGAGGTAGCTGGAAGGGAGTGTTCCAAGGGCGCAGCTCAGAGGTGGGAATGTTCGGTGGGCCCAGAGGGGATGGTCAGGGATGCTCCAGCGGGTTTGATGGCAAGCAGTTGGCAGTGACTGGGGTAGGGATAAGGTCTGAAGGGGCTGCTGGGTGCTCCGGTGGCCGAGTTCTGCAGGAGCCCGGCCTTGCTGCAGGGAGGGCAGCCACCCACTCTTCTGTGTTGTTTCGGAACCTCATTTCTTGGTGCTCCTCCCGAAGTTCCAAGCTGGGTGAGTTGGGGAACCGTCCCAGGCTGTGTAGACGAAGCTCCGGGGCCTCTGTCTACAGCGCTGCCCAATAGGGCGGTGTGAGGCCACTTTGTCCTGCTCCGACCTCTTTCTCAGCAGCTAGAAGGAGGCTCCTGAAGGTTGTTAACTTGGCCCAAACACTTGCCCTTGGCTGTCGGCTTTCGCCAGCATCTAGCCTGGATTGGGCTGCCTCCTTGAGCCCTGGGACAGGGAGGGTGGTCATCCCCAGCCCCTCTGGGGCTGCGCCGGGACCCCAGAGCTGGCCCTGGCTGTCAGCTTGCAGGCTGCGCTGCAGTTCCTGCTTCCCACCTGGCTCTCGGGACGGGACGGTGCCGCGCAGTTCTCTGTGGAACCTGTGCTGCCCGGTACCACAGCCAGGAGCCACGTGTGGCCCTTTAACCCTTGAAATGTGACCGACGTGATGTTTCATTTTATTCCGTTTTACTTAATTCGTATTTAAACAGCCACACTTGGCTGAAGGTTGCCTCATTGGACAGTGTGTCTCTGCAGACCTTGCTCCCTCTTGCCCAGCTCATACGACACCGTGTCTCTGCCTGAGCTCTCATTTATCGAGAGCTGTGAAGGAGAGGGTGGGCGGAAACCCAGGTGACCCCGAGCTCAGGCTTGGGGAGCCTAGGGCTTTGAAGCTAGAGCAGAGGGCTTCAAAGTAGTCAGTCTTTCTGGCCAGCACCTCCGGCAGATGCTTATTTCTGGCCTTCCGTGTGTATATCCGTAGGAGTTAAATGCTGACAGTTGTGATCCATACACTTGAGAAACGGGCAGTCTGGAGAGTGGGGTCAGTGCCAAGGTGGAGGGCAGCTCATTGATAATGTTGGACTTGGGTGCACCGGGGAGGGTCTTGGCCAGTGCGGGCTGAGGGTGGAAGGGAAGCTGGAGGGAAGGGCTGGCCACTGTTGGGGGGATAGAGAGGAAGGGGCAGCGAGGTGTGGGGTGGTGGGGGTGGAGAAGAGCCCAGTGTTCTGGGGGAGGAGTCGAACTTGTCTGTGTCCTGCTCATCCCTGAGGACATTGCCTCTGGCCTGGCTGCGTGTGGCTCTGTCCCCAGGCCCAACGGCCTGAAGCCTAAGTCAGTGGAGGAGTCACTGCCGCTGTGTCGACAGCCTCACAGAGAGGCTGTCATAACATTTACATGGCACTTTGTGATGGGATCTCCTGATTTGCTCAATCCAGAAGCAGCCCTTCGAGGTAGGTTTTTTTTTTTTTAAGATTTTATTTATTTATTTATTTGTCAGAGAGAGAGAGAGAGAGCGAGAGCGAGCACAGACAGAGTGGCGGACAGAGGTAGAGGGAGAAGCAGGCTCCCTGCCGAGCAAGGAGCCCGATGTGGGACTCGATCCCAGGATGCTGGGATCATGACCTGAGCCGAAGGCAGCCGCTTAACCAACTGAGCCACCCAGGCGTCCCGCGAGGTAGGTTTAAAACAGTTTATCCCTGGGCACCTGGGTGGCTCAGTGGGTTAAAGCCTCTGCCTTCGGCTCAGGTCAGGATCCTGGGGTCCTGGGATAGAGCCCCGCATTGGGCTCTCTGCTCAGTGGAGAGGCTACTTCCCCCCCTCCCCCACCTGCCTCTCTGCCTACTTATGATCTCTATCAAGTAAATAAATAAAATCTTTTAAAAAAGTAAAAAATAAAACAGTTTATCCCTATTTAATAGTCCAGGAGGCCCAAGGGACCGCTCATGGCTGTGCTTGGGGATGTTTCCGACCATAGATGGTTCCTTGAGCCCTGGGCCCTGTATCCCTCTCGACTTGTCACCCCCAGGTGCTTGGGGAGAAGTAGCCCCCAGGACGGGGTCTTCTTCCCATCCACACACAAACTGCCATCAGGCTGCCTGGTGGGAGCTGGGTGGCATAGTGGAGAGCTCGGGCTTTGGAGTCAGATGGATCTGATTTAAATCTGAGCTCCATTCATCAAATCAGTGGGACCCAGGGTGGGTCTTTAAAACTCTTTACCTCCCTAGCCTTGTCTCTAAAATCAAGACTTGGCTTATGACCTTATCAGTAGCTGGAAGAACAGAGAAAGATGTCTGTGAAGTGGCTAGTTCAGGTCTTGCCTGTGGGCCTCTTATAAATATAGGTGTATGTCTTTTGTCACCCACCCTGTTGAAGTGAGGAAGTCTAGGTGGTCCTCCAGCCCTTCCCGCTGGGTGACAGTAGGTGGAGCTGACCCTGTTTCCGAGGCAAGCAAAGAGAACATCTTGCCGGTCCCCTGGCTTTCCTCAGCCTAGCCGGGCTTCCTTGAAGGTGGAATTCACTGGCGTACAAAGTGTTACATCAACAAGAAAGTGGATTTGCAGAGCCACAGCCACGGTGGGGTGTGTGTTCCCCATTTCTCCCCACGACTGACCTTCTGTTCCCGAGCTCTGCTCAGACCCCAAGGTCTGGGAGCCAGTGAGAGGGAGAACCTCGTGGGTGGGAAGCTGAGGACTCGCAGCGCAGACAGACACCTGTCGACGAACCAGTGTTGCAACTTCTCTCTGAGTCATCCCTTCGGAGGCCTTGTCTTGTTCATGTGTGAAATGAAGGTGTTGGATCAGTCCGAGGTTCTCAGACCTACCTGTGCGTCAGGATCACCTGGGGCGACCTGCGCAATCTTTTCTCTGGCTCCACCCCAGATCTCCTGTAGGGAGGAGGTAGGGAGCCTGGAAATCATGCAATTTTTGAAAGATTCGTAGATGATTCAGTTTCCTGCACGTCTCTGATCACTTCCCTGACATCCTCCCTTGACAAAAGGAAGTAGAACACCTCCTTTCCCTGGAGCATGAGTTGCTTATCCTCACTGCAGGACCTCTGCCACCACCCATCAAAAAAGTTTTTACTGAGCACCGGCTGTGTGCCGGGCCTGGGGATCCGGATTGTGAATTGGACCGCCTCTCTACCTGGAGTGGCTTCCATGGGAAGGGTGGGGAAAGAGTATGTACTAGTGAGCAGGGAAGAGAGTGTTGGGAACTTGGGAGTGCTGGTGTGTGTGTGTGTGTGTGTGTGTGTGTGTGTGTGTTTTGAAGGAGGGCTGGTGCAGCTGGGCTATGACAGGAAGGCTGCTCTGAGTGGGAGGCTGGGGATGGTAGTGGTTGCAGGGGAGGAATGGGATGCCAGGTCTAGGGAAGAGCATTCTAAGCTGAGCGGAGCACTAGCTTGGTGTGTTTGAGGGAGAGAGGGAGCCCCTGCATGGCAGGGGTCAGGTGAAGGTTAGGGAGTGGGGAGGGGATGGGAGTAGAGAGGCCTTAGCCGGCTGTGGCCACAGGGGCAGGCTCTTGCTCTAGGGGAGCTGGGGAGCCACTGGAGGCCTGAGTGCTGGGTCTTGCCCTGAGTGTGTGTGGAGGCGGGAGGCTGCCACATTCGCTCAGCCGTGAGGCTGTGGCATTCAGGGTTATGGGATGTTCCGGCAGGTGGCCTGTGGGGGCAGGCGGGCTGGGGGGTGCGGCTGGGCCTGTTCCCCAAATGAGAGGTTCAGTGGGAGTGGTTTTGAAGGGAAGCCAGGAGTCTGGTGAGGGCCATGTTGGGCCTGGCTGTTGGCCATGTGAGTAGAGAGAGCCTGTCAGGCGGGTGTTGGGACTGCAAGGAGAGGCTTGTGTGGGTAGAAGCTGAAGCCCTGGGGCCAGATGAGGTCCCCTGGGGCCAGGGTTCAGACAGCAGAGAAGGAGGATGGGGGACATTCAGTGCCCAGGGGCTCGCCCTGCAGCATGCGGGAGGAAGGGGCACAGGAATCCGGGGGGGAGGGAGACAGGGGGACTGAGAGAAGCTGGGTGAGAACTGGAGTGGGTTTGGGCCGTGAGCTTGGTCCCGCTGTTTGTGGGAAGCGCGTGGGGAGGGGAGGGTGCAGGTGGGGTCCCAGCCACAGCCACCTTGTGAAGTGGGCCTTCACACCGCTTGGAGGCCTCACCAGCCCTCACTTGTGAGACCCACTGATGTCAGGAGAGGCAGCCCGGCCAAGGCTATGCTCTTGAGGCTTTGTTCTGTGGGCTGGGCGGTGTGGCTGAGCGGGTAGCCTGCTGCTTCCTTTCTGTTGGGTGTTCGACCCCCGCCCACTTCCCTGCAGGTGGGCTGCTCCCGTCTGAGCTGGACGCTGCCCTGCATCAGGCACAGCTTCACTCCGGGTTCCCTGCCCTGGGGCCTGTCGCAGAAGCGGCTTTGGCCACCCCGGCTCCGTGGGCTCCAGGACCAGTAGGTAGATAGGTGTCTTCCTGTTCCTGGGCCTTAGGAGACATGGCCAGAAGTGACCACAGTAACCCCTGCCTCCCAGGACGAAGATGAAGGGAGATGGTGCGTGTGGACGTGGAGAAGTGGGAAGTAGGGGTGTGCAGTTCTTTTTCCTGCTGTTCTTGCTTCTTACCCCGGGAAGGGGCCCCTTTATTTTACAGACGCGACAGTAGAGACCTAGACAGTGGCACCCAGGGCCTACCCCCTGGCCCGCGGACCCGGGGCCCCTCCCTGGAGCTGGGCTCTGGGGAGCCCCCACCTCCTGGGTCCCACGTGGCACTGGCTTCCCCTCAGAGCGGTGCCGGGAGGGCCTTTCGGCGGGCCGCCGTAAGGAGAAGTGGACCTTTCCTTCAGCTGGTCTCAGATCCTGGGGCGAACTTACTGGGCGGGCTGGGGGGGGCCTCCTTCTGAGTTTCCCTTGGAGGGCAGGGCTTCTGGAGGCAGATAACGTGCTGTTCTGGATCTCTCACCGTTTGGCTTGCCTGTGGTGGCCGAGGCAGCTGCGTGAAGCACCTCTGGACAGGAGGCCACAAGACAGGGTCCTTCCTTCTTGGTCCACTCCCGACTCGCTGTTGAGGCCTCACGTTCCCCTTTGAGTGACTGCCGTGACGTGACAAGACGTCACCA
Organism: Mellivora capensis; assembly: GCA_004024625.1. Lineage (NCBI taxonomy): Eukaryota > Metazoa > Chordata > Mammalia > Carnivora > Mustelidae > Mellivora > Mellivora capensis. The sequence goes on along the minus strand of PISX010000151.1, from coordinate 290,029 downwards.
GGTGTTTGCAAGGCCGCATCGATTGGACACAAGGGATTGTAAAGTGAAGGAATCTTGAAATTCAAGCTGGTTTTTAATCTATTAGCTTTTGAAACAGAATAATTTTTGTGATCCTGATCGCAAATCCCTAGAGCCGGGAGAGCGGGAGGGACTGTGCTTCCCTCCCGCAGCCGTCTTCTGGGTGTGCTTGGGGGTCCTGAGGTCGTCCTCTCTTTGAGAACTGACTTCTTACTGTCCTTGAGACAGAATTCGTCCTATCTTTAGATTTTAGTAATGTGTTTTTGGTTTCTACATGGGCTTGAATTCTGTTTTTAACAACTCTGTTGTAGCATTAAGAAAAGTTCCCTTTTCAATATGTAGAGAAAAGTAGACAGGTCAGCCCAGTGACTTTTACTAAGTGAACACATGATGTCATCAGTCACTAGATCAGGAAACTGTGACAGCATCCCAGCTCCCTGCCCAGGTGCTCGTGCCCCAGGACTGATCACTTGGGGCTTCTAAGTCTGGAGGTCGACTTCTTTCCACCTTTAGATAAAGTGGGATCATACACTACATACTCTTCTAGGATCTGGGTTCTTCCATTCCTTACTGTGTCTGTGAGCCGTTGGGTGTGGCCATCAGTTCATTCTTCCTGCTGCCCAGCACTGATTGTGTCAATATACAACATTAGGTCCGTCCCACTATAGAATTTCAGGCTGGGGCCATAATCCGCTATTCCCGGTCTCGTCCATGTGTTGGTGAACATGTGCTGGGTATATTCCTAGGAGTAGAATCGTTAGGTCATAGGAGAGACACTACCATACAGCCCTCCCAGTGGCTAGTAAACCAGTCCACACTCCCACCGGCTGTAAAGTTCCTCTTCCACGCTCCTGCCTTGGTTAGTCTTTTTCAAGTTGGCTCTGCTGGTGGAGGGGTAGTGTATCCCTTTGTGGTGTAAATTTGCATTCCCTTCCTAACTGAGGCAGTTGAGTCTCTTATCAGGTGTTTATGTGAAGAACTTGCTCAGGGCTTTTTGCCTCCTGTCCATTTTTGTTGGGTTGCATGACACTTTTTCCTGTTCGTTTCTAGGTGTTCTTTGACACCTGGGTAAGTCCTCTCTTCTGTATACTTATTGCATTTTTCTCCCCCCTCTGGGCCTTGACTCTTCATGCTTTTAATTGCATTCTTTGGTGAACAAAAGAAGTTCTTTATTTTTATGTAATCCAATTCATCAGGGTTTATTTATTTATTTATTTTTCCCTGAATATTGTCTGTGGCCTGCTTAGGGAAATAGTTGTGTGCTCCTAGGTCATGATGACATTCTCTTATATTATATTCTAGGGTTTTTTAAAAAATATTTTTTGTTTAAATTCAATTAATTAACACATATTACTGGTTTCAGAGGTACAGGTCTATGATTCATCAGTCTTTTATTATACCCAGTGCTCATTACATCACGTGCCCTTCTTAATGTCATCACCCATTTACCCCATCCCTCCACCCACCTTCCCTCCAGCAACCCTCACTTTGTCCCCTATGATTAAGAGCCTCTTACGGTTTATCTTCCTCTCTGGTTTTGACTTATTTTATTTTTTCTAGTCTACAAGTTTTATTATCTTTTACCATTAGATTTCCAGTCCATCCAGAATTTTTTTTTTTAAGATTTTATGTATTGGAGAGAGGAAGAGAGAGAGCTCAAGAGAGCAGAGGGAGAGGAAGAAGCAGGCTCCCCGCTGAGCAGGGAGCCCAACTGGGGGCTTCATTCCAGGACCCTGGGATCATGACCTGAGCCCAAAGCAGACGCTTAACCCACTGAGTCACCCAGGCGCCCCCAGTCCATCCGGAATTTATTCACTTTCACATGATGTGGGGTAGGCATCAAGATCCCCGCCCCTCTGTGCCCCCCCCCACCCCCCGTGTGGATTATCAGTGACTTTGCATTGTTCATTATTTGGCACTTATGTTTTAGAAAGAAGACTGTTTTCGTGTGAATGGTTGGCACGCAGCCTCCTTGATAATACTGCTGACCTCCCACGACATCTCAATGATCATTGTAGTTATTATAAAAGTAGTAGTGGTAGTGGCTTTTTTTTTTTTTTTTCTTTCCTTTTTTTGGGATGTTACTCAGCCCCAGTACCTGCCAGCTCCTCCGTGGACAGGCAGCTCCTTACAGGCAGGGACAACTCTTACACTTACCTAACAGAGCATTCATACATCTCCGGGTTCCCGTGGCAGTGGCCCCATACTGGGTCTTCTGTGTCCCAGGACCCTGAGTCCCCCAGGCTTTGCGCGCCCCTGGAGGGCTTGCCGCGGGCTCACAGGGAAGGCGGGGGCCTGCCATGCCGGTTCCTCCAGAGCCACTGGGCCCTGCCATCCAGGCCCCAGACCAACTGACCAGAGGTGTTCTGACCAGAAGTGCGAGTTGCTTCAAACAGTTGCTCCTAAGTCGCTTGTTTCAGCCTTGAGCCATATGTGGTAAACAGACCCCCGCAGATATCTGGGCCAAGTTCAGGCTGATCTGTAGCACCAAGTGTTGTCATGCAGGTTCCGAATGCAGTTCATGTTCTTGTCTCAAGGGAAGATATGACCCGTGTTTCACCTCAGGATTGCGAGGACCGCTTCCCCAACCCACACCCACGTGCTTCCCCACATGTCCCTGACAGGGTCCCCGCCTGCTCACTTTGGTCCCCACACGCCACACAGCTGCTCCCGCTACATGCACAGCCCCCAGCGCCCCCACTCAAGCCTACACACGCCTGGGCCTCCCCAAAACACACGCACATGAGGCCCCGTACTCACAACCCTCCCATACCCTCAGCACCATACCCCCCACACCCGCGGCAGCTGGGAGGGGCTGTCATTCCGAAGCCGCTGCAGAGGTCCAGGAGACCCCGCTGGAGAGCTCCATGTGGCTCAGTCCTGCTTCCTCCGGGCCCTTCCCTTAAACCCTGGCGCCCTGGCTTTCCCTGGGTTCGTTTTGGAGAGAAGCACCAGCTTGTACTCTTGAAAGAATTTCAAGAGGAAAAACGGTCACTGTGGTAACCACGCCTTGTGGGGAGTAAAATCCATACTCCAGAGCTGTTTTGATTCAGGCTTCTAAAGAGCAGCTCTGTCTGGAGAAAATGTGCGTGGCTGGAGCCGAAGACGTTCGTCTTTTCAAGGACAGCCCCTCCCACCCACCTCCACACCCTGTTCTGGGCCGAGGACCACTAGATTTCTTGCAAGGTCGTTGAATCCTGAAGAAAGTGCACCTGCGTTTTGCTACCGGGGCGAGGAGCCATCACATGAGAGCAGAACTTTCCTGCCCTGAGTCCAGGAGCCCGGGACTGGTAGGAGTGGGAGAGCGCGCTGGGCTCTCGGGACCAAGGAGCAGGTGACTGAGCCTTTTGAGCCCTTCTTGTGCACCGGCCAGCATTACTCTTCTGTTGAGTGCCTGCTCTGTGCCAGGGCCTGCGAAGGTCAGCAAGGGCGGACTGGGGCTCACTGGGGAGACTGGACCCGCGTTCCACCAGCTATAATTGCAGCACAGCGCACTGCTGTATGCTGGGGGTGGGGGGCAGCCCAGGACGGCCAGCGTCCTGAGGGAGGGCCCGTGGGTGAGTTTGCACCCTGTAGTACACGGTACGCTGCACAGACAAGGAAGCTTCTGAACCCGCCGTGAATGCACTGACCCTACTTTATCTCCTTGGTTAGCTTCTGGCTCATGTCCCCAACTCGGGCTCTGTGCCCAGACTGCACAGCTCTCAAGGCGGAGCCCGACCGGTCTGGGGTTCTGAACCTGATGGGCCTGGAGGAGGGACTGAGTGTGGGCAAGGAAGGTGATAGCTCTTTGGAGGTGTGGGAGAAGAGGAGGGGCAGGGGCTGAGCAGGCAGGGGGGGAGGAAGCCCCCTGCTCCCCCAGGCCCCCCCCCACACCCTGTGGCTAGGCTTTTCCGACTTGGACTCGCATTCTCTCTGTGCGTGTAGGGTCCACCTGAGGGCAGGAGCTGGCCTGTCCCCTGGGGGATGCTGGTGGCCACTCGGGGTGACCGCAGAGAAAGGAAGACTTGTGCTCATGGGGATCTGCTCTGTGACCCTTTTTGGCAGTGGGGTGGGGGGAGTAAGCATGGCTTGGGGGGGTGGGATGTCATGGGTCTCACGCTGAGGCCACAGGCCTCACACTGGGCTCCCCTGCCATCCCCGTCCTCACCGTGGTTGGTGCCTGCCCGCTGAGGACCTACTCTGTGCCGGCCACGGCGCAGGGCTCCTCACGCTGCTCCCGCTCTGGTTTGTCAGCTCCCTGTGGCTGACGAGAGTGAGACCCCGCGAAGCTCACTAGGGCCCAGGTCCGCCTCACCACACAGCCCCGCACGCTGGTCGCTCAGGTCCGCTGCAGGACGCGGGCTGCTTCCTCGTGCGCTTCTCCTTCTCAGCCCTTCAGCCTGGCATGGGGTTTAAAAAAGTGCACGTGGCTTCTCGAGGAGATATGTGTAGGTGAGGATTAAAAGACCTTGTTTAAGCAGTATTTCCTCCCACAAATAAATGTGCCAGTTCTGGCCTGTAGTTTAAATTTGGTTTCAATTAGGATTTTATCACTTGTAGATCACACCAGAGAGGAGACAGCTGTCTTACCTTTACTTGTCCCCAGACTGTGACACTCCGAGAAGCAGCTGATCAGAGGTTAAAATAGCTTCTAGTCTCCCAGAAGCTTCAGCTTGCTTTTTTGTTCTGTGAACCTCTTGCTTGCCTGGGATTGATGCCCAAAACATTTGCTTTTCCAGCCTGGGTGCCCGTGTTGGGGTTCCGTACGTGGCATGCTCTACCCCACGTTGGGGTGGAGGGACGGGGAGACGGACCCCAGGGCGCATGAGCGGTTGGCCTTTGTGATGGACTTGGCGAGGATGCCAGGGCCAGGTACACAGAAGAGTTGACACCCTGTGCCCGGCTTCTCCGTTTGCAAAGTGGGCATCAGAACCTTTGCTCTGCTCGCGTCCCGGGGTCTCCCTGTGAATCCCATGAGCTGTGGGACCTAAGACGGCTTTGAGCTCTGAACACACCCACATACTTTGCTCTTAGGTTACTGCTCTAAAAGGTCATGTGTAGCCCGGGTATTTAGTTACAAGCAACAGAAATCTATTCTGGCTAGTTGGTTTGTTGCATGGTTGGTTGGTTGGTTTGAGAACCAGGGGTGCCTGGGTGGCTCAGGGGTTAAGCATCCAACTCTTGATTTCGGCTTGGGTCATGATCTCGGGGTCATGAGATCAAACCCCATGCCAGGCTCTGTGCTGAGCATGGAGCCTGCTTCAGATTCTCTTCCTGTCCTTCCCTCTCCTCCCCCTCTCTAAAAATAAGAGAGAGCGAGCGAGCGCCAGCCTTGGAGGTATGCAGCCAGAAATTTCTCAGAAGTGGCTCAGCGAGGAGGCCCTGCTGCCTCCGGGTCCGACACTCTGCAGTCTGCAGCATGCTCCTGGATTCTGGTCCCCCACATGCAGCCCCCCCCCCCCCCGCCTGCCGCACCCCGCTGGGAAAGCCAGTATGGGGCACTTCATCTGGCTCTTCCTTCCCCAAGCCTCAGTCAGAGCATCCTAAGTAAGGGCGGGGTGCGGGTCCCCCGTGGCCCACAGAGTGCCCTTGGGTTCCGTCTCCTTCCTCCAGGGCTCCAGGCGACATGGTAACCTAGACCGACCAGCTTGAAGTCAGGAGACCCAAGGTCTGGCACTAGCTCTTCCCTTTCTCTCCCTGCGCTTTCCCTGGACCTCCTGCTGTCCTCAGGATGTTTCCCTGGACCTCCTGCTGTCCTCAGGATGTTTCCCTTGTGTGAGCGCTTTCTCTGTTTCTTCGAGTCCTCTGCCTGCGCTATGTCCAGAGCCCTCCCTGGTCACCACAGGAGCCCTCGGGCAGCTTGGTGTGGCCTCGTCCAGGTCCCTTCCTCCCCTGGGTCAGCCTCTGTAAGGGGAGGAATGTGGTCTGACTCAGCCTCGGTTGGACGACCATGTGGTGGAAGCGTGACCCCGGGGGAGGCAGTCTCTGAGAACATTCAGGCTTCCAGGTCTTGGCCTGCAAGATTCTGATTTGGTAGCTTCTATTTATAACACGTTCCGTGGTCCACTGGATCTAGTTCATCTCGTCCCAGATGTTATCGGAGGCCTTTGCAGCCCTGACAGTTTGTGGTTTTCTTTCTTTTCTCATTTGGTAAGAATGGACGAGGTGGCGCTTCTCTGGCTCCTGTGCAGAACGCACACCCAAACCTTCTTTGAAAGAGTTTTGGAAGCATGATGCAATCAGAAAACCTCTCAGTGCTGACCTATCTCTTATCAGCTGTGGGCCACTGAGAATGTCCCTTAGTGGTTCAGAACGTCATTGTGCTGCTGGGACAAAAATACCAGCCCCCGGTGAAGCTGGGGGTGGGGAGGGGCCCTGTGTGCGTGAGAGGGAAGGGTGCCGGCTCCGTTTGGTGAGCACCACGGGCGGGGGAGGAATGGGGGGTGGCGGCGGGGTGGGTGCGGAGAGCTGTCCCTCTGCACAGACTCAAAACAGCTGCCGTTTGCCGTCCCGAGACTGAGAAAGTGGCTCTCTTGACCCATATCCCATTCGTTTCTCCCTGGCTTCGACCGGTGACCCTTGCCCTTCCCTTCCTGGTCCTTTCCTCATGCTCTTTACAAATAACACTCTAGTCTCTTTGTTGTCCCCTCCCTGCCTGTCCTCCGGGTTTTGCCAGCTTCTCAGAGCTGTGGGTGAAGTCGGTGGCACCTGGGGCAAGCCTTCCCATGTGGGCTCCTCCTTCCCTCTCTGCAGGACACAGGGCTCAGGCTCCCTACACCTGCTCCTCCCAGTGACTCTAGCCCCACTACCCTGCCCGCTCTGCCCTCCCGGGACAGGCCACACTTTTTCCAGGTGAGTAAGGTTTCATCTCGTCAGCCTTTAGTCACTGGCCATTCCGACAGCACCCAGGAAGCCACGGCGCTTCCTTGGGGCGTACCGTGTGGTGACTGTCAGTTCAGCTGTCCTGAGCCCTGAGGGCCCCAGTCATGGCTTCATCACCTTGCTGTCTACCTGGTGACGATATTTGAATGAAGAATGAAGCAACTGGACAGACACATGTGGATTTGAGAGTTGTCTGGGCTGAGATTTTTCTCAGGGAGCAGCCGACTTGCCTTTCCTTAAAAGTCTGTAGTCTGCAGCCAGACCCAGCAAGATGAACTTGACTGGGTGTGCAGTCTATCGAGACCGTGAAGTCTCTGAAATCAGTTGTTCAGGTACGGACTGGGGGCGCTTTGACACCTGCCCATGTGGCGAAGAGCTGCACACCTTGTCGATCACAGGCTTGGAGGAAGCCAGCAGCGTCACGTGGATAACAGGAGCCCTGATGTGGTCCTGTTGGCAGCTGTCAGGGAACGGCCTGTGGACCCAGCATGGGTGTGAACCGGCACATGGGCCTGGTGTGAATGGACGCGTGGGCCTGGTGTGGGGGAGAAGGAGAGGGGTATGATTTTCAGGGGCACTCCCTGAGGTATTCAGGCCCTTGCTTGCTGTTTCCCTTGGATGCAAGCATGGTGAACACACTATAGATAGGTTCCCTCTTCCCTCCTGGGCTCAGGCTGAGAATCCCATCCACCATCCAGGGTTCATGTGCAGAGGATGGATCTGGTGAGGGTCACGACACTAGCCACGTGTCATCAGGACCAGAGACTCTGGGTGGCTGTTCCATTCCCCAGAACCGGCCAGCTGGGCCCCCGCGAGGTGCTTCCTGACTCCAGCTGTCTGCATCGAGGCCGTGGGAGAGGGGTTCCGGGCCAGCCCCCCAGTGCCACGCAGGGCTGTCTCCTACCAGGACAGGGAGTTTCTGAGCTTCATGGGCCTTACTGTTGGCTTTTGTGACTCGCTTGCTCTTGCTCCAGCTGTGAGCCTTACCATGGTGAGGAAGCCCTGGTGGTTGTGAGTTCTGCTTTGTGGCAGAGAGGCGCTTTCCCCCTCGAAAAAACGGGAATTGGTGGGGCAGGGTGAGAGAGTGAGGAGGTAACCTCATCGTTCACCATCAGTTCGTTTCTTAACTGAAATTTCTGTCCCGGGAGCCGTCTGGCCTGCTTGGAGGGTATTCGGCCTCCGCTGCCGCTGCTGGTTTGGCTGCTGGGCCGAGTCCCGGGCTGTGGAGGGGCGCGTGCAGGCCCGCCTCTCCTCCCGCTGCCCCCCAGCAGGCCGGTCCTTTGGGTTTTGAGTGTTTTTAAGCTCGAGAAAGGTCACTAAACATTGTCTGGGCTATGTCAGGCCGTGAGGACTACCTGTGGCTTCCTGCTTTCCCGTGGAGCCAGGTGAAGGTCCGGAGAGGCTGTTTAGGGCCTGAGTAGTCAAGACAGTGAGCCACGGGCCGCTGGCTTCCTCCGCCTGCTTTTGTTCTCAAATCATTTTGTTATTAAATCATTTTGACAGCAGAATGAAAGGAAATGGAAAAAATACTAACCGCGGTCATGTGTGAGCCCATGAAGCCTTGGGCCACGTACGTGTCGTGTTGCCACCGTTCGGCTCACGGCTGTGTGTATGGGCTCCGCGCCTCTCACGGTCCTCGGTGTTCTGTGTCGTGGTGCCGTTTCCGTGACTGCACAGGCCAGGCGCACAGGTGAGTCGGACTCACCTCGCAGTTCTAGTTCTCCCTGTTAGGAGAAACACAGCCGTGAACACCTCTCCGTGCATCGTTCTGTTTCTCCTTGTGCTTTTCTGGGTTTGCAGTTCCTGCCCCAGGAATGGCCATATCAGGCTCCTGATGGTTTGGTCATGTCTCTCTGAAATGGCACCAGGAGGAGATGTGAGGGGCCGTTAGACACCAGTGAGACGCCCTGTGTATTTGAGGTGGGCGAGGGAGTGTAGCTGGAGCAGAGGGCTGGCTTCTACAGGGAGCAGCCTGGGCTTGACGCCCACCCTGTCCTTTGGACTCTGGCAGCCCAAGCTGTGTGACTCTGGGCGGGCTACTTACTTGCACTAGACTTCCATTTTTCTAATGTGTGAAAGAAGGAAAGCAGGGCTGACCTTATTCGATTTTTTAAAAATTTTATTTGATTTGAAAGAGAATGTGAGCATGAGCGAGGAGGGACAGAGGGAGAGGGAGAAACAGAGTCCCTGCTGAGCAGGGAGCCCAACGCGAGACACGGGGCTCCCAGGACCCTGGGATCATGATCTGAGCCAAAGGCAGACGCTTGACCAACTGGGCCACCCAAGCGCCCCTAGATGTTTATGCTCGCTAGTTAAGTAATGATTACTTCAATTAATTGGATAAGCAGTTGCCTGGCGTACTATGATGGGGGCTGTTATTATAAGACATACAGCAGAGCAGGGATGAACAACAGTGTGGGCCGGCCCTCCCCAGGGCTCCCTTTCTACTGGGAAGTCTTCTGAGTTGACGGCCCTACCACGCTCCTGAGAAGCGGGCACGGTTGAGATTTTTGCCCTCAGTCTACAGGAAAGAAACAGGTGCAGGTGCTTGCCGGGGCGCGGTGTGGGGGACGGAACAGACAACTCAGTGGGGAACACGCAGATGATGTGGTAGAAAGAACTGTGTGTGTGGCTGCAGGGAACTGGACCGGCTTCTGTCGGCCGGGTCCCCAAACCGGTGGGAAGGTTAGGCCTCTGATGTGCACAGACCTGAGTTAGGTGCCCCTGAGCCTCAGTCCTTGCGTCCAGGAGGCAAGCCTCGTGATGCCTGATGGATGCCATCATTGGGAGGAGAGCCTTGTCTGTCAGGGGAAGAAGTAGGCATGTGTCCTGCCTCCCCGGGGTTGCCCCTTCTCTCCTTTGCTGGTAACGTAGCTGCTGTTGGCTGCCAGGCGCTGGGGGACAGTGACGGACGGGCCTCTCAGAGCCTCCAGTCAAGGAGGGCAGACGGATGACAAAAATCATGTGGGCACGTCCAGGTGAAATTGAACGCCTGGGACAATTCTTGATGGAGGGGCTGCCCGGGAAGAAAGCCCTTCGCCGGGACATGGGGGTGACCTTCAGGCCCCAGGGCCGGCCGCCTCTGTGTGCAGAACGAAGGTTTCAGTGGGGAAGCCTCACACACACGGTCCCCGTGCTTCCAGCCTGGGGCCCTTGTCCCTTCCCCTCCCAGGGAATCGGACAGGTCACTCTTAATTTGAGCTTCAGTTTTAAAAATTGCATGTTTGTCATCTACAGAAACTTAGCCAAGATGAAGAAGCACTGTTGGAAAAGGATGACGCCTTCCGTTCCCAGGCCGCCGCCTTGTACAGTGTTAGGCGGGGAACATTTTCTCTGCGGGCCGCACTTCGGGTAGTCTGTCCTTCGCTTCCCAGCCTGGGTCTGGGCCCTGGGTCCCAGTTAGGTCTGTTTTGGTTCCTAGAACTCAACTGGCTGTCCACTTTCTTGTTTGTTTGCTTGTGGGGGTTCAGGCAGAGCAGGGCGTTGGGAGCTGAAAACAGACAGACCAGCTTGTTCCCCAGGGTTGTGTGGCGAGGGGTGGGGTTCAGGTCAGGCCCCCAGGATGCCAGCAGGCTGTCTCCCAGGGTGTCACACAAGGCCCTGCACCCGAAGGTGGACCCAGGTTCCCTACCCTCAGTGTCCCCGCGGAAGTAGCACTACCTGCTCCCCAGGGGAGGGAACAGAGAGGTCCTGTGGTTTGCCCTGGGCGCCAGCTCTGGTCAGCTGCAGTCTGCCAGGTCTGTGCCGGCTGGGCCTGCTCCTGGCTGTGCTCCACCCACAGCATCCCCTACAGGGAGGGTCCTGCGGGAGCTTGGAGCCTTGCTGGCAGCCCAGAAGAACCGGTGCAGGCCGGCTGTGTGTGAGGGAAAGGAGGGGGCACTGGTCCCGGCCCTGCGCTCCACATGACCTTTCAAGGGCTTCTTTTCCTGCTGGGGATTGGGGGTGGGGGATGACGGGGTGGGGGTGGTGGGGGGGGAGGAGGCCTTCCCCAGCCTCTGTACTTCCCGGGGCTACTTGTTCCATCTGCTGCCCTGCCCTTCCCCCCACTCCTGAAGGTGCAGGACAGGTGGCACTCCTTTGGAGAGCCTCCGCAGATAACCTCCTGAGCCGACCAAAAAACAGCCCCCACCCCCACACCACCGCCATGCTGCTGAGCCCTTCCCTTTCCTCCTCCGGGGCGCTACCCCCCTGAGGATCTGAAGCTCTGTGGATTCATACTCCAGGAAAATGAGCCTTTCACACCTGGTCTGTGTGTGTGTGTGTGTGTGTGTGTGAGACTGTTGACCTCTGGGATCCTATCCATGGACCCAGGCTAAAAGTGCCCCCCACCCCAGGTGTGTGAACACTAGGTGCCCTCTCGTTCTGTTCTTTTTCCTGCTCAGGACCTGGTATGGCGTCCCTAGCATGGGAGCCAGTCAGTATTGGTTAACCAGTAATCTGCTGGCGGGCAGACAAGCCTGCTTTGAACACAGCCCGGGTCCCAGCTGTGCTTGTGGCAAGAATAGCACAGACTTGGCTTAGGGCCAGCCCCTGCAACTCCTCTGCCCCATGAAGGGCGTCAGCCACCATCCTGGGGCCAGGCCGGGTAATGGGGCCTTGGTTGTGGGGCTGGCCCCGCCTCTGTGGAGGAGCGGGCCCTCTTCTCTGCTGCTGGGGACACCTGGCTGGACCCCGGCCTGTGTCTGCCCCCGCCTCCGCCAGAGCCTGGTCCGCCCAATAGCTGCTGCGCCCTTGCTCTGTCCCCTGGGCACTGCCACCTTTGTGGCCACAGGCATCTTCTTCTCCCTGTGAGTCCCGGTAAGAACCTGGGGGTAGTTGTCTGACTCCTCCCTGTCCCCCAGAGCCCTCAGACACCCCCTCGTTCTGCAGCAGCACCACCGGCCTGGTTCCAGCCTTATCTGCAGGCCTTATCTCCAGCGTCCTCACAGTTCCTTGGGCCCACAGGAGAGCAGTGACGCTCCGCTCTCAGATGTCAGTCCCCACCCTCCCTGCTGGCCTCTCCGAATGGGGTTCTGGGCGCCGTGCTGACTGCAGAGTCAGAAGATCTGTCCCCCAGCACAGAGGGTCAGACCCGTCGTCTGACGTCTCCGTGAAGTAGATGTTGCTGCCCGGCTTGTCTGCTCTCAGGACTGAGGAAAGTGAAAGCTTATCATGACCTGTCAGATGCAGGCAGTCTGGGCCTGCGGCCCTGCGCTTTCTCCACAGCCCTGCTCTTCCTGCCCTGGCCCCATTCCCCCTGGCCTTCAGGGGCTGCGGCCTTGTCCACTCGGGCTGCAGGCTCTTCTTCCTCCCTGGCCAGTCCACCCTTGTGGCAGTGTGGAGATACAAGTGTGACAGCGTCTGTTTTCATAGAAGAGGAAACCAAGGCCAGACAGGTTAAGTAACTTGCCCAGAGTCACACAGCAGGCTGAAACGGAGCTGGGTATTGTCAGGCAGGGTCCGGCCAGAGCCTGTGAGCTCCAGCACTGCACCTGTTGTAGGTGGGGTCCAACTCGTGGGTACAGGCAGGTAAGGCAGGGACCTGCCCTCGAGTGACTCCCCACCTGCTGAGCAGAGCGGACATATAGGCCAGGTAGTCCCCGCGGCAGACCAAGTTCTGGGAACCCCGAGTCAGGGGGCCCTGCCGGGATTCTTGCTTGCCCGAGAGACTCAGAGCCTCCTTCCCACCCTTTCCCCTGTCTCGGGGCAGTGGAGGACTGGGCAGTGGCATTCAGCCCGGGACTTATCACCGCATCTTCAGGGTGAGGCAGACGCCGGGTGCCTGCCCTGCCCCTGAGTGCCCTCAGAGCACAGCACTTGTCGTCGCCGCACCCGACAGGAAGTCCCTCCACCCGATGGAGGGCTGCTCTGGCTCGGAGGATGGGCACAGGGTGAGATTGTGCAACCTGCCAGGTTGGCCCTCAGCGGCGGCATCAGTCCCTTCCTGTCCCCCTCGCCCCCTTCCTGTGCCTATCGCGCCCTGACTTTTCCCCACCCTGGGCCCAAATCAACCGGAAAGGCTCAAGCTGGGGCCGGTTTCCCCTCTTCTCAAGGGACTAGGTTTGGGGCCTTATTCTTTCTTGGACTGTTGAGCAGAAGGGTCTTTCTATGAACAGCTCCTCAGGCATCCCCAGAGCTAATGAGGCCTGTCTGCCTGGGCATCGGAAAGGGTTTCTGTACCTGCAAGTCCTGTCGGGTCTCCAGCTGCTTCAGTTATGGGGATACTCAGATAGGGGGACCTAGATCACAGATTGGAGTGTCTCTCTATGAACCCTTTCCTGCTTCCTTCTTTCTCTTCTGGAAGGAAGAACCCTAGGCAGCAACTCCTTTTGGAATGAGGGAGGGGCTCGTTCTTTGTCCCCTCAGCTCGAGAGCTCCTCCTTCAGCGCTGCTGCTGCTGGCAGTTCCCAGCCCTCATTTACTCTGAACCCGCAGTTGCTGGGACAGGTGCAGCTAAGGAGTGGACCGTCTCACCTGGCTTCTGGTCTCCCATCATCTCCCACGACTCCCCTTCCAGGCTGCCACAGAGCCCTTTGAGAGTGTTGGCCTTGGCCCGGCTAAGTCCACCCACAGCCCTGGAGGAAGGCCAGCCCCCTCCAGCCTTGACCTCTCCCAGTCCTGGCTGAGCCAGCCTTGTGGGATGGCCCCACAGGTCTGGACAGTGCCCTTACTCTGCCCTCATGGCTTTCCCAGGCAGTTACCATTCTTCAGCTGCTTGGTAACCTCCCATTGGACATTCAGAGCTGAGTTTTAGAGTTACCTCCTTCTTTGATACCACCTATCCCTTGCCAGTTCCCTAGGTATACAAACATGGAATAAAGTCTTCCTTACCACGCAGAGTTACAGTTTCTGAGTCTGTTCCTCTGAGTAGAATTGAGATCCTTGAGGATGGCGTTCTTGTTTCCTTTATCTTTGTGCCCAGGGCTGCTGACCCAGCACACAAAGGGGAGCAGTTACAAGGGAAGAGGGACCCCAGTCTTTGCCTGGATGGGGAGGGCAGCAGGAGGAGAGGCAGCAACTTCCCTTCTCCTCCCAGTTTTCTGCATTTCTGGTGGTTGATTGAGTTTCTGATGGGGTTCAGGAGCAAATGTGGATTGATGTGCTCCTTCCGTTCCCTGCAGCGGTACTCAGTTCATGAGGGCTTCTTCTGGGAAGGGACTGGGGAGCAAACACATTGTTAAAACACCAAGTCTGGAAGGTCCCAGAATTGATAAGCCTCCAGCTGTTATTTTTTTAAGTAAGCTCTGCGCCCAATGTGGGACTTGAACTCATGACCCTGAGATTAGGAGTTGCACGCTCTGCTGACTGAGCCAGCCAGGTGTTCCTCCAGCTGGTCTAATAGAGAAAGAGAAAAGGCAGAGGTTGTCAGCGTCAATGGATATCATTACAGATCCTACAGACGTTGAAGAGAATAAATTAGAGACTATTGTAAGCCGTTTTATGCTAATCCATTCAGTAACTTAGGTGAAATGGACACTCCTTGAAACATGCAAATTAATGAGACTGACGCAGGAAGAAATAGAAAATCTATAGAGCCCCATATCTAAACTCTCACAAAGAAAACTTTGGGCCAAGATGGCTTCACTGAAGTCTTATCATAGATTTAAGGAAGAAGTAATACCGATCTTGCACAACCCTTATTTTATTTGCAGAAATATGGTTTCTGGCAGAAGGATTTCAAACAGGATGAAACAGCTCCGTTGGTCTCTGTTTGAGGCAGGGCTGTTCTGAGGCCCCTTGAGTCTTGCATCAGAGACTCCTTCCCCCTGCAGGCTGTGGGAGGCATTTCCAGGAACAGGCAAGAGGACCCTAGTCCAGGATGTGGCTTTCCTGCCCTCTGCCACCACTGTTTCCAAGAGTTTGGCTCTTCTGGAGTTGGTGGAAAGAGTAGTTAAATTAGCAGACGGTTGATGACTGTTGTCTAGTCCAGGCCAGGAGGAGCTCCAGGAGATGCCCCCATACCTGAGGAAGATATGAGGGACTTGAGGGAGGCCTGGATAGGAACAGGAATGACTACATGCCTGACTACAGGCCCAGAAGAGTGACTCGCCTGTTGTTGGGGAACCTCAGGAGGCTGCCTGGAGGAGGTGGCTTTTGAGCTGACCTCCAGAATTGGTCAGAGGGTGGGTTCTCTTAGGGGTTATGAGAGTGGGCATGTCAGGATTTGAGAGACAGTGGCTGTGGGGGCAGGGTATTCTGGACAGGGGCAAGTGTGAGTGGGCTGTAGGGCGAGTGTTGGGGCCTCATGAGGCTGCCCCTGGAGGAGAATGGCTGTGGTCCTGAGAGCCTGGGGAGCCAGCGAGAACTTGGAGCAGAGGAGTGGTGTGATACGACCCACATCTGGGATGCAAGTGGGAGAGTGGAGGGAGACTTCGGGGAGGTGGAAGAGGAAGAGCAGGGAAGTGCCCCAGGAAGCTGTGTTCTCTGGCGGCGTAGCGGGGCAGCTGACTGGCAGGCTGGCATGGGTTGGGAGGCAGGGGGAGAGGCAGCTGTGGGCTGGGTTGCAGGGGTGCCTGTGGTAGCAGCGTGGGAGAAGGCAAGGACCGGAGAACAGAGACTGGGAAGGAGGGAGAAAGGTGGGAGATTTGGGGAAGGGTGTGTGTGGGGAGGGGTTAAGCAGTGAGTCAGATTTAACAGTCTTGGGGTAGATGGGGTGTCTCCAGATTTCAGGGGGATACTGTGCCCCTCAGGCCCTGCCTGCCCTCGGAGGGTGTGCGCCAGGGCCTGAACCTGGGCTTGGGCTGGCTGCAGCCCTTCAGAATCAGGGCTGAACCAGGGCTGAACTTGAACCACGGGAGAGCAGGGGAGAGGTGGCTGGGGTTAGAGATATTTTTAGAAACTGAGTGCCACTCTTCCACTATCTGTCATTTGTCTCCTTGGTGAGAACACAGGGCCGGGGTCAGAAAGACTTTGATCCAGACCTGCAGCCACCAGGGACAGGCTCTGTGTCCTCAGGCGAATTTTTTCCCTTTCCCTGATGGCCATGCGCCAGGCTCCCCGTGCATTGAACTGAAGACCTGGGAGACAGCCCTGGGGGCCCTTTGAGTCTCTTAGGCTGGGGTGGGCCGTGAGGGTGGTCTCCACCTCCTGCCACCATCCCAGGTAATGCATGCCCTGCCTGGGGACCGAGGCCAGGATCACCTAGAAGCTGTTTCCCTGCTCACAAACGCTTGCTGTCCCGAGTTGCTGTGGAGCGTGAAGACGAGAGCGCGCCTCGAGCTTGCATTTCTGCGACCTTTTGCAGGTTACCTTGCTCCTGCCCCACACGCGTCTCTGTTCTTCCTCCTGCAGGCCGGGGCCATCCTAAACCTCACGCTGCGGGCAGTTAATGGTGCGGCCCACCCACTGGACAGCTGGGCATTTTTTTAAAATGTCACAGAGATGGGTGCATGTTTTCTCATTCATTAATGAATAACCAGCCTGCGCCACGGCACTCGAGTATCTCTGGGACTCCAGGACTGTGGTGGCGACGGCGACTGCCGAGAAGGGGCACAGTGTTTGCCGAGGACTGGTTCTCAGAGGCCGTTCCCCAGAGGCCATCCCCGTTCTCAGAGGCCATCCCCACCCTCCTCTGCCAGCCGGTCCAGGTTAACAGGGCCCCATGGAAAGATGCCTTCCCTTGGGTTTGCCTACCGGCCCACACAGGGGAAAGCTGAGCCTTTTTTCTCTGCCCTTCTGTCTCTGTCCTTACTCACCAGGGGGAGGCAGGCTGTTGGGGAGTCTGCTCATGGGCAGTTGGAAAGGAACTTTTTTTTTTTTTTTGACTGTTCAGGCTTACACGGCTTGCTTAATCTGGTGGCATTTCATCATGGAGAGGGGTTCGTGCACCCGTTAGAAGGTCCTGCTCAGGCCCCCACAGCCCTGGAGGCCACACAGAGAACCCTAGCTTATTTCTCATTTAAGAATTTGTACTTTGCGGGCACCTGGGTGGCTCAGTCGGTTAAGTGTCTGCTTTGTACTCAGGTCATGATGCCAGGGTCCTGGGATCGAGCCCCATGTCAGGCTCCCTGCTCAGTGGGAAACCTGCTTCTCCCCTCTCTCTCTGCGTGCCTCTCTGCCTACTTGTGTGCACTCTCTTTCTCTCCATCAAATAAATAAATAAAATCTTAAAAAAAAAAGTTTGTACTCTGTCCTCCCTTCCCTCTTTGGCCATCGCCATCCGAGAGCCTCTCTGCCCGGGGCTTGCTTGTCCAGTGAGGTGGCCAGGCTCTTAGGAAAGGTCCTTCTGCCAACAGCTCCCCCAGCCATTCCTCTGGCTCCTAGTGCCTTACTTAGGACACTGGCCAGAGCCCTCTGTGACTGGCCCCACCTGCCTCACCAGCCTGATCAGCACTCACCATCACCAAGGCTTGCTTCTCCAGCCACCTGGGTGTTCTGCACAGCATACCCTTCTGTGCTCCAGCTGTGCCCCCGTCCAGGAAGCCTGTCCTACTCCAGTCACCCCCACGTTCTGTCCATCCCTCCCCACCCCACCCTGCAGAACCACGTCAACCTCTCATGTGGCTGCAGTCACTTGTTCCCCCTTCTTTGTCCCTGAGACTAGGCTGCTCGGGGTTGAAAGAGCAAGGGCTTATCTTGATCCATGCACATCATAAAAGCATTTCTCTGGGCCAAAAGCCTCCAGCCTGGTTTCCGGGCTCTCCTTCCCTGTAAGCGAGCGGCCTAGGAATGGTGGGGTCTGGTTGTTCTCAGGTCTCCATGGCGACCGCTGTTGGGAAGGGATTCAGGGAGCAGATGCCGCTCTCAGGGAGGCAGCTGTGAGTGGCATGAGCAAAGTTCGAGGAGAGTTAGCACACGTAGGTGTTTCACTTAAAATTTATATGTCTATTCTAGCTCTTTCCTTTTCTGAATTTTTATTTAAATTCAATTTAGGTAACATATATTGTATTATTAGTTGCAGGGGTAGAATTTAGTGATTCGTCAGTTGCCTAAAACACCCAATGCACATTCCATCCCATGCCCTCCTTAATGCCCCTCACCCAGTTACCCCATCCCCCACCCACCTCCCCTCCAGCAGCCTTCAGTTTGTTTCCTAGAGCTAAGAGTCTCTCATGGTGGGGCGCCTGGCTGGCTCAGTTGGTTAAGCAACTGCCTTCGGCTCAGGTCATGATCCTGGGGTCCTGGGATCGAGCCCCGTATCAGGCTCCCTCCTCTTTCGGGGAGCCTGCTTCTCCCTGTCCCTCTGCCAGCTGCTCCCCTTGCTTGTGCTCTCTCTCTGTCAAATAAATAAGTAATTTGGGGGGGGGGGCGCCTGGGTGGCTCAGTGGGTTGAGCCTCTGCCTTCGGCTCCAGTCATGATCCCGGGGTCCTGGGATCGAGCCCCATGTTGGGCTCTCTGCTCAGTGGGGAGCCTGCTTCCTCCTCTCTCTCTGCCTGCCTCTCTGCCTACTTGTGATCTCTGCCTGTCAAATAAAAAAATAAATAAAATTTAAAAAAAAAATATTCTTTTTTTTTCTTAAGTTTCCTATGGTGTGTCTCCCTCTCTGATTTTATCTTATTTTATTTCTTTCCTGTCCACTATGTTCATCTGTTTTGTTTCTTAAATTCCACATAGGAGCGAAACCATGGTATTTGTCTTTTTCTATTGGGCTTATTTTTCTTAGCATAATACTCTCTAGTTCTATCTAGTTCCATCTTGCAAATGGCAAGATTTTTTTTTAGTTCCTTTCTCCCCCCTCTCCTTTTTTTTGATAACCACTGCACCCAACATGAAGTCTATACCCCAAGATCAGGAGTCGTGTGCTCCTCCAGCCGAGCCTGCCAGGCATCCCTCTAGCTCTTTCTGACATCAAGCGGCCTCCTTATGGCAGTGCCTTACTGATGTCTCAGAACACTGTTCCAGAGGGATGGTCAAAGGTGGTTGCTGCCAGTAATGAAGTGCACGGTGACACCCCCCCCAAACTGGAGGACCAGTCCTGGCAGGCACGGGGACCCTGGAGTGCCCCACCACGTGCACTGAGAACACGGTCGTGCATTTGAGCATAGACATGGGCGCACACCCTGCATGTCTGTCTGTGTCCAGGGCCAGTCTGATCTTACGGAGTCAGGGAGAAAGCCCAGGGAGACACTTGCATCTGTAGCTGGAAGCTGCATGGTGCGGTGCTGTCCTCTGTTGTGGCCCCAGAGAATGAGTACGCTGTGTCAGGTTTGAGACTTACCAAGAGAGGGGGCGGGGGGGGGGGGGGCGGGGAAAAAGGAAAAAAAAAAAAAAAAAAAAAAAAGCCAAAACAACAACAAAAATAGAAGACATTTTTCCCGTAAAAACTTGAAACTAGTTCTCCTTCCCTCCATCCCCTGAATACACGGCAGGAGTCTTATTCTAAGCCTGGTTCTAGTTGGAGTTATATTACCCCTTAAGGTAAGGAAATAGGTGTTCCTGGAGGAATACCAGTCTGCTGGCCTGGAAGGGAGCCCTGGAGGCCCAAGCTCTTGCCCCACCCTGGTGGCTGGTGACTGCCCTTCCCAGCTCAACTGCCTTTCTCAGCTCCGGGGTGCAGCTCCATGCAGACCCACGGGGGGTAAGGGGGCGGTGTCACCAACCACCTGCATTTCTCACCACTCAAACCTAGCTCCTCCTGCATGTGTTCTGTGGGGGTCACCGTGTGCCTGGTCCGGGCTGGGGTCACCTGTTGCTAAGTTTCGTGGGCGGGGCGGGGGATGGGTCGAAGGCTGGGCAGTGAGGCTCTGGTGCTCACTTGGGGGCTGTCGGGGGCTGCGACACCAAGCTGCTCCTTGCCAGGGTGAGAGGCTGCTGAGCCTCTCGGGAGGGCAGGGCAGAGCTCAGTTCCTGTACCAGTCCCGTTCTTCCCCAGCTCTCTGGGCATCAAGGACTGGGGAAGGGCGCCCATCTGAGCAAGTGGTTTTCTCCCTTCCTTTGCAGGACAAGGAAGACGGGGAGCCCCAAACCAAGCAGCTCAGAGAAGGGGAGGAGGAAGGCGAGAAGCACAGGTGAGGCCCGTGTGCAGCTCTACGTCATCCCACCTTGTTGCTGACAGTCTCTACCCCAGTGCCCAGTGCCCCCCCCAACCGCCCCCCTGCCCCCCCCCCCCACCGCCCCTCAGCTGCCTTGTGCAGGTCTGAAAAGCTCGCCTTTCCCCCCAGTCGGAGGCTTTACTCCCTTTCCCCCACTGGCCAGCCGGCTTTTACATGGCCACCCGAAGATTCTTCCCAACCCTTGTTAAGGTTTATCCCTCTTCTTCAGACCACAGGCCTGGCGTGTTCCCCAGCACCTGCAAAATCAGGTCCAAACCGTGCCTGGCATGTTCGCTTTGCCGGGGCTACCCGGCCTCATCCAGCCCCTTCCCGTTCCCTGTAACCCCTCTGGCCCTTCGGCGTCTCCTGAAGGTGCCCTCTGTGTGTGCTGCTCTCCCAGCCTGGGTTCCTTGTCCTTGCGTTCCTCTCCCTTCCACCTTCCACGGGTCATTTTTCCTGTGGAGCTCAGCTCGGGGGCTGCTTTGCCACAAAAGTACCTGTGAAACATTGGCAAATCCGAGGTGTGGGGCAGGCAGGAGCTGTGTGGTTGGTCTTCATGAGCTGGGGAGAGCCTTTCTGCCCGCTCAGCACTTCCATGCCAGAGTTCCGGGCTCTCGTGCCCTCCCTCCCACACCCAGCCTTGAACTACGGGGGAGCTGTGCTTGGGATCAGACTTGGTCTCTGAATGGACAGGTCACCTTGATGTCCTCTGTCCTGAGCAGTTTCCTCAAGGCCCAGGGCTTGAAGGGGTCTGCTTGCATCGGGTAGTGGATTTCGATGTCCGAAGAAAACTTCCCTGGGCAAGCTATGCTTTGAGGGGGGATAGCTGGAGGCGGGGGGACCCTCCCCAGAGGAGGGAGCAGGACTTCCTGATGCCACGGCCTTGTGTTGACCTTACCAGTGTGAGGGGAACCTCCCTGGGGGGCGGGCCCCTCATCTGGAGCTGATCTCAAACCAGACGGGGCTTTTTCATCCCCCAGGGTATGTGTGTGTGTGCTTGTGCGTGTGTGCGCACCTGTGTGACTTGCAAGTTTACAGAGGGGGTTCACACCGCCCTCACAGGCAGCCCCAGAGGGTTCTTGCTCCCTCACTTGTTCATCAGAGATGGGAACGGCTCTGTGCTGAGAGGTAGGTGGTGCTGGGACCCCGCCACCTTAGTGCTGGGCTCTGTGCTTCCCTGTTGGGTCTGGCCCCTCCGCCAGCACCTCAGGGGGCCCTCACTGGTGCCCGAGATGATGGCTGCGTCCTTGCTCTTTTGCCAGGTGACCTCACGTGTGTGGTTTGGGGGTGCACACCTGCACGGTTTCCCCTGTTCTGTGGGACCTGCTGGGGGAACCTGTGATTTTCTTCTGGTTGGTTCTTACTTAGGTTCTCAGTCGATCGCTGGCTAGAGCCTAGAGTCCTGATTTCTGGGCTGTCTTTGCTTTGCTGGGATGTCGGTGCTCTCATCCCCCCCTCCTGGATGAGAAAGAGAAGAGTCAGTGGTGAGCAGGGTCATACGGTAGAACACTTGATGGTCGAGTCGTGTGATTGAATCTCGAACATGGTGTCGACGGAGGGAAGAGCAGGCTTCGGGAAGAGAACAGACGGGGCGGGAACATTTATATGAAATTCAGAAACCCACACGATGATAGAGGTGTTACTCGTTCCACAAGTCCTGACCTGATTGCTTCTCTGATTTGGCCTGGGAGGTGGCTGTGGACAAAAACCGCCCCTGCCCTCACGGGGCACATGTTCTCTGGAGGGGACAGACTGCGGGAAGAGGGCAGTGGGGTGGAAGCCACGGAAATGGGGCCATGCTCGTGGACGTGCACCCGCTCCCACCCTCAGGATAGCTGCTGGGAAGCCGGGAGGAAACAGGATTAGGGAAAGGCTTTCACCCGCCGTGATACACCATTCCTTTAACAAAAAGGCGGGGGGTGGGGGCGGGGGGCAGGAACAAATCTGTCTCAAAAAATGGCAGTGTTGCTTTTGTTGAGGAAGAGAGCACAAGTGTGGTGTTATTCTCTATTTCTGTGTGCCCGAGAGATTTCATCACAAAAACAGTGTGAAAAGAAAGGGCTGCAGGGCCCCAGGTTCCTGTGCCGGAGCTCTGGGTAAGAGAGCCCTGGTTCACCTTCTAGGCCTTAGTGAGTCATTTGTGGCAACGCCTGAGACCCCCCTGAAGTCCCTTCTTGAGCCTGCGGGGACTGGATGGGTGGGGGCCGGTAGGGGAGGCGGGAAGACCCGCTCAGAGCTGCCCAGAGACCAAAACCATGGGACACTGAATTGAGTTCTGCTTCTATCCTGTTCTCCCACTTTTCTGACGCCTCCTTCTGTAAGGCAGGGTGTGTAGGGGACAGGTCTGGCCTGGGGATCAGGAGCGTGGCTTCTGTGTCGGTCCCTCTGCTGCTCAGTCATTGCCTTGTCAGGAAGCCCCACCTGAGCCAGGCGTGGCGCTGTGCCTGAACTTGTAGCCCCCCAGGAAAAGGGCACTCTCCTGACTTGAACAGGCTTAGAGCAAAGGGGCCACCCAGGTTATTCGGGAGGGCAGGGCAGAGCAGAGCTTTAGTCCCTGTACCAAATGGCCAGAGCCCTGTGGGTTTAAGCCCAGACTGCAGGGTCTGGGGTGTGGCCATGGGCTTTCCAGGAAGAGCCTGAGGCCGTAGAATCTGTGTCTGTCCTAGGCAAGAGGTGACCTTTCTCCTCATCGGTACCCCAAATCTGGAAAGGGACTCCCAAGCTTATGGCTTGGGAGCGTGCTCCACAGAGCCCCTAGGCCGCAGCTCCTGCCATGGCCCTCTCTGCCAGTGGGGAGAAGGGGCCACCTTCCAGCTCCGAGGACAGGGGTGGGGGCGGGGATGATCTTAGTGGCCGGTTAGCAGTGAGCATCTTTGCTTCCTTGGCTCCTGGGAGGTAAGAACAGTCTGCTTCGGTCCAGGTTGGCTCTCGCTGAGCCCAGGTGCCAGATGGGCACCTCTGTGGGCACCAACCCTTCTGAAGTGTCCTGAGAGGAACGCAGGGCCCACTCTGGGCTGCCTTCAGCCAGGGGCAGCAGGACAAGGCCTTATGGAGAACATTCCTCTTGCATTGGGTCTGGAATCTTAGTGGGTAGGACTTGGGCAGAGAAGGCTCAGAGGCATGAACCAGCAGGGTGGAAGGGTGAGTGGGGTAACCTCTTGTTGGGGAGGCAGGACAGACACCCTCTGACCCATGGCTTGGAAAGCCCAGTGCAGGCTTCGTACAGGTCCCTAGAGCAGGGAGGGAGGGTTAACATGGTGGCCCCGTAGGTGTTGCACAGGCTTATGGGGGCCGCCCGTGTCTCTGGCTGGTGATGAACTTCCCACATGGACTTCCCGGACGTTCACCATGTGCTTCTGGTTACACAGACAGGACTGAGCAAAGTAAGGAAAGTTGAGACCGTTCTTTGTGCAGCAGCGGGGCCCCAAAACTGTAGAAACCAGGCAGATGGAGGGAGCTCGGGGCTTGGGAGCAGCTCTGGGTGGGAGGCCAGGCCTGCCAGGTACTAGCCTTCTGGCTCTGGCTAGTCCCATTGCCTCAATGAGCCTTACCCGAGTATCTCTGGCAGAAAGGGGGGGAGCACAATAGCGCTCGCTTCTCTGACGAGCGCAGCAAATACCATCACTTTCTTTCTGGCCTGTGCTGGGCTCTGGGCAGAAAGAAGTCACTTTGAGGCCCTCCCGAGAGAGCTGAGGGACTCCAGACACACATGGAGAAGGCAGAACTCTCACACACGCTGTGCTCACTTGGCAAATGCGGCAGTGGTTGGGGAGACAGCAAGGAGGGGGGTGGATGAGAGAAGTAAGGCTAAGAAATGAATCGTTCAGGTCCTTCATGGGACATCCCCCTACCCTCCGATACAGGTGAGCTTCAGCAAAGCTGTTGCATGCCATCATTTGGCAGGTGCAGTGTGGGGCTGGGGCAGGAGGCCAAGGAAGCGGGAGCACCCAGCAGGATCGGAGGCGGGCACCCCAGGACCTCACTCCTCGCCTGCCATGCTAGAGAATCACCCCTCTTCCTCTCTGCCCGGGTTCCTGCCCGTTTGCCTAAGGACGCTTCTCAGAATCTTAGCCTCTTCCAGTTCCTTTGCCTTGCCTTATAGACTTTAGAATTGGCTTGTTAATATCTATTATTTAAAAAGCTTGCTAGGATTTTGATTGGAATTGCATGGAATCTGTAGATCCACATGCCTTCTTAATATCTGTACGACTCTCTCCAGGATGAATCCAGCCCTGTCCCCATACAAGCAAATCCCCACTGGGGTGGGGAGTCAGTCCCTTGAAGGTAGACCAGCCCAAGCCAGGCCCTGTGGGGAGGAAAGCCATGTTTGCCTTCCCAGAAGGCCTCTGCTTGTTGTCTGGGCTGGAACCCCTCTCTTCCAGCTGCCCCTCCCTGTAGCTGACTCTGAGGGGCATCTGAGACTTCTCTCTCTCTCTTTTTAAAAAATATTTTATTTATTTATTTGACAGAGAGGTCACAAGCAGGCAGAGAAAGATGCTCACTGCTAACCCTGCTGAGCAGAGAGCCAGATGTGATGCGGGGCTCGATCCCAGGACCCTGGGATCGTGACCTGAGCCGAAGGCAGAGGCTTAACCCACTGAGCCGCCCAGGCACCCCTGAGACTCCTGTCTTAACACAGCCCCTTGCTTATGGCCTTGGTAAGACAGGACCTGGCAGCCCTGGAAAACTGGCCCACCGAGAGGGGCTTTTCTGTCAGCTTTTATGTTTTTTTTAAAGCCTTGATCACTTCCTCCTGAGGGCAAGTCAGCTGATCTGTGTGCCACAGTTGGGTGTCTGGGGGAGGGTTTGTAGCTGGGAGTTATGGCCACCCTGGCAGTGGGGAGGAGAGGAGAGGTGCTGCACACCCTAGCGGGCACGGAGCAGGGAAGCGTGTCTTGTTGCGTGCCTGAACAAGCAAGCCTCAAACCCTCAGCCCCCCACCACCAGCTCCTCCCTCCTCCTCCGGATCAAGGTGTGCCCCGAGCTGGAGCAGTCACCATGCAGGGACAGTCGCTCACTCCGGACTGGGTGTCTCAGACTGCTACCGCAGAAACTGGGACCCAAGCCCTCATTCTTCAGGATGGAAAACCAGTTCTGCAGCTCCGTGTGGAGAGAGGTCCCACCCCGGCTGAGGCCCGGCCCGGGCCTGGCCCAGTGCCCGAACCCTGCAGGCTGGCAAGTGCCAGGCCTTCTCTCGTCTGCGAGCTGGGTCTCTGGGACAGTGTCTTGTGCTTGCACAGCCATGATGTCACCTTGATCCCACTCTCGTGGTAACCTCGGGGTGGCTCTCACCCACTCCTCCTGAGTCACCTCCATGTGCTCTGGGCCCAGTCCGTTGCAATGCGATGGACTGTGGCTCCGTGGGTCGCCCTGCCTCTCCTGGCCCTGCCACTCAGGAGTAGGCCCTGGGTCTCGGGACAGTGAATCAGGAAGAAGACTGGTTTAAGAAGGTGGTGTTCACCATGCGAGCAGGCCAGCTGCTTCCCTTCCGTGCAGGGGAAAGCGGGGAGGGTGACTAGGTCCTTTCTGCCTGGGAAGAAGCCCTGATCTGGTCGGTCGTGATTGTCAGTGCTTCCCAAGCCCTTATGAAATCCCCCTCCCTGTTCCGGGAGCAGGTGTGGTCCGAGGTGAAGAAATCTCACTTCATGCAGGTGAAGCGACTTGCCTACGGTCTCCCAGCTCAGCGGAAGGGGTCCAGCGCTGGGAGTCATCCCCAGCCCCTCTGCCTGCAAGCTCCCAGGGGCCCACCTTCACCCTTCTCGCTGCTCCCAGATGTGGAGCCCGTGTGCGCGCGTGGCTCGTGGCTGGGGCCGGTGGGGTGGGCATCAGGGAGGCTGGGCAGCAGTGTGGTGAGAAGAGGTTTCAACCGGGGCTTACAGCCCGGGGCAGCCCTGTGGGGTTGAGCACCATCTATCTCCCCATCTTGGCCTGTGGGACAGGTGGGGACCAGGAGGGTGGGAGGTGGTGGGCTGTGCAGGCTCCCATCCCACCCACCGCCCACCGCCATCTGTCCCCAGACAGCTGGTGTGGCCAGTTCAGGCCTCATCCTGTGTGCCCTTTGGGATTTGGCTCGGCTGCCCAGACCTTTGTCGTCTCCTCTTTTAAGATTTGAATTGATACTTAAAGTACTGAAATTATAGATTCCTGCTGTTTGTGACCTTTTCCCACACACTATGTTCTGATCATCTTGATAAATACACTCTTTCAGACTTCTCAGTGGCTGCTTATTATTTTTGGAGGGAGTACTGCTCATCGTTTCTTCTTCAGTCCTTGATTTTCAGTACATCATCTGTTTCTAGTACTTCAAATGCCTGTCAGCTGTGTTTTCGGGTCGGATGGGTACGGAGCCCAGCCTGGAAGTCTAGGGAACGTGGCCTGGGCCCTGCAGAGTCTTAGGTGGCAGTGGGTACGGACCACGCGAGCCAGATTTGGCAGCTCGAGCTGGGCAGAGGGGCCTGAATTAACTTGTGCCTGACGCTGGGCATGAGCTTGGCCAACTGCTGGCTGTTCCGAGCCATCAGGGACTGGACACCTGGTACCCTTGGTGGGCCTTGGGGCTGACACAGTGGGGTGAACTTGGGTGGGGCATCTCACCCCTGCCCAGCCCTGGTGCTTTTGGCTGCCCTGTTTTTAAGACAAGGCCTGACTGCCTTTCTATTCTAGATTTCTAAAGCCCCTTCTTCTTCTAACGCCTGTGACCCACTGTGATATCAGGGGCTGAGGGAGGATCCTGGAGGCTGGAAAGCTGGGAGGATGGGATTTGGGGAGGGAGGAGGAGTTTCAAGAATGGTGCTGTGGGCCACACTCCAGAGAGTAAGAAGATGCGGGAATGGCCAGCATGATTTTTTTCCCTTCAAGCACACCGAGGGCCTGGAGTGCAGGCTGACCCAGCTGTGGACCTGGGCAGGACTCCTAGGCATGCTGTCAGCTGGCCTTTCCTCTTCCACGGGACTACAGGTCCCTAAGGAACTTGGTGAGGGGGGCTGGGGTCTGCCTCGAGGCCAGACACCTGGACTGGGATTCTGGCTCTGGCTTCTCCCACCCTCTGAGGCTCTTGGGCATATCCATGAGTCTCTCTGTGGACTGTTTTCAACATCTGGGAAGTATCGGTAACCACCTGACGTTGAAGGGCAGTCCTGAGAGGCAGCACGTGGAGGGTGTTCCCATGGAGAAGGAAGCATCATCCCATCCATCTCGGCCTGCGCTTTGGGGTGGGGGCTGGACATCAAGGGCGGGAGGATACGGGCGCTCCCACCCCTTTCCCTGAAGCCCTCGGACGAGTCTTTGGCCAGGGGTCACGTGAGAGGCTTTGTCCGTGGGATATGGCCCCGTCCAGCACGTGGTCCCTTCTTGTGCCGCACTTTCTCTGTCAGTAGGACGGGAGGCCTGGGGCGGGTTGGCTGGCTGGGTAGGAGGGGAGGGCTCTTTGACTGCCCTCTGTCTGTACCTGTCCCCACAGTGTGGCCAGCGTTGCCCTTTGGGAGGACAGCCGGAGTACAGTGTCTTCTGCCCGTGAGTGGGGAAGCCGCTGGGATCTTTCAAAGTTTCATTTGCTATCAGCCCCGCCATCAAGTTTCCCGAATTAAACTGCCGAGCAACCACCAAACAAGAACTCGCTACAGTCCATCTGTTTCCAGTGTCCGTGTTCCATACCAACCTTGTACTTTACTTCCAGAGAAGTTTCCGGGTGTTCTGGTGACACCGTCCTGAGCTGGACCATTCCCCCCGGCCCCTGCTGCCATCGCGGCGACTGTCTGGACGGGGCGCTTGCAGCGTCCTCTGGGGGACTCCGCCAGAGGAGAGCCCGGAATTGTCTGCCCAGGGGTGTTACAGATGATGCTACCAGAAGCATTCCTGGGTGGAACATTCGGTTTTGTTTGACCCTGTTTTGGTACTATTTCCATGGTATAATTTCCCCAGAGCAGGCTTATCAGGTCATGGGGTTTGAACACTCTAATCTGTCTGGAAGGAAGTGACCACCAGCCTCCGGAGCACTTGTGAACTGTTTGGGACAGTTGCTTGTCGCCTTGTTTTCACGGGCCTCAGGGGTCTGGCCTCTGGTAGCCACAAACCAGGCCTTGTCTACATTAGACATGGGGGTGAGCGTGCATATGCAGAGCCTAAAGCACACATAAGGTTGTTGGGTGTGTGTGTGTGTCTGTGTCTGTGTGTTGTGTCCCTGGAAGAGGCCCGTGGCTCCGGGTCCCGGATGTGCAAGCTGAAAGCCGTCTGTGGTCAGAGCTACTGTCTTCAGCCAGGGCTGGCCTCCAGGACCTCCCAGGCCTGTCTTGAGCTTGGCCTGCCCTGTGTTAGCTACTAGGAGGAGAGCTGCAAGACCCTCCCCACCTTTCTCTGGTCCTGGAGGAGCCTGTGTTGGCAAGAGAGACCTAGATAGCTCGGTGGGGTGGGCTGTGTTCTTAGGGCCCAGGGCAGGGGCTGAGGGCGAAGGGGTGAGACAAGGGTCGGGTGTCCCCTAGTGTAAGGCTGGGAGCACGGATAAGGGCAAAGTAGCCCAGGCCTAAGAACCCTCTGTGAGCAGCAGGCTTTCTCTGAGGCCTCTTTGCCAGCCAAAGGGTTGGACCTTCCAGATCATCTGGAAACCTCCTTTAACGTGGACATTCTAGAACTCTGCTCCCGGGTAGGATTTCATATTTTACAGAGAATACCAACTTTCTCCTCCCCCTTCTCCTGAGGGACATGTGTGGGAGGTGATTTCCCCAGAATCCCCTGGCCAGCCTACGGCCAGGGTCCCCGCAGCTGGCTTTGAGGGAAACCTCGCAGTGGTCACTGATCCTGCTCAGGCTCTTGCTAGGTCTCCTCAGATACCCGGAGAGGGAGTGGAGGCGAGGAGATGGAAACAGGTATTTCCCCTGTT
Organism: Mellivora capensis; assembly: GCA_004024625.1. NCBI lineage: Eukaryota > Metazoa > Chordata > Mammalia > Carnivora > Mustelidae > Mellivora > Mellivora capensis. Next base: position 261,321 of record PISX010000151.1, on the reverse strand, counting down.
TAAGGAGACTCTGTAGGATGTGAATGTAGGTATCACTGCTGCTTTGCTTACAAACATAGCAGAAGGCCCTGAGGAGTTGGCTGCCCTGGCCTGGCCACATTCCTGCCCTTTGTGAATCTCCTGGGCACAAAATCTCTGCTTCCGGGATTGTCTTCACAAGCACTATAAGGCCCAGAGAGCCCCAGGCCGCCCACCACGTGCCCTCCCTGAATTCCTCTGTGGAGTGGAGACAAGTGTGAGTTGGCAGTGGAGTGCTGGGGCTGGTTTTCTGGGAGCTTGTGGGGCAGGGTGTGTGGGACAGCCACGAAAGGGCCACGTGCATGGGGTGTGCGGGCTGCTGCAGAGAGGGGAGGGCGGTGGAGGGCCAAGGGGAGGCACAGCAGAGGAGCCGTCTGCTGTGTCTTGGGGGCGGATGACAGTCTTTGGGCTGCCCAGTAGGCCATCTGGTTGAGTTAGGTCTTGAAGCCCAGGGGCAGGAAAGTGTAGCAGACCGGGCTGGCAGTGACCCAGGGGACATTCAATTGAAAAGTAGGCTGTGGGGACCAATGGGGAATGAGGTCAGGACTGTGTGAAGAGGCTGAATCTTGTTTAGGGGACACAGAGGGCCCTGGATCAGAGAGGCCTCTGTGTCTGCGCCCGCTCTGTAGGAGAGATAGGCTCAGCTCAGATGATGGCTGCCCACATGGAGGGACCTGGGGGTGGCCCCAGGGCATTTGCACCGGGCTGGCTCAGTCAGTAGAGCGTCCGACTCTCGATCTCAGGGTCATGAGTTCAAGTCCCACGTTGGACATGGAGCCTAATTAAAAAAAAAATCCATACCATTTCTCGTGCAGCCAGGTGTCCCCAATGCTGCATTTTCGATCCCAGGAGTCATTATGAGTATTTTGTACAGTCAGTATTCTTTTAGATTTCCCTGCATATTTACTCTCTCTCATGCATTTCATTCCTTCTGCAATTCCTTCTGCATTCCTTCTGCATCTGACTGAAGGAAATAGTTTTCCTTCAGTCAAAAGCACTCCCCTTAATATTTCTTGACAGATTCCCTGATGGCCAATTTTGCTAGTTTTTCTTTGAAGGCTTTTTTTTTTTTTTTTTTAAGATTTATTTGTTTATCTGAGAGAGCACGCAAGCACCGAGAAGGGCAGAGGGGGGAGGGTGAGAGAATCCCAAGCAGATTTCCCACTGAGTGTAGAGCCCGATGGCAGGCTCGATCCCACGACCCTGAGATCATGACCTGAGCCGAAGTCAAGAGTCAGGTACTTACCTGACTGAGCCACCCAGGTGACCCTTTTTGAAGGCTAGTTTATCTAGATGTATGACTCTGGTGCAGCATTCTCATGACTCCTGGTCTTGGCCATGAATTACTCCATTGTCTTACTGTTTCCATTGTTTCTGTCGAGAAGTCAACTGTCCGTCTTAGGTTTTTCTTTGAAGGCCACGTGTCTGCCTAATTTAAGAATTTATCTTTGTTGTTGAATAGTTTGATAATGATTTGCCTGCCTGACTGTGCTCTTCTTTGGAGTTCCCAGTGTTTCTTTCGTCTGTGTGTGGCTCAGCTCGATGTTTTCCACTTATTTTGTGAAATTTTCAGTTATTATCTCTTTAAATATTGCTCCTGGGATTCTCATTAAATGTTATGTTAGCTCTTTCCACCACGTCCTATGAGTCTCTCCTGTTCTTTTTAATATTTCCCAACTTTTTTTCCTCTATGCCTTGGTCTGGATATTTTCTGACCTACCTTGCGGTTCCCTAATCCCGCCTTTCGTTGTTCTAAGCTCTAGTGGAACCCATTTATTGAGCTCTTTTAGCTTTGGTTAGATTTCCAGTTGTAGAATTCCCATTTGAGGGACATCTGGGTGGCTCAGTTGATTAAGCGGCTGCCTTCGGCTCAGGTTGTGATCCCAGCGTCCTGGGATCAAGTCCCACATCGGGCTCCTTGCTCGGCGGGGAGCCTGTTTCTCCCTCTGCCTCTGCCTGCCACTCTGTCTGCCTGTGCTCGCTCTCTCTCTCTCTCCCTTTCTCTCTCTCTGACAAATAAATAAATTTTTTAAAAAATTAGAATTCCCATTTGATTAATTTTTACAGTTTCACATTCTCTGCTGCAGTTCTCCGTTGTGTGAGAGACCTTCCTGAACTTTCAGTTTTGTATTTCATTTCTAATCATTTTAATGTCTGAATCTCCTTTGGGTGTATCTCTGGCATCTTTATTTTTTTTCTCATGGCTTTGGTAGAATCCTGGATGTTGTGTATGAAAAGTCCTGGGGATAATTTGGGGTTGTGAATCATTTTATTTTCTTCCGGAGAAAATGTATTCCAGCTTCTGGCAGGTGGTTTGGTTATGGATGCCCTCACTCACCCTCTCAGGACTTAGGAAGAGGCTTCCTTCCTCGCACTGATGCAAACTTCTGTCTCTTCAGCCCATGGGTTGGTGGGAAGCTCTGCTTGGGGTCTCTGCTTTTTAGCCTCTGCATGTAAGTGGATGCTTTAAGGGAGAAGAAATGCCCAGGGTCAGCCTCACCTGTTGCACTGCCCCCCTCTCTGTGATCACAGCTCCTCCGGTCCTGGTTGCCCAGGTACTTGTCCCAAGCTAACAAATGGATTTTTTTAAAGATTTAATATATTTATTTGACAGAGAGAGATCACAAGTAGACAGAGAAGGAGAAGTAGGCACTCTGCTGAGCAGCATGCCCAATGTGGGGCTCGATCCCAGGACTCTGAGATCATGACCTGAGCTGAAGGCAGAGGCTTAACCCACTGAGCCACCCAGGCTCCCATGTTGTTACTGTTTAAAGATTTTATTTATTTATTTGAGAAGGAGAGAGCATGAGCAGGGGGAGGGGCAAAGGGAGAGCAGGCTCCCCACTGAGCAAGGAGCCTGATATGGAACTCGATCCCAGGACTCTGGGATCATGACCTGAGCCGAAGGCAGACACTTAACGGACCAAGCTACCCAGGCGCCGCTGTTGTCAGGTTTTTCAAGTTGTTTGCAGAAGCAGGCGGTTAAACCTTGGTCCCGTGTTGGAAAGACCAGGCCCTGAGCAGAACCCACTGCCCCCATGACCTGCCCCAGAGGCTCTTGTCCCATGTCAGTGATAGGCATAGGGGAGGGCTAATTGGGGATTAGTGAGAGGCAGTCTCTTCATTAGTTTTCACAGGGTCAAGCAAGGAGGGCTCGGACCTAGCTTGACATAGCTGGGCAGTATCAAGTTTACTGTTTACTGATATGGAAACTGAGCCCCAGATGGGACAGTCCCATAGTGACCGGGACCCATGTGTCCGTGACTCCTGGACCTATACTCAGCTCCAGGGGCGCAGGGGGCAGCAGGCAGCAGGGCTGCTGCGGGACATGGGGGTGCTGGGTGGCCAGCCCTCTGGCCGTGCTGCTCTTTCCTGTTGTGCTGCCTCTCCCTGTCCCCCTGCCATGTCCTCCCCGTTCCAGCGTCTTCTGAAGCCTGGGCAGCTAGGGGGCCGGGGTGTGGGCACTCGCTTTTGCCATGAGCCCCGGCACAGTTCCCAGTGGCCTTCCCTCTTGCCTGCTGATTTCTCACACAGCTCTGGAGCTTGTTTCTGAGAGTGATAGGGGTTTTCTTTCTCACTAACCCCTGCAGTCTTCTGCCCACACCCAGTTTCTCTTCCGCTTCTCTCCCCACCATGTTGTGAACGAAAGTGCCTGCACCAAATCACGCGCGGCTTTCTCTCCCGGTGCCTCTGTGGCATTTGCCAGTGGGCCCGAGGGAGCCATTAGCGGGTAGAGGACAGGGTGGGTTTCCCCACTCCCTAGAGGAGGCGGCCTGTGGGAGTGGGCGGCGGGTTTTCTGCATGCAGGCCGTGCTGGCACTGCCCCTCAGGGCCCTGGCAGAGAAGGGCATTGGTGGGGCTGGTGAATTAGGGGATGATTGGCATCAGAGAGCTCCCAAACTCAGACCACTGCCGCTTGCTAAGTGTATGGCCACAGACACCTGCTGCCTTGGCTCTAGAAAAGCTGGCCGCCCAGGGACGTGAGTGGCTTTTTTGCCCGGCATAGACAGTGTTCTGTAGGTGACAAATGGTGGGAGCCCTCCTGCTGGGAAAACGGGCCCTATCCTGGAGTTCTAGGACTTCAGAGGGGCCAGCAGTCCTTGAGGGGCTTAGAAGAGGTAGTGAGGAAGGAGGACCCCCAGCCCAGGCTTCCCCGGCTGGTGTGTCAGGGTCACTTCTGCTTCCCCAGAGCTGAAATAGTCTGGCCCACAGTCTCTGGTTTTTATTAAGCAGCAGCCCCCAGGAACTGTCACTCTGCCACCCTGTGGGCTTGGCCAGGGCCGCTTCTGCTGCAGGCAAGCTTCTGGGCGGGGGCGTGGGGTGGATGAGCTGCTGAACCAGGGCGGCCCCAGCAAGTCCATGGTGTGGCCCACCCTGCCGGAGGGGACTGGCCAGGCAGGCCCACTGTGTGATCGTGGTCGTCCCGTGGCTCCTCTGCCTTCACAGAGCTCTTGGGGTCCATCCAGGAGCACTTTAAGGAGCTCTTGCGGCCTTGGGGCTGGGCTGTTCTCCTGGCTGTCCCGGTGGGCCTGGCTCTTCAGCCTCACACACCGTCGTGCCTGTCCTCCGCCCTTGCTGCCTGGCCCTAGCACAGGTGCACCCTTGCCACCAAGACCTGAGGTCTGCTCCAGCGGCTCCTGACCTCAGAGGCTCTGAGGAGGAGGCCGGGCTTGGAGAACCCGGTGACCACCAGGTTTTCTCCCTTAGGAGAAACTCAGTCCAGGAGCTCTGGCCCTGACTCCAGGTCACACACTGCAGCCACTGCTGTGGGACCTCATGACAGTGGTGCAGCCTCGCGGACCCTCAGGTCCCCTAACTGTCGAATGGAGCTCCTCCGGGATGGGTGGCCCGTGAATGCTCCCCAAGGCTCCTCGGGCCCTTGGGCTCTGGGGGAGGACAGAGTGGCCCGCCCAGCTGCTACGTGGCAGGGGATGGGACTGAGGCTCAGAGACGGGGGCCTGTCCCCATGAGTCTTCTGTTCCTGTGCTTTCCCTCTTCACCAGGCTGTCTCCCGAGAGACTCCAGCATGTGTGGCTTCCTCACGGTCTGATTCCTGTGAGGAATCTGATTCCTCATGGTCTGATTCACGGCCTTGGAGGTGACCGAGGTGGCCACGCCCTCCGCTGCATCGCCGCCTGTTGTCTGCTCTCACAGGGAACTCAGGCTGCGGAATTATGTCCCCGAGGATGAGGACCTGAAAAGGAGGCGGGTGCCCCCAGCCAAGCCAGTCGCAGGTAGGTGGGCTGCGTCGCTCCACCTCTGCTCTGAGACGCCCCTGGATGCCTCCGCCTCGGCAGGTGTCGCGCTCCCTTGGGAAATAACCAGCAGCGCCAGGGCTAAAGTCGGGCTTCTAGGAGCCTCCGGCCCCATCTCACAGCCATGGGGCTGTAACCCTTGTTGAACGACAGCAGAAGCGCTCAGGGCACCCAAGGGCCTTCCAGGGACCTGCGAGAGAAGAGGCCACGTCCCCTGGGAGGACCTCTCTGGGCTGAGGAGCGGAAGTGGCCCTGGGGCCCTGGGACAGCAGGGGCAGTGGGAAGGGCGGGGAGGGCCCTATGGGCACCTGGGGGTCCAGGTGAGACCCTGAAGAAGAGCGGAGCGTTCAGGCGCTCAGAGGGCCGTGGGCAGACGCCCGCCGAGCACAGAGGAGGGGAGAGGCGTTCATGCTGGCAGGCGAGGGCCCGGCCCCGAGGCCGCCCTTCTCCCGCGGTGTGGGGAGCGGCTCAGCGGCCCGGAGCTCGTGGAAGGGCTGCACACTGGACATGCCGGGCGCTTCCTACCCTGGGGGTCCCTGGCCCTGTTTTTAGCCTTTGTGTTACCAGTTTTGAATTCTACAAGTTATAAATGAGTAATCGTTTATCTTGAAAATAGTAAAATGTTGCCCCTTCAGTCACACCCCAGTCTGGTTCCCCATGTTGCTTGCCCCGAGATTCACATGCTTTCCGGGTGATTTGCTTCATGATGTGGGCCGCACCGTGGTGGGGACAGTAAGGCTGGATGAAGGGCGGGGTGGGGAGTGGTCCCATGGCATTGGGTCAGCACCTGTGGCTGGAGGGAGGTGAGGCAGGGCTGAGGGGCTGGGAGGCAGCACGTGGCCACAGTGACGGGGGTCGGAGGAAGCTCCTGGAGCCCAGAGTTGTCGTTAGCACTCCTGGTCTCTGTCCCCACCGGGACAAGGCCCTCCTGGTCTCATCACCCAGAGGCCCAGTGCGTGGTCAGCCGCGAGGCGTAGCTGGGAGGTGCGTGAGGGCAGCTGTTCCCCAGGTCACACACATCCAAGTGGGATGGGAAGAAAAGACACCTGAGTCCCGGCCAGTCCAGGGCCAGAGGACACCCTCAGAGCCCAGGAGCCCCTGTAGACTACAGGAAATGTGGTCCTCGTGGTTCTTCACAAAACCGTCTGTGGTAATATGCAGGCAGTGCTTACATTTCCCAGCTGTGCGTCCTGGCTGGAGGCCTGCCCTGGCTGGAGGAGGCCTGTGCTCTGTCTCTTCTAGTGGTCCGCCTCCTGCGGGCCCTCCTTCGCCCCAGGATTGCTTTCATCCTGGGAACCTCAAGCCCTTCCTCCAGGGCTGCCTTTGCAGTCTTAGTCCTGAAGGTTGGGACCCCTGGGAGAGGGCCAGGAAAGCCCAGGGTCTCCACGGGTGGATCCCCGCCTGCACCCTCTCCCCCTTTCCCAGGCTGCGGGGTGCACCCTAGCGAGAGTGGCGGCGCCTTTCCAACCCGCCTGTGTGGTTGTCTTGCACCCTCTAGTGGAAGAGAAGGTGAAGGAGCAGCTGGAGGCCGCCAAGCCCGAGCCTATCATTGAGGAAGTGGTGAGCGTCCTGAGTGCCCCCGGAGCCCACTGGGGGCCCTTCTCTGCTCCCCACTCCCTGCCCCATGCTCTCCTCTCTCCCGCTTCCTTCTGTCTTTCCACTTCTGTATTCCCTTTCCACCCCACTTTCCCTGACCCTCTCCTCCCTCCCTCCCTTGTTCCCCACTTTCTACCTCTGTGCCCTGGTGCTGGGCCCCTCCAGTCCTGACATGCGACTGCTTCCTCCCTAGGACCTGGCCAACCTCGCGCCCCGGAAGCCTGACTGGTGAGCACTGCCACGTAGGACTTGTGTGGGCTGACTGGCCACTCGTGCTGGGCACGGCCCTCCGGCTGGGCCTCTCCCGCCCTCAAAGCAGGGAGATGGACAGTGTGGACACGCAGCTATATGACATAACAACTGCCCGCAGAACCTCCTGACAGGACATAAAGGGAGAGCGAGAGGGAGGCCTGTGGGGGCGACACCTGGAGGGTGGGAAGGGGCCCGGGGAGAGGGAGGAGCAGCCATCCCCTCCAGAAGTCCCTTCTGCAAGGGCGAGGATCCGGCCCACCTCAGAGAGCAACATTTGAGCAAGGCCAGCCGTGGCCCTCACGGAGCCACAGGATGGAGGCAAGGTGATGGGAAGGGCAGACGTCAATTTCTGTCCCAGTTTGCCACCGCCAGGCCTGTTCTGCTAGGGCCTCAGTTTCCTCTCCTGTGAAAGGGGACTGCGTGTCCTTCCCCGGTGCCCCTGTGACCAGGCTGATACAGAGGGTGAGAGAGGGCTGCCTGGGGCTTGCGTTCTGCTTGACCTTGGGCCAGAGTGGCGGGCCGCATCCCTCTCACCCGCGATCCTGTGGCAGGCATGGCCCCACTGAAGGTGTTCTCATTTGTTGAAACAAAAGCATGGGGCATGCATCCTAGGAATCCCAGAGTGGGGAGAGTAGGCTGTGTGCATGCTTCTGGAAGCCCCTGCTGGCGAGGGTGAGCACGTGGCTGGAGGAGGAACAGGACCCACAGTGAGACCAAACCAAGGGGGCAGCCCTGACAAACCATCCACCCTTGCACACCTTGACTCAGTCCCATGGTCGGTGGGTCTGCAACACCAGCTGCTGCCTCAGCAGGCCAGGGCCTGTTGGCCGATGCCGGGTTTGGGAGAGTGCAGAGAGGGAGAGAGGAAGGTTCTGGCTGCCTCGCCGGGGTGGTCTCCTCAGGCAGCTGAGTGTGATTCCTACCACCATAGGGGCTTTGGGAGGGGAGGGTCCCAAGGCCACACCAAGCCAGCTCTCACATTCCGGCCTCCTCACACCTGCCTGCTACAGGGACCTCAAGAGAGATGTAGCTAAAAAGCTGGAGAAGCTAGAAAAGCGGACCCAGAGGGCCATTGCCGAGCTGATCCGTAAGTACAGGGCCTAACAAGGTGGGGTCCCTGCCCTCTGGGTGGTGGCCCAAGCACAGGGCCCCTCCCCACTGCTTCTGTCTGCCCTCCATCCAGGTGAGAGGCTAAAAGGCCAGGAGGACAGCCTCGCCTCTGCAGTGGATGCTACGACTGAGCAGGAGGCCTGCGACTCCGACTGAGGCACGCCTTATCCCCCACCCCCACCGTCATGCCTGTCCTGTGGGCGGGTGGCCTTGGGCAAGGGTGGGGGCTAGGCTTGCTGTTACCTCCCATTTGGCTCCAGAACTACACTGCCCCACCAGCCAGAAACCCTTGCCTGGGGTGAGGTCAGCTCCTTGTCTCCTGAGTGGTCCTCACCATGCCGAGAGGGGCAGAGCCAACAGCAACCCGGTGGGCTTGCTGTGTGTCTGTACATATTTGTGTAATTGGAAGTTTATTTTATCCCTAGAAATAGAAGCAAGCAGACCCATGTGTGTGGCAGAAACCTGTTATATATTTTTTGGGTCCCTGGGGCACTGTGGGTTTGGGCCCCAAGACAGGGCGGCTATGAGCTGAAGCTTCACATGAGGAAGCCCTGTGTTGGACCAGGCATGTCGAGGCTGGAGGAGTGCGGGAGGCCCAGACCCGACCTTTTGAGTCTGGGTCCTGGTCCAGTCAGGTGGTCATGTCAAAACCTGTGGGTGGCAGGGAGAGTCTGAGAGGCTTCTCTAAGCCCTTCCACAGGCCTGGACCTTGCTGGAGTGTCTGGCCAGCCTGGAGAGGCTCCCACTCTGTGTTGGTCCTCTGTGGTTCCCCTCACAGTGTGAGAGAGAAGGGAGAGGCTGGGCATGTGGAGGGGGTATGCTGTGTCCTGGCAAGCCTCCATCCCAGGCGGAGCCAGATTCAAGGCTCCTGGCACCGTTGTGTCTCACTCTCACAACCCCCGGTGGTCCCTGTCCCTGTGTCACTGTCAGAGCTAGACTGTGGCTTCCCTGGGACAGGGCCCCTGCACTGGGGTGGGGGGTGGCTCCTAGAGACTAGGGTATTAGAGCCTGGTTTTGGGGTGTGGTCTTAGGCCTTAGGTCCCCAGGGTCCTGGCGTTAGGACCATGAGCCTCATCTGTGGAGCTGACTGTCCGAAGTGACTGGCCACGGCGCTGAGTCCAGGTCCCCGTGGCCAACTAGAGTTTCATCTTCAAAGGGATAATGCACTTGAGCTTCCTGCAGGGTTTCCCCTTGAGTGTCCCACCCCCGCCTGGTGTCATCCCAGTGCATCCTGCCCTCTGCTGAGTTGGAGGGACATTGGCCTGACTCTGGTGGACAGTGCCAAAGACCCAGGTCACAGAGCTGAAGTGAGTACATGTGCCCCGACTCCAGCACGCTCATACAATGAAGCAGATGCTTTCATCTAAAAACTACCCTGAGAAGGTAATCTATGCAGGAAGGGAGCAGGTCTGACTGAGGGCCAAGGCAGTAGGTGGCTTGCTAAGCAGTGGGCAGGCCCAGGACTCTGGTTCCCAAGCAAGCCAGGGTCACACCTGCCCATGGGTGGCAGGACTGGAGCCGAACTCCTTATGCCTCGTGGCATCTGGGATCGGCCTTCCCTTCCTGGGAATAAAGGACGAGAAGGTGCCTCCAGACCTGGGACTGGTGTACAAGCAGGGTGCTGGTCTGTGGCAGCATATGCTTCAGACTCCTGGCAAGGCTCCCACTCTCTTGATGGCGCTGGGACCAGCATGTGGCCGGCCCCACAGAGTGGGAACCCCAAGAGCTGAAGAAAGGTTTGCTTCTGCGTTTACAGCTCTGTATGACTACAGAAAACCGGTGTGCATGGAGAGGGCACAACCATCCTGCACGACGGGCGCACAAACAAAAGTTACAGAATATGTGAGGAGACCGGTGCGTTGAAGAAGGGTACCACCCCACCAGGTGGAAGAATTGATCCCCAAGGAACTGAAACCATGACATCCTTACAGGCTTTAAATTGAACGTTGGTTTTCTCACCAGAGGTAGAAGAGGCACCCAGCTCCCCTAACTCAGGAACTTAGGTAGGAGGAAGATCTGGGTGGTAATCTTGGAAACGAAGAATGTTTATTAAAATGAGTGACACACACAGACACACGCGTGCACGCGCGCACACATACACACCATAAGCAACTCACCGGAGGATTTAAGTAATGACAATCGGAGGAGGGATTGATCAGTTGAAAGTTAGGCGGAAGCCCTAGAAGGCGGCAGAGAGAGCAGGTAGGTTGGCAAGTGGACATACTGCCAGATGTCCATGAGCGGAGGGGAGATGGGGAAAAGAAAACTGGAGAAAGAAGGAATGGCTGATCACTTCTGTCTCTGGCATCATGGGACTGCAGTGGCCCAAACTGATCCTCCCTTTGCAAACAGCTAAAAATACTAGGTAAATAAATAGTTAAAACAAATACTTTTAAAGGCCTCAGTGACCAGGCAAGAGAGTAGGAAACACTCAAGCAAGAGGGTAGGAGAAGCAGCAGAATACTGAAGTCTGATCTCTGACTTGAAGGTATGTGACAAGCGAGGTGAAACAGCATTGGTTTTCGGGGTGCTCGGTGCCTGGGGCCAAGACAGCTCACTACCTGTGCATAATGAGGAGCCTGGTACGAGAACCCTCCAGAAGGCTGGGGCCGCAAAGGGCAGGGCCCTCTGTGAACTAATAATAGATCTGCTCCCTTGGCATCCCAGAGGAAAACTGAACCTTGGCACTGACTGGAGTGAAGAAAGGTCTCCCTTGAGAACTGAGCTAGCCACCACATGGGTTTACATGTGAGAAACCTCAAGCCAAGAAACAGATCGATAACCTAAAACGAGAAGCTAAGAGATACGGAGGATAGAGTGAGAAGAGCCACATAACATGTGATTAGAGTTCCAGGAGAGAAAAAGGAGGTGGACGTTTTATATATATATTTTAATGGCTGGGAACAACTCTTCAAAATCACCAATCCACAAATTCAAGGAGGTCAGCAAATCTCAAGCAAGGCAACAAAAGGAAATCAACACTCAGAGGAGTTCCATCTCTCGGTATGGATGGTGATTAATTAGGTATAATCACTTTTTTTTGACTATTCAGGGACCCAAACACATTTGTGCATTTTTTGTATGTTTATTGCACCTTAGTAAGCAAGTTCACTTAAAACTTTTTCATATCTTAATCATCAATTCCTGCATTCAAATTCCATACAAAACTCAGTGGCTTAAAACAGACCTTTAGTATTGGACCGTTACTGCAGGTTAGGAATGCGGGAGTGGCTTACCTGGGCAGTTCTAGTTTGGGGTCTCTGAGATCGTGGTCAAGATGTTCCCAGGGCTGCAGTCATCTGAAAGCTTGGCCAGGGCTGGAGGCTGTGCTTCTGGGATGCTGTCCACTGCCAGGAAGGCTCATGGAAGCATGGTGTACATGGGGCCCTTGCCACATGGCTCTCTCCGTAAGGCTTTCGTGAGTGTTCGCGTGTGTGTTTGTGTACATGCACGCACACACGCTGTGGCAGCTGGCTCTCCCCAGAATGATCAATCAAGACAGAAAGTAGGGGGAAACTAGGGCCTTTTATGACCTGGGCTTGGAAATGATACTCTGCCACATTATATTGTTAGAAGCAAGTCACTGCATCCTGTGACTTGGGAAATAAGTCCAGGCTACACTCAAAGGAGAATTAGGTTCTGCATTGGGAAGGGAGGTCTGAAAATTTGTGGGCGTATTTCAAAACCGCCGCATCCTAGAGAGTTAAGTGCAATAAGTTGGCAGAACAAAAAGAGCAAGAAAAGATGTTAAAATTAGAAAAGATAACATTACCCTTTAAGGAGCAAGACAGCAGATGTCTCAGCTGCAGCCGGTGGTAACTAGAGGGATACCTGCCCGTATCAGCGCTAACTAGACGAAAGGAAGTTGTCAACCTACAATTCTATACCCAGAGAAAATACCTTAAAAGGTATTTTTAGACAAGCAAACCCAGAGATTTTGTCACCATCAGACTCACATGGAAAGAAAGTCTGTTTTGGGGGTAATGAAAATACTGCACAATGGATTATGGTGGGTGGTTTCACAAATCAATGGATATGCTAAAAGCTGTTGAATTTGTACACTTTCAGTGGGCAAAGTGTAGGCGATGTATATTCTCACTAAAGCTGTTCTTTAAAAATGAAATAAATAAGCATTCTCCTTTTTTATTTTAATTTTTATTCTTTTTAAATTTATTTATTTGACAGATTACAAGTAGGCAGAGAGAGGGGGGAAAGCAGGCTCCCCGCTGAGCAGAGAGCCCGATGTGGGTCTTGATCCCAGGACCCTGAGACCACGGCCCGAGCCGAAGGCAGAGGCTCAACCCACTAAGCCACCCAGGCGCCCCAGCATTCTCCTTTAAAAAAAAAAAATGTCTATAGGATGTCTTCAGATTGGAATGAGACACGATCCCAGATGGAAAATCTGATATAAGTAGGAATGAAGAGAAAGAAAGTGGAAATCTAAATAGGTATCAACCTTAGGAAATGAGAATGTTCTATGGGGTGAAAGTAAGACCAGGGCTATTAGAGTGTAGTGGTATTTATACACACCTGCCCGAGGTGAGACATGGTGGGGATTATAATCCCCTATGGAGCTCAGCTCACTTGGGAAGAGAGAAAAGACTCCATCTAGACCCTAGACTCTGCTCTACAGGCAGGCGGACATTTCTAGGATCGCCCTAACAGAATAGGAACGGTGTACCACTTCCAAAGCAGTTAAGGAAAAAAGAAAGAAAGAAAAATTACCCAAAAGAAGTCCAAGAGAAAAAAATGGAAAAACAGGACAAGTAAATTAATCCAAGTACATCATTAATTTAATCAACGTATTAAACCACCTTTAAAAAAAAACTCAGTCTGATGCTATTTTTATTCATTTATTTGTAAAAATTTTATTTATTTGACAGAGACACTGAGAGAGGGAACACAAGTGGGGGGGTGGGAGAGCGAGAAGCAGACTCCCCACAGAGCAGGGAGCCCGATGAAGGGCTTGATCCCAGAACCCCAGGATCATGACCTGAACCAAAGGCAGACACTTAAGACTGAGCCACCCAGGCGCCCCTCACACACATACTTTTTTTAAAAATTTTTTAAAATTTTCATTTATGTGACAGATCTCAAGTAGGCAGAGGCAGATGGGGGTGGGGGGGTAGGGAGCTGGTAAGCAGGCTCCCTGCTGAGCAGAGAGCCCCATGCGGGGCTCAATCCCAGGACCCTGAGATCATGACCTGAGCCGAAGGCAGAGGCTTTAACCCACTGAGCCACCCAGGCGCCCACACACACATACATCTTTAAGGAGAGAAATCTCCAGCATTCACAACCTATATTACTTGGGAAGTGTGAAATGGGATTTTTAAAAATGGCCCCATCTGCTGTTTCACTACAGGGGTTCGGGTTATAACGAGCATTGAGGGTAAAGAGAAAAACCATCCAAGCTACATGGAAAAAATACCAATAACCTATGAATGAATAAGTTCCATTTTCATCAGTAGTGTATTGTACATGACACTTTTCCCGAATGCAGAGGAAACAGAAATGTCCATCAATCATCAGGTCCAGACATTTTCAGGCTTCTGATACTCAGTGTTGGCTATGCACAGATCTTTGCCTGAGGAACTAGCAGGGAAAGTTCTGGAGCAAGAGGAGCCGTGGTGGGAGCCTGGAGAGGGGTGTAAGAATCAGGGCTGCATTTGGCACAAACAGGATCTCAGACAAGGAGGGCTTTATTGTTCTTTGTGTCATATCCATGGCGATACAGTGGCTCCAGGGACACGGGTCCCTTTTGTCTCCCCAGCTGCTGTCCTTAGCTCCCCGAGGAGCCTATGCACCCCCAGGTGGGAGGTATCGGCAGGAGGAGGAAGGGCAAGGGGCAAGCCAGCTGGGGGAATCGTGGCTTCAAGCCCAATCAGCCCCCCAGGCTTGCCTTCACACCTGATCAGCCATGAGTGGTTCACATCCTGCCCTCCCTGCAGACATGTGGAGAATAAGGGTATTCGAAGCTGGGCACATCACCACCATGATTGAAATTGAGGTTCCACGAGAAAGGACAAAGGGTAGATAGAGTCCTGGGAAGGCAGCCAGTGGTGCCTGCCACAGGATGCAGGAAGAAGTGGTGAGCAGAGAAACTGGCAAACACTGCAAAAATCAATAATTGACTAACCTCTAGCAAGACCGACAAGGACAAAGTTACGAATATTAGGAATGCAATAAGGCTGCCCTCGTGACACCACAGACCTCAGAAAGACAGTAAGGAGAGACTGTAAATATCCACGTCAATTTGAAAAGTTGATGAAATGGACCAATTCCTCGAAAAGCATGAACTACCACAATTCACAGATGATGAAATAGATAATCTGCATAGCTGTAATTACTAAGGATATTGAATTCGTGATTTTAAAAGTTTATTAATGTCTTCTCCACACCCAACCTGGGGCTGGAAGGCACGACCCCAGGATGAAGAGTCCCATGCTCTACCGACTGAGTCAGCCAGGCGCCCCCTGAATTCATGATTCTAAACCCTCTGCCATCAAGGTGCGGATGCTGAGGGAAGACAGACACATAGATCGATGGAAAAGAGTAGGGAACTCAAGTTGCCCCAAATAAGAACGGACAAATTTATTTATTTATTTATTTATTTATTTATTTATTTATTTATTTGAGAGAGTGAGAACGTGAGAGTGGAGGAGGGGCTTGATCCTGGGACTCCCGTCATGACCTGAGCTGAAGGCAGACACTTGACTGACTGAACCACCCAAGCGCCCCATGCCAACTCATTTTTTTTTTAGATCATTTATTTATTTGTCAGAGAGAGTGTGTGCACAAGTAGGCAGAGGGGCAGGCAGAGGCAGAGAGAGAAGCAGGCTCTCCGCCCAGCAAGGAGCCCAGTGCAGGACTTGATCCCAGACCCCTGTGATCACGACCTGAGCCAAAGCGGCCCAACCGACTGAGCCACCCAAGTGTCCCATGCCAACTCATTTTTGACAAAGATGCAGAACGAGCTCATGGGAGGCAAGATAGGCTTCAGCAGATGATGCTGGAATGATTGGATCTCCAAAGGCCAAAAAAAGAACCCCAGCCTAAAGCCCAGCCAGACAATATACAAAAATTAAAGTGGATCATAGGTTTACATGTAAAGTTTAAACTTACAAAAACCTTTTTTAAGAGAAAATCTTCAGGACCTAGAAGAACTTGGTGAAGAGTTCTTAGACACAAGACACAGAAACACATCCCTAAAGAAATAAATCAATAGGGGCGCCTGGATGGCTCCGTGGGTTAAAGCCTCTGCCTTTGGCTCAGGTCATGGTCCCAGGGTCCTGGGATCGAGCCCCACATCGGGCGCTCTGCTCAGCAGGAAGCCTGCTTCCCTCCTCTCTCTCTGCCTGCATCTGCCTGCTTGTGATCTCTGCCTGTGTCAAATAAATAAAATCTTTTTAAAAAATCAATAAAATTGACTTAACCAAAATGAAAAGCTTTTGCTCCAACAAAAACTCTGTTAATAGAGAATGAAAAGCTACAGACTACATTGTAAACCCCATATCTGATAAAGGACTCAAATCTGGACTATAAAGAACTCTCACAACAGGAGGGAAGGAAGGATGGAAGGAGGGAAGGAAAGAAGGACTCAGAAAATGGGTAAGAGAGACATTTTGCTGAACAGGGTATATAAGTGGCAAACACTTGAGAAATGTTTAGCACCACTGGCCATTACGGAAATGCAAGTAAAGACCATGATAAGACATCATTATACACCAATTAGGACAGCGTAAATAAAAAATAGTGATAATACCAAATGCTGGCAAGGATGTAGAGAAGCTACCCAGCAACCACACTCCTCCTGGGCAGTTATTCCAGAGAAAGAAAAACTGTCTACACAAATGTTCATAACCGCATTCTTTATGATCGCTAAAAATAGAAAAAAAAACCAATGTCACATGTGTTATCACTTACTGAATACTAGATCATTTGAATTCGCTGTCCAGGATACATCAGTTAAAACAAATGAGCCCCGGATCTCTAGTTTATTGGAGGTTTCCAAGTCATCATCATATGAAGACCACGGTCTTCATAAAATTTCCCATCTTTCATTTTGGAATTAAAATATTACACAAAAGGGGCACCTGGTTGGCTCAGTTGTTTCAAGTGTCTGCCTCTGACTCAAGTCGTGATCCCAGTTTCCTGGGATCGAGCCCTGCATTGGGCTCCCTGGTTGCCAGGGAGCCTACTTCTCCCACTTCCCCTGCTTGTGCTCTCACTCGCTTGCTTGCTCTCAAATAAATAATAATAATAATAAAAACTTTAAAAAAATGTTCCACAAAAACAGGTGAAATAAGTATGGTAATGAATTTTTGATATATGGGAAACAGTGTACGAGACCATTCCTTTGCTTGGCCCAGTACTTTGGAGAGTAATGGACTGGAAAATTAAGTTCCTTGAGGACATCTGGCCTCCGGGTCATCTCTGGAGAGGTGTCAGGCCTGGGTTGATCAGCAACAGCCCTTCCCCAGCAGAGGAAAGGACAGAGCCTGCTGGCCCAGAGACCCAGGCTTGGCACCTGTGGGTAAAAGGGGCAGCAAGAGGGCCGGGAGGAGGTTGTACCTGGGATTGCGGGGATAGGCCCCCAGGGGCTGGGACAAGGTCTATATCACAGTGAGGACCTGTGGATTTGGGGTCAGAAGCACAGCCCCTAAAGTTACAAGGGGAAATTCTGTCTAGCCCAGCAGGCTGCAGTCAGGAGTGTGAAGGCACCCAGTACGAGCAAGTCTAGTCCTCTGGAGTTGGCCTTTCCTCCGAGCCATGGCTCTGTTGGGGTCCATGCAGCTGCTCACCACCTTTGGGGCTCTAGTGCAAGATGCCTGCTCACCTTCATACAGGTGGCACCTCCACAGGGGTCTGAGCCATGTCCAGGGTCAGGTGCAAGCCTGCCCACCCTTAAAGGAACTGGGGATGTTGATCTGCTCCGTGAGTACCTGCTCATGCTGGGCATTGTTCTAGGAGCTGATGACGCGGCTGGGAATCTGATGATCTCTTGTCCTCCCAGAGCTGACCTCCCGGGGGCACGAGGTGAGCCCCTCCCTCAGACCAGCCTGAAAGCCCTTGCTTCCCGGAGAGCCATCTGCTGGGCATTACACGGGCATCATGAGTGGTGGGACCTGGGGCTGCTTGGACAAGGTTCGGGCGCCTTATTTCCCCACTTCTTCCCATGGCCGCTGGGGGGCAGCAGAAGACACCGACCCAGAACCCTGGAAGGGAGCGTGGGTCAGGACAGCCTGTTTCCCCGCTGCTCCAGTGGGTCTTCTGTAATGCACATCACCCCATCCGACAGATCAGTCTGTTCTTTCCCATGGGGCTTATTTGACATCAGAGATGATCCCAAGAGTGGTGCTCCGTCTGCGTGAAACTCAGAACAGTGGGGACGGTGTCCTAGGAGAGCCGCTGCCCTTCCTGCCCCTTCCCCGCTGGCCTGACTCGGGTTCCAGGCAGCAGTGGTTCCAGAGTACGTGGGCCCCCAGCTCTGGGGGGGGGCAGCCCCAGCCCCATCAGGTCACAGGCAGCTCATCCCTCCTGCAGGAGGGTCTGTACCTGTGTGAAGCATCTGTGGACAGCATACCCGGGGTTGCAAACCCTCTGTAGTCTGCTTGGGAAAGGGACTCTCCTGGAAGGTCAGGGCCCCTTACCCCCTAAGCCAGACCTCACGTGACACCCTCGAAGCTTGTCCTGAGCATCTCTTGTTTGGAGTCAAGCTCCCAAGATGCCGGTTGTCCTAGGGGCCATCCAGGTGGCATAGGGGTCTCGCCCACCTGCTGGGCCTGGATGGGCGTTCATTCTACAGAGTGGGAGTGCGTGCCGGGTCCTTCCCTCCCTGGCTGCTTCCCTCCCTGGCTCAGGCCTGGCCTTGGCCTCTGGCAGCCGTGGGCTGGGAAGGGGTGTCCAGGCAGAGTTTCCCGGCCAGCCTCCCCCTTCTCTATGTATTTACTGGTTTTCTCTAAATGTTCCCATTACTCAGGCCTCTGGTCGGCACTGAGACAGAAATAAATCCCACAAGGCAGCCCAGCCAGAAGCCGGGAATCCAATTCCCCATCAAAGGCCGGAAGAGGCCCCTGTGCAGAGCACGCCAGACCACAGGGGCCCACACACTCCACGTGGCCATGGATACGGCCACGCACACCCCCCCACACACACACATGTGCACCCACGCGCTCTCCCACATACGCCCACAGGCACTGTGCCTCACACCCACCCCTGCACGAGCAGGCCCCCCCATGTCCCGTACACACTCAGACTGGCCTCCTGCACACATATGCCATCCCAAGTACACACCCCCTGGTGTGGACTCCTGTTTGTGCACACGTTCCCTGACAGCTCGGCTTACATGCCATTGTGACCACACACTCTGGGGTCACAAACTCAGTCATCCCTAAGGTGCTGGTCGGTAAGATGAGCGGTGAGGGGGTGGGAGGATGGGCAGCCCCCATGAGCTCTGGAGGAGAGTAGCCTCATGGGAACGCGGCCCAGGACTGCCAGGGCTTCTGAATTTTTAAGAGAAACTGGAAAGCTGAATTTTTATGTGAAATATCCTGATTTTTAAATGTTGGCTCAAGATGTTGAAAATACTGTAAGGGCCAAGCCAAACACGTCCCTGGGCCAAATTCCACCCACAGGCGGCGTTTTCAGACCACAGGTCCACACAGACACACACACACACGCACACACACACAAACAGACACACACATATACACAGCCATACAAACAAATAAAAACAGGCACACTGATACACAATACAGTCGCACACATAGACACGCGCAAACGGGCCTCCACATCTGTGCGCACACACACAGACACAGGTGTGTACACGGGCAGAACCACCAATGACAGTGCGGCAGACACAACGCACACGTATTTGAAAAGACACACACAGAAATATACATGCATAAATACAAATAAATACACAGACACAAATATGCATACATAATACAAATACACAGACACACCTAGCGGCTCCACAACACATCCCTCTGTCTCACTGACATGGGCAAGCTTGGTGGGGGCACGAGGCCTGCCACCTGCTGGGGAGAGGGTCCCCAGGAGAGGGTCTCTGGGCGTGGGCTGCTGGGAGAGCAGAGCCGAGGGGAGTGGAAGGAGCAGGGAAGGGGAAGAGTCTGCAGCCACAGGTCCTGGAGCTCTGAGAAGAGAGCTTGGGGTGACCACAAGCCTGCCCTCCCCTGCCCTGAACCCCATCTTCTCAGCCTGGCCTGGTCCCCTCCTCCTCCCCACAGGGAAGCAAAGCCAGCAGGAGCCCATGGGGGTTGCTCATCTGCCCCTTCACCACCCACGCCCAGTGGTTCCTTCTGAAACTGTGACCTGAAGCCTTTAGGACGATAGGATGATTGAAACCTCTTTATCCCCACTGAAGCTGCTGGGGCGGCAGGGGGCCTAAACAGTAGGTGCATAATTAATGCAGCTGTCTTCCCTCCCCTCACCCACAGATTTGGAAAGCTGAGGCCAACATGAAAGGTGGAAACCTGGTCTCCTCTGCCTCCTCTGCTTCCCAGACCTGGGCTCCTCTCCTCACCCCCAGCGCTTGGACAGGGAGTCGCTGCCCAGAATCCATGCCTGCCACCTCTTGGTCCCCACAGCCTGCATGACTGTGACACTGAATAAGGAGGGAACCTGTCACTGAGCATGTCCTGGCCTTGTGTCCCAGGGGCCCACTAAGGAGCAGGATGGGATGCTGAGCCCACAGAGGCCAGGAGACCTGGGCAGGGGCCTGACATCAGAAGAGAAGCTGAGGCTCAGAGAGGGAAGGCAGCTAGCCCAGTGTCACACAGCATACCCCCAGGAGCCAGCCACCGTCCAGGCCCCTGCTTGGCTCCGGAGTCCCCTCTTCTGGCCCAGCCAAGGCTTGTTGCCGTTGGCCACGGGAGCCTCAGGCTGGAATCATTCCCCCGATATTGGCTGAGGAGGCATGAGGGACAAGCCACTGGACCCAACCCAGCCTGTGTGCCGGAGTCTCGCAGCAAGGCCCACAGATCCTGCCCCTCTGATGGAACCCCCAGCCGGCCAGACCTCTTCTTACAGCCAAGGCAGAGCCTGGACCCTCTCAGGCCCCTGGGCAGGGTCATGGCCCCTCACACACCACCAGAGGAGGGAGGGCTGTGTCCCCCTTAAGGTCCCCTAGGGCAGGGTCATGTCCCTTCTGAACTTCCAGAGAACTCAGTCCTCTTTCCCCCGTGTCGGTGCTGCTCCCTCCCACCTCCCCAGCATTAGGGCAGGAGGCTGTGGGCTTGTCACGGCCTGCCCACTCTGGGTGGGTGCGTGGGGCCCGGCTCCGCCTTTGTTCTTGGCTTGCAGGTTGACAGTGGCCAGGGCCATCTCTCTGATGCCCCTGGACGCCCGGAGGCCCCGCTCTGAGCCGAGAACTAGGCTCTTACCCAGCCTGGGGGCCTGGCCTCGGGTTCCAGGCACCACCAGCCGGGTATGTTCCTTCCAAGGGTCTTCAGAGGTCCCTCTCCCGGTCTGGGTGGAGGCAAGACCAGCCAGAGAGGGCAGAGCCCGTTCACATGCCCAAGGCAGGTGGGAGCTGAGGCCCGCCTTACTGGCCCCACGTGGGGTTCAGGGCAGCCCATCGGGTTCCAGACACCCTGGCCAAGAAGGCTGAGGAGCTGGGGTCTCTCGGTGCCCTCCGCCCTGCCTGCCCGAGCCCAGCTCGGCTGGTGTTTACGCGTTCGCTGCGGCTTGGCTGGGCTGGGAGGCCTTGAAGGGAGAAGTGACCACCTGGTTTTAGCTTCTGCTCAAGGCAAACAGGGTCCTGACTGCCTGCCAGGCCCCCTGAGGGCTCCCACTTCCTCTGCCAACACCTGGATGGCCCAGGTGCTGCTCGGGGCCTCTCTGAGTGGGCAGCCCGGCCCTGGCCTGGGGGCTCCAGGTCGAAGGCAAGAGGGTCCTGGCCTAGGGCCTTGGACTGGTGTAAGGTCCAGTCCTGCCCTGGACATCCTGGAAAGGGGGAGGCCTGGCCCTGTCCTAGGGGGTATTAGTCTGAGGGGTGAGCACAGCCCTGTCCTGGGATGGAGGTCCCTGGTCTGTGGGAAAAGGCTCAACCCTGCCCTGAGGGAACCCAGTTTGAGAGAAGAGGCTCAACTCTGTCCTGGGGTCGCATAGACTAAGGGGAAAGACACAGCCCTGTCCTAGGGGTACCTAGTCTGGGTGTTTCAAGGTGAGCGGGCCTCATGGACTCTCCTTCAGAAGCCTCCTGAGGGGGAGTCTGGGTGAGAAAATGGGGCCCTGGGGCCCAGCCAGCTAGAGGTCTCAAGGACTACCTCTGGGGTGGGTGGAATGAGTTTTCCAGAGGTCCCATAGCTTTGAGGCCTGAAGAGGGGCATCACACAGACACCCCCGGGACGGGATGGGGGGGTTCTTTTCTGACTGGGTCTCCTTCTCCCAGCCAGTGCTTCATGCAGGGTCCTTCCTGCCTGCTACCTGCCTCCCACAAGCTGCCTCTCCTGAGACCTGAGTAACCTCCTCCTGCCTCTCCAATGACACGGGACTCTTCTAAATGTGGCTCAAATGCTGCTCTCCTGCATGGTTTCCAGTAGCTTCCAGCACTCACGGGAGTCCTCGGTGCTCAAACTGGCTCAGTGGCCCTGAGGGTCCTGGCCCGTGTCTCGCACAGCGCTCCAAGCTCGTCACGCCCCGTGGAGCCCCATGGGTGCACCAGGCCCTTGGGCCATCGTCTGCCCTACCCGCCATCTGGAAGGGCTGGCAGGGCTGGGCCCGAGGCTGCTCCCAGTATGTCTACACCCCCCACCGCCTGAGTTTGCGGTCCCAGTCCCCAGTGGGGTGGGGGTGCTGTTCGAGGTGGGGAGCGCTTTCCAGATGCCGAGTCCACAGAGAACAAAATGGTTAGCGCTGGAGATGAGGGAAGGAAGGGCCAGGCAGGGTCACTAGCTGGTAAGGGCCCGGAGGCAAGGGCGGCCTCAGGCTTGAGAAGGAAGCTTGTTCTGGTCAGAGCGTGGGGTGGGGATGCCGTCGGGCCAGTTCCCAGCATCAGGCGAGGAGGGCCTGTGGTGCCCTAGGGCCCAAGACTGGGGTGGGCAGAGGCAAGGAACGCGGCAAGTGGGTGTTGGAGAGGGGTGCTTAGTGGCGGTCTCAGACCCCCCGTGAGCAGGTGTGCCAAGTCCAGCAGGCCCCCACGCCCAGCTCCTCCACAGTTCCTGACCCGAGCACAGACCTCAGCCCATGTCCCACTGATGGCCTCGGCACACTCCCTGCCCTCTCAGTCTGGTGGCCAGAGGCCTGTCAGATCCAAGGTGGGGGCTGGGGATCCTGGGTGGAGGTGGTCCCTGAGTGCCCCAGCCCCCAAGGGACACAGCATGGCCACCAGACAGGAAGGAAGGGCCCTGGAACAGGGCCAGGGACCCGGGGACCTGCAGTTGGCCCTTGGTGAACAGTGAAGGGGTAACAGGTGAAGAGTCAGCGAGGAGCCAGGGTTCCCCCCCCCCCGCCCCCGCCCCACCCCCACTGCCCCGGGGCCTCGGCAGGAGCATCAGAGGTGGCAGCTGGAGCTGGTGGCAGGGAGAGGCTGAGGCCCAGCTCCCGCATGGCTCTGCTGGGCCCCTGTGTGACCCCAGCAAACAGGGGCCACTCTTGGCCTCTCCCGGGTCTTTCCTGCTGGACTGTGCCTGGACCCCAGGGACTGGCCCGTGGCCCCTGGAGCACCTCCAGAGGTGAAACCCAAGAACGTCTCCATGGCTCCCACCCCCCCTCCCCTCCCCAGCTCCGCTCAGACCACAGGAAGCTGCACACTGCTTCCTTTTCCCTTTTCTTTCTTTCTTTTTTGTTTTTTTTTTTCTTTTTTTTCTGTTTTATCTTCCCAGCCCTAGCCCTGAGCGGGCAATCGTCCAACCAGCCATCTCTTGGTCCGTCTGTCAGCCCTTATGCCCACGGGTCCAACCCTGGCTCGGTCCCCGATCACATGACTGTCTCCCACTCCTCCTGCAGTAGGGCTGCCGGCCGCTCCGGCGCCGAGGCCTCCTCGTCCAGCCCCGAGCAGGAGCCATTGAGAAACCCGTCGTCCTTGGGAGCAGCCGCAGCAGGTGGTGTGGCCTGGAGGGTCGGGGCCCCCGGCTTGGTGTGGCCGGGGAGTGGGGGGTGGCCGTTGGTGGTGGCGGCGGCGGCAGGCAGCAGGCGGGGGCTGAGGGGCAGGCCGAGTCCCGTGCGGGGGCCTACGTTGGTCACACTCGTGTGAGACACCATCGGGCCGTAGCTGTAGCTGCTGCTCCCGCTGCGGGCCTTACGCTTGAAGTCCAGTGCCAGTGTCCAGCGGCTCCGGGATTTCTTGATCTCGGCCTGTACCTGCGATGGCCCAGAGGAGGCGGAGCGCCAGGTGGACCCCTCCGCCCCACGTCTCCCTCCCCAGCCCCAGCCGTGCCTGCATCCCTGCCCCTAGGACGCTCAGCACCGAGTGGAACCAGAGGCGTGGGGTGTTACTGGAAAATTCCAATGCCAAGCAAAATCCCGTCATCCTCAGAACATGGTGCCTCACTGCAGGCAACTGACACACCCCGAGTCCACAAGGCTCAAATGGCCCCAGGGGTGGCTGAGTCGTTCGCTCCGGATTACGGAGCATTCAGCCCGTGGGGCTGGGAAGACGCGGGCTCTGCCAGAGAGTGAGGAGCCCGCAAATCCTAGCACATCTTGAATCATCTGGAAAGACTCTTTGCCTTCAGAAAGTCCTCAGGGCTGTTCTCAGAGGAACAGAGGAGCCGGACAGGAGAATGAAAGGACCGGACTTGGGGAACCCTGGCCGTTCCGCGTCCTCCCGCCTTGTCCCAGGGCTGCTCCCCCTCCCACACTTACCTCGCCATTGCAGAAGCAGTATATGATGGCGACAAAAAATCCCTACGGACAGAGGTACGTGGGGTCAGGGCCCAGAGGCTGCACCTGCTGCCCCAGCCCAGCTCTCTGCCCCCTCTCCCACCCCACTCCCACCCTACCCCACCCCCGCATTGGCCAGGCCTGTGCACCTGGAAGGAGTTGAAGAGCATCTCGTAGTGCATCTGGACTTGCCAGAGCGTCCCTGAGACCTCGGTGTACGGCGTGGCCATGAACACGATGTAGTGGACGCCGAAGAGCGGCATGAGCACCAGCGTGGACTTGAGCAGCTTCCTGGGCCAGCAGGGGCGGGGGGCTCAGGGACAAGCCGCCGCTCCCCGGGAGGCTCCCTGCTATCCACACCCACCTGCCCGCCCCCAGCTCTTAGGCTCCAGGAGCCACAAAGGGGCCTGCAGCTCTGGCCAGAGCAGAGGAGGACCCAGTTAACCTGGGACAAAGTGTTCATAAGGGCCCTTGGGGCCTGCACCTGCTGGTCCCTCCAGGGGCACTCATTTTCCCCCCGGCCCTACCTCTTCACCCCGCAGCCCTTTCCTCGGAGTTCAGCAGAGCTGCCGTCCTCTCGAAGCTACCCGCTGCCCACCTGTCCCCTGGACTCGCTATAATCAGCTCTTTGAGGAGGGATCTGGGTTTGCCCCCCACATCCCCTGCAGAACCCAGCCCTGAAGGGCCCAGGTTGGCTCTGGGGTGGCAGATCCCATGACTGCTGGGTGAGGCCGGCCAGGGAGTCAGGAGCTGGTTGCTTCCCTCAATACAGGCTCATTTTGGGGGCCTCTGTCTTTGCTTTAGTGCGTGGTCCTGGGGTGTGATGACCCCAGTGCCCCGAGGAGCCTCGGGCCCGGTGGGCGCAGCTCACCGGTACTGCTGCCGCGTGTCACACCGGCCGGCATTGGTCTCCCGCAGCTTGGTGGCGAGCACCCGGACGATGTTGATGAAGAGGATGAAGTTGAGCTGTGGGAGGGAGGGAGGGCTGCGTCTCGAGGGGCACCCTAGCAGGTTGGGAGGCGAGGGACCAGGGACCCGAGGCCCTGCCCAAGCTTCCCCCCACCGACTGGGCAACACGGGGCCATGGCACTCCAACTCTGGGGTCCAGGGAAGCCCGTGTAGTCCCTGTCAAGGGCTGGTCACCGACACCTGCGGTGCTGCCCCCACAGCCCTGCAGCCGCCCCTGCTCACCACAATGGAGGCCAGGATGGGCACTTGGATGATCCACTTCTTGTTCCCGGAGCTCAAGTCCCAGCACCTGGTGGAGGCCGAGGTATCAGCTCCCACCCCCGTGCTCCGGCCCTGGGCCTGCCCACAGAGTGGCCCCAGAGCAGGTCTGCTCTGACAGCAGCTGGCGGGGATGAAGGACGGGGGGGTGTTGGGTGTGGCCAGGCCCAAGGCCCCCCTAAAAAGGTTACTTTTGAAGCAGCCTCCTGTGACCCTGAGAGGGCATCTGGCTGAAGGCTGGACAGAAAACCGAAGCTGGGTCCATTCAGGCCCAGGGTACAGGAAGCCCCTTCCCATGCTTCATGGAGGAAGAGGGTGCCAGGCGTATTTCTGACCTGTACCAGAACCCCGTGGCCCCCCTCCCCGCCTGGACCTACCCGGTGTTGGCCAGGGTGGCTCTCACGCTGACCCACACAGCCACGAAGATGGCAGGCAGACCTGTGGGCGCAGAGCAGGTGGCGTGTGAGGGACTGCAGGCGGCACCCACGGTGTCTCTCCCCTCAGCACACCCTGCCAGGCCCATTCCTCTCATCCTCAATGACCCCCAGATGATCCCATCACTGTCCCTGCCCCCCCTCACCCTGGGCTCAAGGGCTGCTTGGTGACAGAGCCACACGCTGGCGTGTGCTGCTCTGCTCCTCCCACAGCCTCCTCTTGGGGCTCCTACACTCAGGACCCAGGTCAGCCCTCCGCCCTCATCTAGGTTCGGCATCTCCTGCCCACGCGTGCAGACCTGTTGGAGGGCCTCACTAACTTCCCCATGCCCGGTCCGTTCCTCCCTTCCCTTTACGCTCTGCTCTGGGAGTTCCGGTGGGGAAGGGGCCTCGTATCAGCATTTTTCTATCCCAGCAGCCCCCCCCACAACACACCCCCGCCATGTGAAAGGTGCTAGCCCCATGGATGAGGCTGGGTGGAATGACAGTTGTCGTTCCAGTCTGAGCGAAGGCCACAGGGGAACCTCGGTGTTCCCAGGCCCGAGTCAGCTCAGATGACACATGGCACCTCTGAGTGAGCTCTGCCTCTAGAAGGGAGCCCGGGTTCCCACCCTCCACCCCCTCACACTTTGTTCTGGGTGGGGTGCACCATTGGGAGGGGCAGGGTGCGACCCGTGTTTATGGTGGGAAAAAGAGCTGTGACCTTGTTGTGTCACCAAGTTCTGTTGCTCCAGATCTGTGTGTTTCCTGCCCATCCCGACACCCTCCAGCTCGAGTCCAGGTCAGTTCCTGGGACCAGGCCCAGATCTCCCCCAACCCCTGGGGCTTGCCGTGGGGGAGGTCAAGGTCAGAGTGTGTGCCAAGGGGCTGCAGCTGTTGACCCAAGAGCTTCTGGGTGCTGAGTGCAGGGAGGGCTTCAGCTGCTGGGCCTACCCCTCTGCAGTCTGGCCAGTTGCCCCGGAGCCCAGCCAAGCTCTGGAGCTGCCAACAATAATGGACAATTATCGGTAACTCAATCCTGGAGCCCGTGGGGGAGGAGTGCAGAGCCCCAGCAACCCATTCTGCGGAGGGGCTGCTGAAGCCCTGACAAGGCCGAGAGTCTGGCCTGGGGCTCTGTGTCATGGCTCCTGCAGGCCCGGTGGCAGTGGCATGGACAGCTCCACACGGTGAGGGAACTGGTAGGGAAACAGGGCTCACGGAGCAGGGAGTATCCCAGACCTCAACTCCAGCCCTAGCGTGACCTCCAACCCACCATCCCACTCTGATCCTGAGCTGAAAACTGGCCTGAGAACACTCCCTACCTCTCCTGGCTGAGCCCCAGCACCAGGTGAATCTGTCTCCAGGTGAGCCCCAACCCCAGGCTGAGCCCAGGGGTGAACGCTGACCTCGGCCAAGCCCTGGCACCTGAGCCTGGGATGGGGTCAGACTCAGAGAAGGAGGTGGGCAGGCCACCCACTGGCTGCCCCACGTCTAGGTCGGGAGGGGCTGTGTGGGTGCCTCACCCTTAGTGCCCCTTTGACCCTGCTGCCCATGGTCCCACCCTTGCCTGTGCCTCTGCCCGCCGCGCCCTCGTACCCCAGCCGAAGACCGTGAAGCCCCACAAGTACTTCTTCTCTGAGAAGAAGGCCATGAAGATGAGGCTATGCAGGTACAGCCCCTCCACAAGAATCCAGTAGTAGTTGGTGGCCAGGAAGTAAAGGAAGAAGGTCACAGCTACCCTGCAGCCCGCCTAGGAGAGCAGCGGGTGTCAGCCAGAAGGCCCGCCTGCATCTGGGGAAGTGGGGCGATGGGCTGGGGGATGTCTGGGGGCTGCCTATGAGACCGGACGCGTCGCACTGGTTCAGCGGGGAGGCAGGGCCAGGCTCTGGTCAAGAGCGGAGCTGAGGAGCCGGAGGCCAGGGAGGGGGGATGATGTTGCGGGGGGCAAGAAGGCACTGGGTTGCGGGGGGGAGCGGTTGGGGCTACTGGGCTGAGACAGGAGTGCTAATGCAAGTGCCTGGAGGGCAACAGTCACAGAGCCCTTGGCGGCAGGGCTGGGGAGCTGGGCGGAGGAGGGGTGCGAGGGACCCGAGACACCCGGTGGGGTGGCCGCGAGCGGCCGGCCGGAAGCCGGTGATAGCAAGAGGCCGGCAGGGGGCGGGGGCGGAGCGGCGGGGGGCGGAGCTGAGGGGGCGGGGCGGCGCGGGGCGGCGCGGGGCCGGTCGCCGGCCGCCGGAGGGGGGCACTCACGTAGCCGGCGGCGGCGGCGGCGGGCGGCGGGGGTGCCTGGGCGATGGCGCGCAGCTCTTCCTCGGTGAGGCGCTCGGCCTCATCGAGCGTGGCGCCCGAGTAGAGCACCGCGTCCTTGACGAAGATGCTCACGGCGCGAAGCATGAAGGACAGGAATAGGTGCATGTGGATGTAGTTGCGCGTGCAGTGCAGCCGCCTGCGGGGCGCGCGACAACACCGTGGGTGGGGGCCCGGCGACATGCGGGGGGTGGTCGGGAAGCCAGGCTGTGCGCGGGGCGGGGGCGGGGACGGGGAAGGTAGGGGCGCCCGGCCCCGCGGTGGGGTGCGCTGAGGGGAGGGCTGGCACCCCGCCTCGGCCCCGCCCCCCGACCCGGCCCCGCCCCCTCGCCCTGCCCACCTGAAGTAGGCCAGGATGAGCACGGCCACGGTGAGGGAGGCCAGCGACACCGAGTAGCCCACGGTGTAGATCATGCCCAGGCGGTCAAACACCTCCTGTGCCGGTGGGGACACATCGTCAGAGCCCTGGGACTCCGGTTAAGGGTCAGAGGCCAGGTTGAGGTGGCGGGAGGCGTCAGACCTAGCTCAGGGACCACCAGTGGGGTGGTGGGGGTAACCTTATCCAGATCAGGGTGGGGAAGGGAAAAGCTCGCACCCGTTCACGAGTCTCATTGGTCAGGAACTTGACACACTCGCTGTAGTTGGCCCATGTCCGGTTATGCCCAGGCACCAGTTCCCAGCTGCCATTGCGGTCACAGCGACGGTAGGCATGGCCTGCAGGCCCATGGGGAGGGTCAGGGCAGGCAGAGAGATCTGGAGCTCTGAGCTCCAAGTCCTGGCACCCTCGTGGTCCCCACCCTACTCCAGCCTGCCTTACCTTTGTGATTGAAGTCATAAATGTAGTCGGGACAGGGAACGGCCACCACCTCACCTGGTGCCCCCAGCGGCCAGCAAAGGATGTGGTCCCACTCGGGCAGGCAGGGGCGCCCTGTGCCCACAGAGACAGACAAGGTGGGGGACACCAGTCAAGTCCATGGTTAGTGACCCAGAAGAATGAACACACCTGTGGTCGCTGGCTCCCTCAGGGACAGGTGTACCCCAGGACTGGAGAACTCAGGCCTGGAGTGTTCTGGAGAGAATGTATTGAGCCTTACTACCTACTGTGTCTTGCATAGAATTGAATCCCTGGCCTCACAGAATTCACCCACAGTCCCTTGTATGCGGATACTGGCGCTGGCCCTATTTTCTAGATTGGCTGGTGGAGGCCCAGAGAGGCATGTGATTTGCTGGGGTCAAATAGCCCAGGGCCCTGCCCTCCTCAGGTACTCAGCCCCTGGCCAGGCCTCTCTCTTTTTCCTCTGCTCTTGGTCCCACCTCCAGGTGTCCCTGGAGAAGAGCAAGTGCCCAGACTAACTTCCTCAGCTGAGAATGCTCTCCGTGTGACCCTTGCCCAGGATCCGGGTGGGAGGCAGGAGATCCAGCTTCCAGTCCCAGCTGGGCTCCCGAAGAGCTGCTGACCTCACACAGGTGTCTACCCTCCTCGCTTCTAGTTTCTTCACTGGGTAGCAGGGATTGACTAGATCAGCCCGTGCTTCCGCCACCATCCCAGACCACCCCTAAGCACCTGCTATGAGACTCCAGCGATCACTTGTAGAGGGAGGTATAATGCCCCAAAGCGAAGTGGTAATTGTGGGATTTAAGACAGGGTGACATATCCTACTTGGGGACTCCAGCCTTACAGCAGAGATACTAAGTGACCTTGGAGGGTCCCCAACCTCTGAATCTTCTGCCTTCCACTCCCCCACCCCCCAGCTCCCTATGTTCTCTCTGCAGGGCTCCAACCACAGGACTCTCCAGCCATCCTGGAAGGCTGCCTTGATGGCTGGACCCACCCCAGCTTGGTGAAAGGCTCTCTGTCCTGGGCACCATATTCCCAGCCCCGCCTGGCTAGGCCCACAATTCCCTCTGGTCCCTGGGGAGCCACAGGGTGACCACAGCCTCCCAGATGTGGCCCATCTGGAATCTGCTGCCCACCCAGCCGGTTCAAACCGGCCCTGTGGCTGCAGCCTGGGCTCTGCGTTTGTCTCTCTTTACCTTCCTGAGGGACAACACAGCCCTGCATCTCCCTCCCATTCTTCTCTTCTCCCCTCGTCGTCCCACTGTCTCAGCCCAGCTGCTCCGTGGCCACCCTCCTCCCCTGATCTGTGTCTACAGCCCACTACCCTATGTGTTTGGGTGTACCCTCCTCTGACACACCAAGACCCAGTCTCAGTTTATGCCTCCTGGTCCCCTCTCTGTCTCTCCCTGTCTTTGCACCTCTCCCTGCCCCTCTGTCTCCCAGGTTCTCTGTTATCTCTCTCCATGGGATGGGCCATAGCCCTGGGTCCGCCCATGAGGGTATCGAGGGACAAGTTCTCTGTCCAAATCTCCTGGGGATCTGGCCCCGTCCAGCTGCCAGCCCCCTGCGCATGGTGCCTTGTGGGCTCTGTGTCCTCCCAGCCTCTCCCCTGCTTTCCTGGAGAGGGGGCAACAACCTCTTCCTTCCCACAAGAGCTGAAGAGCATGAGCTCACATAGAGGCCAGAGCAGCGGGGTGAGTGGGTCTCAGCCGGTCTCAGATGGATGCCCAGGAGGAAGCACAGACATACCTCGGTGCCTGCTGCCAGTAGGCATCTCCTTGTCCTCCTCAGACTCAGGGTAGAGCTTCCCAGATGCCTTCTCCTTCTTAGGTTTCCCTGACGTGGAGGCAGGTACCCATCCTTTGTCTGATTCCATTATGTCAGCTGGGGAAATCAGGGTAGTCATGGCTGTCAACGGTGCTGTGGCAGGAGACCCAGGGTACCCTCCTGCCTCCGAGGTACCCCCTTTCTATGGTGGGGGTTGATCCCTGCAGCCCAGGCTGTTGGGAGAGCTAACAGGTGAGAAAGTGCTTCACAAACTGTAAAGCTCTTGTTGGGTGCAGAAGTAGGCAGAGAGCACGGAGGCTGTCTATAGGAGATCAACTGGGAGTGAACACCGTGCGGGTGTGGGACCAGCTAGTGGACTGAGCGGTAAGTGTGAGCAAGACATGGACAGAAGCAATGTGCTCTGACCCAGGCATCAGAGCCAGAGCCCATGCAGGAGGCTAGGGCCCCGCCAGGGGGCGCAGGACAGAAGTGGACAGTAGGGGTGATGTTAGCAGAGGTTCAACAGTGAAAATGAAGCCTGGCCCTGGGCACTGTGTAGCTTAGGAAGCTGATGGTGTGGACGACATGAGCAAGAGTGTGCAGGTGTCAAGGGTGTTCAGGCAAGTCTACCTACCTGTTCCCTGCCCTTGGATACTTGAGCTAGGAGTTCCCAGAGTCCACAGAGGGACCCTAGAGGCTCTCTGTCTGAGTTGGGCTCGCCTTTCTCTCCATTAGAGAGCTGTTTGAGGTCTCTCTACCTCGCTGAAAAGTCTTCCTCATTATCTGACTTGTGCCCCTTCAGTGACAGCCCTCCCAGGGTCCCGTCCCTCCCAGGTCAGTGTTTGCAGCAACAAAGCAAAATTGAGTGCAGACACCTCAGCTGGGCTAGAATGGCTGTGCCTATTATCCTGCCTATCCTGGGGCATTAGTAGGGAGGGGGTAGTGGGACAGGGTGGAGCAGGAAGAGGGGTTCTATGAGGATTGGGCGTAGGGGGTGGAGGTGCCTCTGGGCTTCCACAACTAGGAAGAGCGCTGGGTTCAAGACCCAGAGTTCAGGGGCCCACCTGACCCCCAGACCCTGATGTGACTGGGGCGGGGAATCAAAGAGCCACCACCAAGGCCAGTGTGGACAGGGCAGGGACTGCAGAAACCATGTGAATGCCTGTGACTATGAGCAAAGTCCGTGTGCTACAGAGTATGTCACTGTATGCCCTTGGGTCCCCAGCATTCTAGGGGCCAGCTCCAGACAGGAAACTGCTCTTCTCGGCCAGTCGGCGTCGCCTGGGCCTCTTCCAGGTCGATGAGACTAATCAGGCAGAGGCTTGGATGAGTGCTAATGAGCTCCCAT
The DNA here is from genome assembly GCA_004024625.1 of Mellivora capensis. NCBI lineage: Eukaryota > Metazoa > Chordata > Mammalia > Carnivora > Mustelidae > Mellivora > Mellivora capensis. Next base: position 229,344 of record PISX010000151.1, on the reverse strand, counting down.
CTCTGCTTCCAGGAAGTGGACTCAAGGAAGAGACCAGCTGGAGATGGGGCAGGAGCTGGGAAGGCAGGTGCCCCTCCCACCTTGACCTTGGCAGGGGTCCCTGAAGATGCTGAGCTGGTGTGCAGAAGCCCACCCGACCCCAGGTCAAATGCTCTCTCCTGGACAGTGACCATGACTCAGAGTCATAGATACCCATTTCTACCCCTCTATCCTCCTCCCCGTCCAGTCCCATGGACCCTTGATTCCTCCGACCTTGGACACCTCAGCCTTGTCCTCTGACCAGGTGGCCTTCTTCAAAGATCTACTTATTTTTCTGGACCTCCCTTGGATACCTCCTCCTCCAGGAAGCTGTCCCAGTGTACCCCTCTCAGGGCTCCTGATTCTGTTGTATCTTGCCAGATCTAAGCCCTCTGGGGCTGATTCGGACTGTGGCTGCCTTCCTACTGCCCTGATCCCACCCTGGGCGGGAAGGCTCTGCATTTCAGCCTGCTGATTTTGATCACACATCACCACCCTTTTAACTGGAAGCCCCCTCTCCTGGTGCCCCTTGGTTGGGCATCCTAGGCTCTCACCCTCATTGGGCCCCTCCCTTCCTCTCTTGACCTCGCCCCCAGACCCTCCTCCTCTGGCCCCGCCCCACCCGGCTCCGCCCCCACCTGGCCTCTGCAGGACTTCTTTGAGCCGCTTCTGGCACTGGGCCTGGGCGCGGTGCAGCAGGAAGATCTGCTCCTCTTTGGTCATGACGTCATCTGCATCCACCTACCAAGTTGAACGTCAGACTGCAGGCAGGCCTTTCCAGAGCACTGGCAGGTCCCACAACCATCCCAGCCTCCCTGATGGATTCCCCCCTTTCCAAAGGCTCTGAGTCTAGAATTTGGGAACTCTGCCTTGTGGTGCTCCCATTTTACAGATGAGAAGCTGCGTCTCCGAAGGGTAGAGACTGTCCCACCAGGAGGATAAAAGAGGGAGGGGGGATGTCCCCTGCCTGCCCGCTAGTAACCCTGCGGGCTGCAGCCACTGATATTCCCTGCCCAGTCTGTTCCCCAAGGGTACATGGGAAAGGGATGGAATGTCCCAGGATGGATCTTCACAGGATCCTGTCTGTTGGGGACCTGGTGGGGAGAGGGGGTGGATAAAGAGTGGTGAACTCCGGGGAAATAAACCAGGCCTGGATTCTTTCAAGCCCTAGTACCCCTGGGGGACCTTGGAAGTCACCAATTTCCATCCTGGCCCTCTCCCCAGTCACTGCTTTCCCCAGTGAATGGTGAGTGCCTCAGCTGCTCCCACCCTTGCAGTCCCAAGAGCTAGAGGTCGGAGGAATTGCTGGCAAGTGGTCTGGTTGGGCAGGCACTCCTATGCCGGCTGTGAGTGGGAGTCACCCACATCTCACTGCTTATCTGGAAGCTCCTGTCCCTGAAGCTGACCCTGCGTTCGGACGGTGCCAACAGGCCTTCGCTCCTGCTGTTCCCTCTGGAATGTCCTTCCTTCTCTTCCTTCCAACCTGCACACCCCGCGCACTGCCTGACACCCACCGGGATACACTGGCGTCATTTTGAGGAAGAGAACAAGAACATCATGTGTGTCGGGGGAGGGGGGCCTCCCCCTGAACTTGTGTTGCCCTGACTTAGAGTTCCAAGTGGGTCAGAGTAAAGGCAGGATCCTGCCCTGGGGACAGCTCAGTGTGACCAAGCCTAGCCACTTCCATGAGTGGGACCTACAGAGACTACTACATCCCTCACATCCCCCTCCCCCTTAAGTGAGACTGAGTCCCCTCAGACACCTGGGGCCAGGACATGTCTGTCCCCTTAGACCCCTCAGTCCACGGCAGAGCCTGGCCCCCTCAGACCCTCAACAGGCAGACTGCCGCCCCTCAGCCGTCCCAAGACCCGTCCCCGGTCTGAGTGGGGCGATGCAGGGCGGAGAGGCAGGGGGAGGCAGGGGAGGAAGGAGGCTGGGGAAGGGGCGGGCTGGCCGGGCGGGGCGGGTCAGGGAGCTTGGCTGCAGGGCGAAGTTAATTGACCGCGTCTCTCAGTGGCAACAGCGAGGGCTTCCAGGGCCAAGGAGTCTCCAATTGGCTCCTCCGGGCTCGGGTTCCGCTGGTTTCACTTAGCGGAGGCGCGTGCGCGTCTGTGCGCGTGCGCGGCGTCCAGAGGCCCGCGCTCGCCATCTGGCCGCGGGTGCGCGATCGAGCGGGGACGCTGTCTCTGTGCGTCCTCACGTGGGGACCGTCCAGCATGCGCATGGGGGACGTGAGCCTCAAGTGTCTGGGAACACGCGTGTGTACGTGGGGTTCTGGGCAAAGGTCGACGTGTGTGCGCGTCTGCCAGTGTGTCCTGCGGCTGTCCCTAGCAGGCGTGTCTGTCCTTGATTCCTGGACTTGATTCCTGGTGACTCCGTGCCTCTGCGTGTCTCTGGAGTCTGAGTTGCACCCTGAGATCTCGGCTGGCTCAGTGGCTATGGACCCCCACCCCACCCCAGGAAGGGCTGGAGCAGATTCCCATGTGCTTTCTTCTCCCCCAGCTATAGCAGATTGGGGCAGAAGTAGCCTCACTGGATGGCTCTTGTGGGGGAAGAGCTGGACCTGCCCTAATCCAAGGGGCTCCAAGATTAACCTGGAGTACCCTTTGGGCCTCTGGCATCGGGGATCCAGGCTGCGGAGGAGTCTGGTCCTCGTGTTGCTGCCCTGCTCATTTGGACCCATGATCACTCCCCTTCGCTACCATTTCCACCATTACAGCGAGTACCTCCATCAATTACCACCACCCACCATCACCACCACCACCGTCATGACCTTGACCAACCACACCAAACACAACCATCACCATGCCCCGTCACCACCACCACCCACACCAGCACCATTCCCACCATGGGTATTACCTACCATGACCAGCATTATAACCAGCATCGCCACCGTCCCAACCGTCACCACCAGCAGCGCTGTTCCTGCCGTGACCCACACCCCCACCGCAGGTATCAACACCTCCCGCATCACCACTATCGCCAGCGCCGTGGAAGGCGACATTAACACCATCACTTCCGTCGCCATTACTCTGCCGGCCCCACACCCACTGTTGGTACCGCCTCCACCCCTTCTCCTGACCACCTCCATCTCTCTCAAGATAGACAGATACTGCACCGTATTTTTTCCAGCTGCTGGAAAGCTCCTGAGTGACTGAGGCTTCTACCAGTCTCCAAAGACTGGCACACCAGCCCTCCCAGTAGACAGACTGGTCCGCCGATGGGACTGAAGGCAGGCAGTCATGGGTTGAAAATGGCCCATTGACAGCTGGACAGAGGGCCAGGTGTGCTAGCTGAATGATGACCGGGAACTAACCCACACACTCTCACAGGACCCAGGCATCTGTTCAACCTCCGCCTGGTGCTGTTGGCTTTACCCTCTCTGGGACCAAGAGGAGGTACCCACTGTTCTCCGGAGTCTGGTTTCCATGGTGGGGCTGGGAATGCCCAGGGGAAGGGAAGGGATGTGCCTCCAGCTTCCCCAGGGTCCCCAAACTCCTCCATTCTTCCAAAGGGAGAGGCCCCACCACTGGCCTCCCTGGACTTGTAGGACCCACTTCTCTGTCCCCCAGTGACGGCACGCTGCAGCAAGAGGAATCTAAGCCAGAGTCCAGCAAGCACCTACCCAAGGAAAGGAGGGCAGTTCTGCACCAAGTTCATTCCCACTTGCCTTGAAGGGCAGCTACCCTGCCTGCAAGGTCCCCCTTCGCCACCCCCTCCAGCGGCACCCTGTCCTCACCTAGCAGATTTTGCCAGCCAGCACTGGAGCTTGAGGCCCATCGCCACCACTGGCTGGTGCTGTGTCTAGGAAAGTTGCTTAACCCTTGTGATCAGGATGATCCAAAGGCTATTGGTGAGGATTCAGTGAGGGCCTGGGCATGGGTGGGGGCGCGCAGAGCTGGTGGCTGTAACTGTTCCCGTTAGTGGTAGTGGCAGCATCAGATCATGGCTCTCCTACTCTGGCTGTGGGCACCCCTCCTTCTGGGCACTGATGGCGGCCCCAGGCCGCGGACCTAGAGTGGCAGGGAGAGAGTGGGTAGATCACCAAGTCCAGGGGGCCAGGTGAAGGGTGGAGGGAAGTGGGACTCCAGGAGGGGAGCAGGGAGTACAGGAGGGCCTACTGGGTGAAGTGTGCCTGATGAGCTTTTGGGAAGATCTAACCTAGACTCCCAGTAAGAGTCCAGGTTACTGCCAGGCCCCCTGGGCTTGGGGGCCAAGAGAGCCCTTGATCTGTCTCTGCCCTGACTGGGGAGGCCCCGTGTCCTGGGGCTGAAGGGGGGAAGTGCAGGCAGCTGATTCCCCTCCTGGCCTGGTGACTCTGTCTGCTGCTCCCTCTCCCCACCGTGCCCCTCTTCCCCTTCCTTGGCAGAGTCCAGGTCTCTCTGGCCCAGCTCCTGGGGCTAAGAACTCAGGCTTGCATCAGTTTACATCCAGAGAGCCTGTGGATCTTAGGTTTTGGGGGCAAGGGCTGAGGGACCCAGGGCTGGATCATGGCCTGGGGTCACCCACCACTCCTGGGACCACCCAGCCCTGGCACCAGCTGTTCCGAATCCCTCCTACATCCCTCCTATGGTCTTGGGTTAGGGCTCGGCTTCAGTGTTCCTCGCTGTAGCACGCTCCCCATGTTGAACCCCCCAACGCATGAGCCTTCCTGTGTGCACATGCATGCATGGTATGCTGTTTGTGAATGTGCAGGGGGTGGGGTGATGCCCTGACCTCAGGCCTGAGTGGGGCGAATAGGGACAGGAAGTAGCCTGGGAGCAATAAGCCAGTGTCTGGGGGCTCCAGGCAGGGTGCTGGTGAAGGCTGGAAGCCAGTCTGTTATTTACAAACATAGGAGCTGCTGTCCCAGGGAGAGAGTAGTGTGTGGTCAAGAGGCCCGGATGTGTTTCTCATTTCTTGAGTTCAGAAGCTCAGACAAAGAGAAAAGCCATCTGCTCACTATCCGCCCCCACCCCCGCCATTGTGGGGGCAAGTAGCTCTTTCGACCTCGGCTCACAGGGAAGCCCCATGGAGGATGGTGTTGGAGTTGGGGGTGGGAGCGGTGTTGGCAGTGGGGGTGAGGACAGGGGGGAGGCAGCATGAAGGCTGGCGATGGTGATGGAGGTGTGATGGGGACAGTGGTGGTGGAGAGAGCCAGTTCCACGCCACTGACCAAAGAAGGGCCACTCCTCTCCATTTTTCTGCTAACTGCCAAATTCCACACATTTGCTGTCTGTGATCCCAGACATGCCTACATTCTCCTTCGGGCAAAACTCAGAAGGAAATACAAGGGCTACTTCTTCAGCGGCCGACACCTCTACCTTTGGGAAAGGGGCTTCTTCCACTAGAAGCCGTTAGCCTAGAGATGCCCTCTTGGGTCATCTCATCTGTCCCTCTTCCCGGGTTCCTCCTGGTCCCCTGGGGGAAGGCGGCTGTGGGCTTCCCACTCACCTCCAGAGAGAGCGGACCTGCCTGGTATCCAGCCAGCCCTTCTGCCTGTTGGTGCCAGCCACTGACCCCGGCACTTTATCCCCATCTCCTTGAACTTCCACCACATCTCCACCTTACGAATGGGGACACTGAGGCTCAGAGTCACAGTTAAGAAGAGGCAGCAGCCCAGGAGAAAGGACACAGCCCCAGAGACCTCCCCTTATGCCAGCCTCAGTCCCAGCATTCCTGAGTCCTCCTGAACCCCATCTTCCGAAACATCAGGCAGTCGCCTCCCAGCAGAGCCTGGGAGGCAGGCTGCACAGGGGGCATTCAGGTGTGGGGGCAGACAGAGAGGGGATGGCATGGCGATGCTGGAGGTGATGGCATCTGGTGCTCAGCTCTAAAGGGACAGGGGACAGTGGCGCCCTGGAGATAGCAGCTAGGGGAGGTGTACCTCCAGAGAAGGCAGAAGGAGTAAACCTCAGCTCACAGGGGACCCCCTCGTGACCTCCTGGCCTTCCTGCACCTCTTCTCCAGGTTCCACTACTGGGACCTGGGCTGGCACCCCTTGTCGTCTCCCGTGCCAGCTGGCTAGGGACTGCTCCCCGCCCCTTGCTGCCCTCTGTCTATCCGGCTGGCCCGAGCAGGCTGGGACGGGCTCCCTGCCGGGGACACTCCTGCCCCGCCACTGCTGACAAGTGCTGACTTTTCCTCCCCCTCTCCAGGCCTTCCTGAACAGGCTGCCTGTGTTCAGGGCTGGGAGAGGCTGGGGGGGGGGGGGAGGCACTAGTGACGCCTCTCATCCTGGCCAGCGTGGACGCCTTCAGGGCAGGGATGGAGCCTAGGATGGCGGAGTTGGCTGCTGGACCCACTGGATCTTCACAGGCGGCCTCTACCTGGCCTGTAGGACCAAGGCCCGCAAGGATAGGATGGCCTAACCTACCCATATGCCTGGTCAGCAGAATAAGATCCTGCCAGATCTCACCATCGCACGAGGCCGGTCCCAGAGTTGGGGTTCTTTAGGGTTTGGACGTTTCCAAATGTCTTTGCGAATCTGAGCGAAACCCTGCTCTCTTTCCCAGTCACACTGCATTTTGCAAACCACTTCAGGGGGTCTGCAAACCCCCCATGCCACGCTTTCTTAATCCTAGGGACTCTCTCCCTGAAAGAACTGCCTTCCTGGTGTGGTGGCTGGACCAGGGAGTGTCCCCAGAAGGCCCACAACAGGAATCTGGGGGAGGCCGCTTGACGCCTCATTAAAACATTCCGAAGAAAACCCAAGTTCCCGGGAGGGCTCGGCCCCCCTCCTCCCGCTCTGTCCACAGGCCCTTCCCAGAGCTGGGGGGGTGTGTGTGTGTGGGGGGGTGTTTAAGGGCAGGTGATAGAAAAAGCTTCAACAAATCGATACAAAAACGACAAATAACCCATAGAAAAATGAGTAATGACTCTGGGCAAGCTCTTAGAAGAGGACAATAGACCAATGGAAAGTCCAAAAGCTCACCGGTCATTGGCAAGAGACACCATTTTTCGCCTGTCAGAATGGCAAAGGTGGCACTACCCTATGAGACAGGGGTGTTGGGGGTGACCCTCCTGCTCACTGCTGGCATTGTGAGTAGCAACCCGCACAGACACGCTTTCTAGAGGGCAGTGCGACCGTGTCCAGTAAAATAAAAAATGTGATGTGCTTCAGACCCAGCAATGACAGAATCTAGAAATACCCTACGGGGAAACGGTCACACAGGGGCACAAGATGGCATTTCCAGGAGCTTCCCCGCCACCATCTGGAATCACATGCGCACACACAAAAATGATGCAGGAAAGATCTAAATGTACCTTTCTAGATTTTGGAATACTACGTGCCATTAAGGAAAACAGATCTTTATTTACTGACAAGAAGATCTCCAGGATACACTTTTGAGTTAAAGAAAAAGCACACGGCAGAGCCTTACCTACAGACAGATTTCATTTCATTACCTACAGACAGCCTATTCATTTAACAACACACAGAAAACAACAGAAAAGACTGTCTGCTCTATATGGACACAAAAATCTTTGGGAAGATTTGGTATCTTTGGAAATAAACAGAAAAAGGTCTGGGAGGATATCCCCACCCAGACTGTTAAAAAGTGGTTTTTTTCTAGAGGAGCACTGGGACTTGGGAGTCATCAGGGATGAATTCTGTTTAATCTGTATTATATGACTCTTATGGGAAAGAACATATTCAAGTATTAGTTCAATTAAACATAAGAAAATAAAAGTAAAACAACAGAAGGATTTTATGAAAGAAAGAAACAAAGAAACAAACAAAGGAAGGAAGAAACAAAGAAACAAAGAAAGAAAGAAAGAAAAAAAGAAAAGGAAGCAAAATTTTAAAAACCCCACAGTGGGACATGGAGCTCTCCTGTCAGCACAATTCCTTGCCTCGCTTTGGAGGAAGAAACTCAGTGTGAGAGTGAGAAGACCCAGGTTCAAGTTCCCCCTCTGCTACAGGAACCTCAGGGCCTTTTCCCATAAAATGGGTGGATGAAAGGACGTATTGAGAAAACATTTATGACAGTTTCTAGCTCAGAATTGGAGGACAGTCATTGTTCAATACATGGTGGTTCCTTCTGGTCTTTAAAAGAGGGCCGGTGGCCACACTGGCCCTGAAGCAGGGGAAGGGCACCCTATACTCTCAGCCACCGCAGTCCTTTCTGAGTCAGACCCGAGGTCACATCTCTACACTCAAGGCCCACCCCCCATGCAGACCTGCTTCCTCTCCCACTGCAGTTTCTCCTTTACATGTGCGTGTGCTGGGGGCGCCCTTAGGATGAGGCACCCCCCAAGGACGAGACCACCCCTTCGTCCCCTACTCACAATCTGTGCGCCCATCCCCTCCTTCAAAATTCACTCCACCTGACCCCCAGCTCACAGCTACTATTCCCTGTAAGGACAAGATGGACTGGCTAGCTGAGTGTGGCCACAGCTGGTGTCCTCCCAGTGGGACGCTCTTTGGTCCCAAACCCTGAGGTCCCTGGAGGTGTGAGCCTGCTCCTGGGGCTGGCTGGGCAGGCAGCACACAAGTTTGGTGACAGAGGCTATCGGCTGAGTTTGGTGGGGTCGGTGGGCATCAGCACAGATCTGGGTGCGAACGGCAGCCCCTGGGTTCAAAAGAGGAAACTGGCAGGCTGTCAGTCTCCCGCTGGTTCCACTTGAGCCCAGGGAGCCCACAGGGTATGGGGTGATTGATCCTCAGGCCACATCCTCTAGCTCTAAACCCAGGGAAGGTCCAGTGTACACACGGCCTGAATGTCTAGACACTGATACCCCAACAAGGTCTCAGGGCAGACCCAGCCATGGTATCCCTCCTCCAGCCCAGCTTTCAGACCTGAACCATGGCTAAGGGAGACAAATTCTTTGCACGTGCCTCAGCTTCCCCAGAAGTCAGTGTGGGGCCCTGGGGGGGGCCACGACCCCCTCCCCATGGAGACACAGGGCTTAGCACTAGACCGGCATGCAGTACAAAAATGATCATATGGATTGTGTGCTCCAGATTACTTAAAAAATGGGAATGGTAGCAAAACCTTTTTTAGGGGATTGTGGGAAAGATGAAACTAATACTGTAAAGTGCTTGGGACAGTGTCTGGCAAGTAGAAAGCACTAAAAAAACATTTATTAAATAAAAATAAACAATAGACCTGGGGGCACATGTGTTCACAAATGCATGCGTGCACACACACACACACACGTATGCACGACTATGCTCCTGCAAGTCACGTGAAGACCCAGTGATTCGGACACGTGTGTCCGCAGGGGACACACGCTCACACGGACCTAGAGAACAGCCTATGCAGAGTCCCAGCGAGCCCTGCTCTGGACACACAGACAGCTCTCAGCACACTCATGCCCATTGTCCTGTCTATCCCAGCCTGGCCCAAGGGGAGGGTGGGGAAATGGCTCCAGGTCCTTGCATGTACATTTGCATGAGTCTCTGAGCCTCAGTTTCCCCGTCTACAAGTCCTCGTATGGGGTGAGGTCTCTGGCTTCAGGGAGCCAGGGTCGAGAGGACACAGGCACCAGGGAATGGGGCATGCTGAGGTCCCGGAGGAGAAGAGAGCCTCACTCAGGGGATTCTTAGGCAAAAGTTCTTGCTGTTTTTTACAGATAGGGAAACTGAGGTGTGGAGGATAGCCCCGGTCCTATGGGCCTTAGAGCTGGAGGAATCCCAGATCTCCTGCCTTCCCGCCTCAGGTTCTGCCTGGGGTGGAGGGGGGGAGCTGTTCAGGAGAAGGGGGCTGCCTGGCTGCCTGCTTGTTTCTCTAGAAGGCAGAAGCCCCCACCTGGGAGCTACTGGGGAGGAAGCAGGGGCCTTGAGGTCGGACACACAGGCAGACAGCCTCCTCAGCCACGGGCTCATCCACTGGGACAGGGCTGCTGTGCAGTCTGATTGACTCCCCAGGTCCTGGCCCCCAGTTTCTGACCCAGGAGGAGGAGGATGCTGTCCTCCGTGCCTCCAGCTCTTGGCCTCTGCCAGTCCCTACTTTTCTCTGCTATTCTTGGTCTGTCTACTCCTGCTCTGAGAAGCTCTCATCTCCACCCCCCTTTGTCTCTTTTCTCTCTTTTGCCTTATCTCCCAATCCGCCTCTTCTTCTCCCTCTGGTCTCCCTCCCTCTTGGCTCTGCTCTCAGGAGGGTATACATGGGGGTCCCTCACTCACCAGAGTCCCCCTCCAGCATGTTTCTCCTGGAGGAGTGTTCTGTGAGGTCGGTCCCCTTCAGGAGACCTCCATCCTTCTTCCGTGCCACACCACAGCCGCCTCCCTGGGCAAGGGCGTCCACATGTTTGCACGCATGTGATCGTGCTGGAGGGGACCCCTAAATCCTATCCCCTGCCTGGGTGATTCTGAGCTCAGACCCACAACCCTGTGTCCTGGATGGCAAACAAAACTTGCAGAAGACACAGGCCCGGGAACAAAGTCTGTGGGACCCTACATCAGGGCTTTAGATCACAATGTCATCCCTAAAGGGGACACAGCCAGAGTAGCGGTGCTCACAGAAGCAGAAGAGAGAGGAACCCCAACCACAGATTTCCAGACCTGGGATCCAGAACCCAGGCTTCAGAAATAAGAGGACCATAGGCATCAGGAACCGAGTCCAGACACCCCAGAGACAGCAGGCACCCAAGCTCTCTGGTCGGAGGCAACGCTCATCCGAAGTTCGGATTACTCAGGGAAGCTAAGACTCTGTGACCTGGACCCACCCCAGGGACCACAGAGCAAGCCCGCAGTCTGTCCTGGATTGCGGGCGAGGGACTTACCAGCGCGTATGCGGAGCTGAGCACGGGGCAGCAGAGCAGGAGCGCCAGGCCGGGCGCGATCCGAACGGCCCCCATCGCCACCGCCTAGGGCCCCGTCCCTCGGGGCAGCCGCCGCCGCCGGCCCTGGAGGTGGTGGTGGTGGGGTACAGAGCTGCGTCAGGCCGGGCTGCCCCGCCCACGCCCGGGCCTAGGGGACCCCGGAGGCCAGGCGGCCCGAGGCCCCGGGGTCCGGCGCGGGGCCCATGCGCCAAGGGCTAGCAAGCGAGGGAGCGCAAAGGAGAAAGAGAGGGAGGGAGGAAGGGAGGCAGCCGGGGGCCGGGCGGGCGGCGGGCGGGCGCCGAGCGCTGCGGAGCTGCCCGTCTGCCTCGGAGCGGAGAAATCACATCCATATGGCCGGGCCCCCCGCCCCCGGCCCGCCCCCCGCCCCCCGCCCCCCCCCCCAACCGCGCCGCCTTTTCTGTCTTTTTCTTTTTTTCTTTTGGGGAACTGGGAGCTGTGGCTTCGCCCCACGCCCAGTGGGGGAGGGGTCGGGGGAGGGGTTGGGGTCGCGGTCTGCGGGGGGCGAACCGGGCTGTTATTTTTAGCTTCGCGGCTAGCTCAAGGAGGGGAGGGGGGCGGGGCGGGGCGGGGGGCGCGTTTTGAGCCGCTCGGGGCGTGCAGCTTAGGGACGCGATCCCAACTTTGCAACGACACTGAGCCCTTCGGTGCTCCGGCCGCCAGCTCTCTGCCCCTCAGCCCCCTCGGATCCGCATCCTGCCCGCGGCCGCTTCCCGAATCCTCTCCCCATCCTGGGCCGGAGCCCCGCCTGCGCCCGCGCGGCTGAAGCACGCCTGCGGCCGGGACGCTCTGCCTGTCGGCCTGTCTGTCAGTCCGTCTCTAGCTCCCCCAGCCTTGGCCTCCGTTCTTCCAGCAGCCCCGAGCTCTGTTTCGGTCACTCCCTCGCTCCCTCCCTCCCCTCCCCCTTCTCTCTCTACGAAAACATTTGCAAGTTTCCAAAAAAGCCACGGAGCCGAGCTGCGCGGGGCTGGCGGCTCCACCGGGCTCCGAGGAGGCGCCGCCGACTGACAGCGAGACGGACCAGCCCGCCCGCCCCGGCCAGGCCCAGAGTCACCCCTACCCAACGCCGTCGCCACCCCCTCCCCCGGGCGCCGGCCCCCCGACCCCGACTTACTCCGAGCGCGCCGCCGCGGCCCCCGCTTAGCCATGGATGTCGGGGAACCCCCGACAGCCTCCCCAGGACAGCGCCCTGTCCGCGGCCCCGGGGGCACTTCATGGGGCTCTCGGGATCCCCTCTGGCCGGCCTGGCCTCCAGCGCCCCCCGCCCGGCCGCCGCTCGGAGCCGCCGCCCGCCGCGCGCGTCCCTCGCCTCGGCGTCTGCCGCTCCCCCTCCCCCCGCGGCCGGGCGCCTCTTCCCTCCCCCGAGCCCTCCCTGGGCCTCTCCCGCCCCCGCCCCCCCCCCCTCCGCGCCGCCTCCGCCACGGGTGTGCGGAGCCGCCGAGCGGAGTCCGCTGCCCCTGCCCCGGGACGTTTCTCTAGAGGCCGCGCCCCGGGTCGCCAGCGGCGGGATGTGAGTGTGGAGGGGACGGGGCCAAGGGAGCTCTGACATCGGGGCCCGGAAACGGAGCCCGGGACGCTGCCGCCGCTCCATTCTCTTCTCCGGGAAGCACAGACGTTATTTTTTCTGATCGGCCTGCCGGGGCGGGTGAACAGGGGCCTCAGCCGCAAAGCAGGACCTCTTCACCGGAGGTACCCCGCGCGCTCCCGGCCGCGGCGCTGTCTGTGCGCCCGCGCGACTCCCGCTCGGGCCGGACCGGGGTCCCTGGGGAGGCTGCTGGGCCGCCAGCCCCGCAACCCGCTCGGCCGCCACCGCCCTCCTGCCCCGCCCCGCCCTCGCCTGGACCCCCAGCCTCGGGAACTCCCGAATGGGTAGGTCCGCAGTGCTCTAGACCCGCCCCCGCCCCTGCTCGCGAGGGCTCACGTCCCTCTCCCACCCTCCCGAGTCTCTCCCCGGGTCGGGGTCTCTCAGAGTCTTCGACCCTTCCAGACGCCTGCCCGGCCTCCCCAGCTCCGCCCCGGAGTCCGCCGCTCCAAGTCGCCAGACCCGGGGCTCGGCCGGGACCCCCACTCCCGAGGCCCGCCTTCTTCTCCACCCCTTCACAGCCCCAAACACTCCCGGCGGGCTCTGGTCCACCCGGGACCCTCAAGTTGGGGGAGGAGCGGGAGGAGTCTTTGGGGGCAGGGGCGGGGTGGGGCGGGGTTACGTGCTCCAGCTCGGGAGGGGACGCTGTAGCGCTTAGAGGAAGGGGTCTGAGACCCCAAGTCCGCCACCTTTCAGGATCCCGCAGAGAAGCTGAGATGCTGGGAAGGCCTGGGATGCCTGGAGCAGAGGGCTTTAAAGGATGGTCAGGAGGAAGCTAATGTGACTCTTGGGGCCCTTGGAGATATTATCTGGGCTAAGTGGCAGTCCCTGGTCACCCACTTACCGGTTGTGTATCCTGGGCAGGACGACTTCCTGCTGTCTGGGCCTCAGTTTCCTCATCTGTAAATCGGGGACTTGACCAGCTGATTCAAAGGGCGCTTTAAACTTTACTGTTTTAGTGCTGCGGAGTGTGGGTGTCCAGACCCATGGGCTCTGTGGGCTCCCCAGACTCAGCCTGTGGAAATTGAGCTCCTCACAGCCCTCAAACCAGCCCCCACCCCATCTCAGGGATGGTCCCTTCCCTCCATGTGAATGGATCTGCAAGCCTAAGGCCTAAGGCCACTGGAATCCAGCTCTAGCCAGCTTCTCTGGCCCCCACCTTCCTCCAGGCCCAAACCCACCCATCTCCCATATATCTCCCACCCTATGAGTCTGTGGCCACATCCTCCTCTGTGCCCCACTACTTTCAAGCTTCTTGCCCAGGTGATTAAGGACTATGCTGTCTGAGGCGGTTTCCTCCAGAGGTAACACTCCCCAACAGGTACTGTCCTCTCGAATCCTGGCCTGCTCCCCATGTTCACTCCCCTGCCCTTGCCTTTGGAGTTTACTCTGCTGGGATCATGGTTCTCTGCCTGGTGTAAAGAACATCCCTCCCTCTTTTTTTGTGTGTGACCCCATCTCTTCCACTACTTGGGGGGGCTGTGATTTGGGGGCCACCCCCTGTGGTGTGTGGGTTACTTGGGAACAGAGACAGAGGATCAGGTGCCCAGAGAACATCTGTGGTTCTTCAGTGTTACATTTTGATGGTCTCTGTTTTATGTCTCTGTTTCCATGCCGTTCTACTCTGTTTTATGGTTTTATGACTGATCACCCCTGCCCTATGGTGATAGGAAAAGAACATTCACGGAGGCACTGGGGCAACTGGGGTAAAACTGGGGACTGATGTAAGGAGTCCTCAGATCTGATACTAGGAAGCTTGAGATTGGGAAACAAACAGTATTTGTAGTGGGGAGGACCACTGGGGGTTGTGGGTAGGGCTGCAGAGAGGGGTCCAGTGGGCTGTGGGCCCCTTAAGGGTGTTCTTCTAGCTGTAACGCATGTGCCTCACCCCAGAGGTCCCTGCCGGATATTCCAGAACTGTTGGCTGAGGCGAATCCCTTAAGGCACCTCCTGGCCCCTGGTTAAAGTGCCACCATGGAGATTGGGTGTCACACATTAACTGGTAGCACCCCAGTGCCTGGCAGAGCCAGCCAGCCTTTTTTGTCAGGCAAGCCCCAGGGCCCCAAGGGTCAGTTTCTGGGCAGTTTCAGGTTAGTTTCAGAGACATTTGAAAAGGCCTGATTGGAGGGAGGGAGTCCCCTATGGGGACACCCATCTGTAATGGGGACCTAGAAGGAAGAGCCAAGATGCCTGGAGCTCAGAGCTGGAGCAGGATCTGGGCTCTGGCCCAGTGGCCCTAAACTGGACTCTACTGCTGTGAGTAGGGGTCTGGCCAAGCTATACAGACCCTAGAGCCAGGGTGGGCCCCAGACTCAAAAAGGAAGATAGAGGCTCAGCTCTCAGCCCTGCAGCCTGGCCTCAGACCCTCAGAAAACCTCTTGTCCCGTTCTGGAGGCTCTCTGGAAAAACTGGCCTGTAAACCCTCGACAGTTCATCTCCCAATCTTAGCCCCAAAGTCAGCTTGAATCCCCATCTCAATCCTAATCCCGGCCTGAGCTCCCCCCCACCAATGTGGAGCCTTTATCCCAGTCTGACCTCTAATCCCTGGCTGAACCCTGACCCCAGGCTGAGCCTCCACCAAGCCTTAATCCCAGACCTCTCTCTGGTTCCAGGCCCCTTTGGAAGCTTTTCAAGGCAAGGGGCTGGTAGGGGAGGGGATGGCCAGGCCATCAGTGAACCGAGGTGCCACTTTTATAGCCATTTCGGCGGCTCATAAACACCCCCCACCCGGATGAGTCACTGGAGGCTCCCACAGCAGCTGGTCGGGCAGCCCCCTCCCCTTGCAGCAGGAAGCCTGGTTTTCTCACTTCTCAGGAAGGCCAAGGGAGGGAAGCTGGGGGCAAAGGGGGCCGGGAGGCTCTGTCCAAGGCAGGGAGCACTCCGGGGGCACCTGGAGCTGTGGGCTTCCTGTCACGGACTCCCTCCTATGGTAATGCCAGAACCACAGACATCTCCGTGCAGGCATGCCTTGTGGGCCCCACAGCGTGACAAAGGTACACACACACACACACACACACAATGGGGTGCCATGGCCTTGTCTTGTCCCTCCCAGCTGCACTCGCATCCCAGGCTTGCCTTGGACCCCACTCACCTAGAGCCCACAAGGTCTTTAAGGTCTTCCAAGCAGGGCCTGGAGACTCAGAGCAGGCTCAGGTTGGCCATGGAGAGGCCATGGATGGTTCTAGCAGCTTCTGGGGCTCAGGCCTAAGCAAGGATGTTGCTGCTAGGGACAGGAAAAGGCCTGAGTGAGAGCTTTCGGTTGAAAAGAATAATTAGTTATTTTTTACCAAGCCCTGGACCAGCCCAGGACTTTGTCCCAGACCCCCAGTGGAGGAGCAGAGGCAGGTCCAAGTGTTCAGTGCCCTGAGCTGGGCCCTCCCCCACCTCCACGGGTGTGCTTGCCAGGTGCCCAGGCCGGCTTGGCCCCTCCAGTGGGGGTGTGCCTCAGTGGTCCTCTCCTGGCCTCACCAAGCCTGTCTCCAGCTAACTCTCCTTCTATCTCTTCCTGTGTCCCTGTCTGCCCATCCTGGCTTTTCCACATCTCAGAAGTTTTAGGCCCCATGAGGTATGAACACAGCTACTGTGAGTGATTTCATTCACGTTTGGGACACCTGACGAAGTCAGATGGAGGCTCAGGGTAGTTCATACCCAAGTCATAGGTGGAAAAACCGAGACCCGAGAAGGCCTCCCCTCTCAGTCCTGGGTACTAAGCGTTCCCAGGGCGGGGGACATAAGGGGACATGGGGGGGACACTCATTCCAGCCAGCCCCTGTCCTGATCCTGCAGCCCCATAGCCACTCTGTCTGTATCTGACTCCTTGTCCACTGGAATGTGGGCTCTTGGCGTGAAGCCAGCCAGTGACACCTGGGCTCAGGGTCCTCCTATGCAATTATAGGTCCCGGAGGCAGAGGGCTGTGGCCAGGATGACCTGCCTTCCTCCGTGGGTCCGAGGAATGGGCTGCAACAGAACCAGGGCTGGGTCCAGACACCAAGAGTGAGGACACAGACAGAGGGAAGAGGCCCTGCGAGGTCCTGGCACCTCACCCCAGCACCTGGAGACCCTGGCTGGAGGCTGCCCTTCCGCCGGAGCCCAGCCGGAGCCGGTTTGGGTCTGGAAGTCCCAGGCTCAGCCTGACGAGGTGTAATGATTCACGTGGCAGCTGCTGCTCAGCACATTCCAGTCGGAGCCCCCAGTGCCCCGCACGTGAGGCGGCGGGCCCCAAACCAACCCCCAACAGCTGGGGCACGTTCCTAGGGCCCCCGTCCCTCACGGGCGACCCTTCCCCAGGTTTTCCAGGCTCCTGGGGAGGGCAACGTACTTTACAGTTTCCAAAGTACTTTCTAGGACGTTCCCAGGCTGGAGAGGGAGGCAGAGAGCCTGTCCATCTCTGGCCTCCAGGTGGGGGATATGAGGCTGAGGGAGTAGACTGGGCTGGCCGGGGGGATGGGGTGCGGGGCAGTGGGGGCCTGGAGTGAGGCTATGAAGCATTTACGGGGTTCCTGCCCCTTCCCATGCTGGGCTGCTCCCAGGTGTGCAGCTCTAAGGGGGGCGGGGGGGGCCTGGGCAGATAGGCCATTCTGTGACCAGTGCCAGTTGGGGGGACCAGATTTCAGCTTGACAACTCAGTGGGCAATAGTGCCCAAGGGGAAGGGACTCCTTTGCCCTCTCTCCAGCTTGTTACTTGCTGACCCTCCACTCTCGCAGCCTCTCCCTCCTCTGAGCCCCCCACATGCTCTCTCACTCTTTCCTCTGTTCCTACCCTCACTGGCTGGGGGAAGTGGGAGGCTGGGGGCTGTTCTGCCCTGACCTGTGGGGTCCCCTTCCTGCTCATGGCCTTGGTTTCCTGATCTGCCATTAACAGATGGGCAGTTCAAGGTTTGAAGGGGCTCCGTCAAGGGTCCAGGTCCTTGGGGCTTGGAGGCAGACATGTGACTCTGAAAACCTGAAGTCCTCTCTGGACCCCCACCCTGGGGGCCACTGATGCTGGCCAGGCTGTGTTCCTGCAGTGAGCCCCAGCCCAGGGCTCTGAGGGGTGAGTCTGGCCCTCAGCTCCGGGGACAGGAAGTTGTATTTTGGTCCTGGGTCCTGGGGAAGGAGGCAGGGGGAGAATGGCAGCTCAGACCCAGTCATGTTTACTCGGGCCCGGCCCTCTCTGAGCTCAACAGGCCCATTCATTGGGAGCCCCATAAACCCTTCGGGGCTCCCTGAGGTGCAGAGCGCCTGGACGCCAGATCTGGTTGCTGCCCCCAGAGCTGTTGGGGAGGGGGTGAGGTGGAGATGGTCTCAGATGTGCCTCAGTTTCCTGATCTCTCCGTTGTTGGAGTCAAGGTTGTGGCCTGTGAACACGACAGAACCGTTGAGAAAATCGAGGGGGGCTTCATGGCTGTGTCCCATCACACCAGGCTTCTGAGAGCAGGTCCTCAAATCCCATGGCCTTCAAGGCAAGCCCGAGACCCCACACCTGGCCCTGGGGTGAGTGAGGATATGCATCTCGCCGTGGTGGATGGAGTCCCTTGTTCTCTCCAGCATACGTGCCATCTTCAGGCTTCCCACTCTGCTTAACCGGAGGGGTGTCAGGTATCTGGAAGTGAGGCAGCAGTGGCCTTTGCTCAGTGGGAAAAACCATGGCTTGGGGGTCTGAGAGCTCCCCAGCTCCCTGGTGACCTTGGAATGGTCCCTTCTTCACTCCAGGCTTACCAGCCCCGCACCCCACCCCATCCCACCTATGTTGGCTGGGGTTGAGACTGACATGCTCCCAAACTCCCCTGAGCCCTACGGTTCCCGTGCTGGGCAGCTGAGTGGGGGACTGGTGTTGGGGAGGGGCGGTAGGAGCAAGCCCTCCCAGCCCAGATGCCTCTCGACAGCGTCCCCGCTCGCCTGGGCAACCTGACCGACCTCTAGGGACCCTGGTTGGAGGGCGAGAATGGAGTCTCCTTTCCCAGACGCCTTCCGGGTGGGGTGTGACTTCCCGCTCTAGTGGTTGTAAAATCCCCTGAAGCCTGGTGGGTCCCTGGGGGGGGGGGGGGTTTGTCTGTGCCTCGGAATACCCCCTCCCAGGCGTGTTTGACACGTGTTTCCGCCTCTCCCAGCATGGGCTCCCGCTGCTGCTATTTATAACTTTTAAGAGCTCCTGCCGACTGCAAAGTTTTCTTAAACTCAAAATATCACCGAGGTCCTGGGCACGCGTTCCAGAGGCCGGCTGGGCCCTGCGGTTTGAAGGGCCAGGGGGCCAGGAAGGAAGAAGCAGAGGGAAGGGGGTCAGCTCAGACACTGGGTCCTGGCTGGGGGCTGTGGTGAGGAGACCTAGGGCCGGGGACCCCTAGGTCATGATGCTGGGCCCTGCGTGGATTAGAGGGATGCTCTACGTGGGTGGTCCTTGGTCAGTCTGGGACATCTGAGGACGGCTGGGCCATCTCTCTGGGCCTCAGTTTCCTCCCATGCCTCAGAGGACACTAGCCCGGTGAAGCAATGAGCTGGCAATGATGCTGGGAACATCTCGGGCTGGGACCAGGACTGTGTCTGTCCAGCTCTCCAGCGCCCGGCACAGAGCCTGGCCCAGAGGCGCCGTGGACGTTGGCTGAACTGGCCAGAAACGGGAAGCACTTGGGGAAGTTTATAAAACTGTGTGTGGGAGAGCGATGTCCAGAGAGGGGCAATGGCGTGCCGGAGGTCACCAAGCTCATTCAGACCACGTACCCAGGTTTTCCCAACCACCCAGGGGCTGGTTGGCTGTGGGAGAGGCTGAAGGGCCCCGACTGGGGACCTGTGGGTCTCCACCTTGGAGGAGGTTCCAGATGACAGGAGAGTGGCTGTGCATAAATAGGAGACCTTCCCAGAGCTGGAGGGGCCCTGGCAGCTGGTTGGGACCAGGGAGGGCTGCCCAAAGTCACGTAGGATGGATGTAGCCCCTGACTGGCTTGGGCCGCCGCTCCGCATCTGGGACTCCGCTGCAGACTCAGGAGTCCGTGTAAAGCTCAAACCCCAGCCAAGCTGGAGTCAAGCTGGAGGTGACTGGAGCCCAGATCTCCAAGGGGAGACTGAAGCCTGGGAGGCGGCGGGTGGGGGGTGGTTGCTGTGGGGAAGGTACACCCTAGTCCTCCAGCGCAGGCCAACCATGCTGCAGCTGTGGCTGCTGTCCTCATGGGGGTGATGGAGGTGGGGAGAATGGCACGTCCTTTCTCTGGACCTCAAGGTCAGGCACTCAGGGCCGGAGGTGGCCAGGGCTCTTGGCAGCCGCAATCAATGATTTCTCTCCGCGTGGTCGCTGACCCCAGACTACTGCAGCCGTTAGAGGGCCAGAGGACTCGGCTGGGGCAGGAGTGTGCAGATGGGGGTGGGCTGCAGGAAGGGCCAGCTTATCGCCCCCCAAGCCAGGGGCCCAGAACTCCCGAAGACAGGGGTGAGGCTTGCTGTCAGGCCAGGCTCCTGGGGCTAAAGAAAGCCCCCCTGCTCCTCCTTGCTTCTCTGCAGCCTGGGATGAGCCCTGTATCCCGCAGAATTTCCCCTGATTGTTCCCTTGTTGACCTGGCTCTGAGCTCCAAGCTCCAGCAGACAAACCCTAGCCTTCCGCAAGGCCCCGAGACCTGGGCTGGGGGCAAAGGTTGGTGCGAGTGGGGGATGGAGGAGACTCAGGCCTGAGCCTGCCTCCTTCTGACTGTGCTGGGGGGACTGCGTGCCTTCCAAGCTGACCCAAAACCCCCACCCCACTGGGCACGTGGGTGCCCTGAGGTCTCTGGAGGGGAAGCGGCTCCAGGAGTCAGTGATGAGATGGGAGGGGTGACAGATAACTAACCCCAGGCCCAGCACGTCATGATCTGCTATCGATGGTGATGCTCTAATGTTCCGACCATCTCTCTAAAGTGGCTTCTCCATTAGTGCTGGCTCGGAAACCTCAGGCGACTCCCTGCAGCCAAGGGGCTCCAGTCCAGCTGCTACAGAGAGCGGGGGGCCTGGCATTGCCCCTCTCCGCATGCTCCGGCCCCTGTGCTAGGGTGTCTCGGGGCTGGTTTGAGGGGTCACTCCACATTGTTGGGCGCCTGTGAGTCTCCCATTCTGCTGTGTTCCACCTCTTCGCCCCCAGCCCTCAAGGCCAGCCTGATGAAGACTTGCTTGTCCCTCAGCCACCCCTCTTTCCCTTTGCCTCCACCCCTGCCTGCTCTGGGGTCCAGGATCTGGGAAAGGAATGGGTCGGGAGACTTCCAGAGAGTCCTTTCCCACGAGAGCCGAGCTCTGACCCCCGTGCTTATCTGGCTGGAGTGTGCCAAGAATAACACAGATGTTAAGGCTTGAGAGCCCCAAACCTGGGGACGCTGACCTCCTCAGGCCCAGCTGCTGTGCTCTGGCCTCTATTTTCCCTCTGTGAACAGGGTGGGGGGTTGAGGATGGCCCTCCAGGAGGCCAGGGAGGAGGCAGGGAAAAGGTCCTAAACACCTGGACACATACATTCACACTCACACTCACGTGTACTCACATAAACTCCCAGACCTCCCCCGGCGGGCCTGCTGTGGTTCCCTGATTTCTCTGGTCTTTCCTCCCTCCCACGGCTCCTAATTCCCATCCCCGGCTCTTTCCGTACCTGCGAGTGACCTCGGAGTTGTGTGTGTACGCAAAGGCACGTGAATGTGTGTACATATGTGTGCAAAGGGCACATGTGTGCAAGCATGTGGTTGTGTACGTGCAGGCATGCATATGTGTGTATGAACATTTGTGCAAAGGCATCTATATTGCATGAGGATTTACGTTTAAAGGCGTGTGCATGGACGTGTGGTTGCTCTTGGTGCAAGCCCCCATGGGCCCGGCATGTGTGCGTGTGCGCGCACACACACATCACCGTGATTCCTGTCGGCCCCAGAGCTGGCGAGAAGAGACCAGGTGGTGAGGGGAGAGTCCAGGCCCCAGTGTGTATCTCCGGACAGACATAGATACGTAGCAGGAGCAGGTTAGCTGGACTCCGGCATTTCTGAGCGTGTGTGTGTGTGTGCGTATGCGTGTGCGCGCGTGCTGTTTTAGACGGGGTAGACGTGTAGATATATAAATATCCACACAGGCAGGTAGTGGAATTGACCCTGACTATTCCTGGCTGGGGGCTTGGGCCATTTTTAATGCATTCCACACCCTGGGCCACAGAGGGTGTTTGTGTGGCCACTGGAGGCAAGGACACAGCTGGTGCTGGGTGGAGCGGGGTGGGGACAGCCCCGGGTCTCATGGGGCCACCACAGCAAGGGGACAGGGAGGGAGGCCCTCCTGGGCACCGTGGCCTCTTCTGCCATCACCACCATCACTACCCTGTCACCTTCCTGCCCTCACCTCCATCACTGCCATCCCTGTCCCCTGCCCTGTCTGTATTCCAGCCGCTGCCCCCCTCCTGTGGCTGCCCAGGCCCACCCTGTCTTCCTGCCTCCGGGTCTGGTGCCCCCTTCTTGCACACTTTGGGCTGCTGGAGGGCAGGGCTGAATCTGCTTCCTCCTCGGCTCAGAGCTGAGGGTCAGGGCCGGAGGGCCGTGTTGTGCACACACCTTATCTGGGCTCCAGGAGCCTGTGTCCAGGGGCTCCCTTTGTCTCTGGCTGGCCTCGCGACCCTCCCTCCCTGGTCTCTGAATCTGTCCCCATCTCTGTCTCCGTGTCTCATCTCTGGTGGGTCATGGTCCCCGTCTCCAGTTTCCCATGCGGCCCCGGGGGGTGGGGGTGCTGGGGGGCGGCCGGGGGGGGGCGGACCTGGTTCCTCCTCCAGCCAGCAGGGACTGTTTGCCTGAGACAGTTGGTCCATCCAGTCAAACAACCACCCAATTCAGACTCCTCGTCTGACTGACGGGGTTTTTTTCCCCCTGCTAAATTTACTCTCCTTTTTGACTGAATTGGCCATTCAACAGAGGTTGTGTCCACATACCCCTACCCCGCCCCGTGCCCACAGATGAACGTTCTCCCAGATGGCCGTGCACCCAGAGCGGAGCCCCCGCACATGCTCACGCACACGCATGTGCTCCAGCCTCGCGGGACACACGTGAGCACACGGGACGGCGCATGTCTTCACATAAATTCACACCTCCTGACACGGTGACGGGGTCCATCCACCCTCAGACCTATTCTGGGGAACCCTTGGGGAAATGGGCCCGAGGCCAGAGCCCCCTGCCCCGCAGCCCGGACCGGCCACGACCCCTCTCCTCCAAGGCCAGCTCCGGTCCCAGGCTCCTTCCTCCACCCTCGGCCAGTCTTGGTGGAGCTTCTGGTCACCTCGGGCCACTGCTGAGCCTCTGCAAGCCTCAGAAGCAGCTCCCAAGCCCTGATCCTAAAAGGGGACTCTTTTTTTTTCTTCCAAGGACAATAAATATTTGCTCTTTGGGAAACGGCTGGTGGGAGTGTACAGGGTTGGGCCCAGTGGCGGGAATGTCCGAGGTAGCTCAGGGAGGCCGCAGGCCCCGCTGGGGAGGGGCTGGGTGGCACCTCGGCCCTCTCCCTCGGACCCCTGCCTCGGGCCCAGTTTTCTCCAATCTCTGGCTCAGCACATTGGCACCCCTCTTCCTGTCCCCCCAACCGAGACCCCTCAACGCCCAAACTCACCCCTTGAGAGCCTTTCGGCTCCCGTCACCCTCGTCAGCCCCCACCCCTTTGCCTCACACTCAGGACGCCTGGCCTCAACTTACAGTCGGACTCACTGGACTAAATAAGGGGTCCAGTATTCACGGACGTATTTTCTTTCTTTCTTTCTTTTTTTTTTAATCAGTGTCCTATATACTTTTTTTTTTTTTAAGATTTTATTTATTTGTCAGAGAGAGAGAGCAAGCACAGGCAGAGGGAGAAGCAGGCTCCCCGCCACGCAAGGAGCCCGATGCGGGACTCGATCCCAGGACGCTGGGATCATGACCTGAGCTGAAGGCAGCCGCTTAACCAACTGAGCCACCCAGGTGTCCCTCACGGACGTATTTTCAATCCCTCTTTAGACCCTGCCGTGGAGGACAGGGCCGATGCCCCCCAGGCCGGGCCCCTCAGAACAGAACATGCCCCTCAGACGGGGGGCCCTGAAGTCCCGGCTACGCCCTCCTTCTGTAGAGGACCAAGCCCCGCTAACAGTGTCCCCCATCCGGTCCTCCCATGAGGCGCTGGTCCCTGGAGCCTTCTGCCTGCCCAGCCCTCCCTCATGCTCAGTTGGGCTCCCAAATATAGCGGCCGTGGCCACAGCGGGCCAGGACACCACAGCCCCAAGCGTCAGTCCTGGGCAGGGATCAGAGGGGCAGGAGCTGATTATAGGTCCCTGGGCCAAACCCAGGCCTTGCCTGCCAGCCCGCTGGGTCCTGCCACCCCCACCCCAGAACCGCAAGGTTGGAGCATCTGGTCCCCGTCAGCACAGTGGGCAGAGGGAGGGGCCTGAGGGTTGTATTTGGCCTGCCGAGGACAGAGTTGTCTGTGTGTGGTGTGGGGGTGGTGAGGATGGGCTGGGGCTCCGGGACAGCGACTGTCACTGGGCCGCACCCGTGGCCATTGTACAGATGGGGAAACGGAGGCCCAGAGGAGCCAGGACCAGCCTGGGTCACAAGAGCCGTGCCCTTGGCCACGCCTTCCCATCCTTCAAGGCCTGGAGCTGTGCTCCGGGAAGCAGGCCACATCCTGTTGGTGGCATAGCAGCCTTGCTGGGAAGTCCTCCTTAGAGTCATACTTTTGCCCAAGGATCCAGGACCGTGGGATGGGGCAGAAATTCCTTTCTTCCTGGTCCTCGTGGCTGCCTCATGCCACCTCTGGCCAGAGTGGCTGAGCAGCTCCTGCCCGTTCTGGGGCCTCGTAACCCCATCTGTGCAGCTGGGCGGGGGCTGAGGGCCCTGCCTGGGCTCCGTGCTTGCGGGCTCCCACCATATGGCGGTGGGTTCACATCCGTGTGGGTACACACGTGTGCCCTGGTAGGTGAGCTGCCGCCCACGGGCCTGCCTGCGCCTGGACAGGGTCCCCAGGACCTGCTGCACAGCAACACTTGACCTACTTCTAAGGCTCTGGGTCTGGCCCAGGCCGCGTTCTCGACTCCTCCGGGAAGTGTGGGCCTGCATCCCAGCCCCGAGGCCTCGGGCCAGGAGGGGCGGTCTGGGGCGGGCCAGGGCAGCCTGTGGAGCCTGCGGCCAGGGGGACAAGAGCCCGACCCTCCTTCCCTGCCTCTGGCTCCCGGGCCCAAAGGATGGCCAGGCCTTAACCATTCCTCCCTCCCCTCGTCCTCCACCACCCCCTCCACGTGGCCACCATATTCTGAGCTCCCCAAATTGGCTCTGATGGGATGAGGGACATTCCTCATGCCCCTCAGAGGAACACTACCAGGAAGGTTTGCCAAGCACTCACCCCCGCTGTTTGCCAAGGGTTTACCCTCCCCCCTTCCCTGCCCTCGTCTACACAGAGCCATAGACAGTGCTGGTCTGGAACGCCAGCAGTCCTGTCCTGGGTCCTGGGTCTTGAGTCCTGGATCTGGACTCTGGGTTTAGGATCCTGGTCCTTGGCCTAGGGTCTTGGGTCTGGAGTCTGGATTTAAAGTCTGGGTTTGGCATCCTGGGTTTTAAAGTCCGCATCCCCGGAGTGGGGTCAGGTTCCAGGCTTTAAGTTGGGGGTTCAGATCCTGAGACCTGAGTCTGGAGTTCCAGGTTCCAGGTCTGGAGTCTGGGTTCTGGGCTGGGATCCTCTGGGTTCTGGGGTTTGGGTTTGGATCCAAAGCCTGGTTTCTATCCCTTTTACGCCCCCTGCTGGCTGGTCTTCATGGTCAAGTCGCTGTTGAGACCGCGGGGGTCACCCTGGCCTTCTCAGGCTAGTGAGAAGAACCTCACCCAGGGGGTGAGTGGCAGGCAGGGTAGGCCTGGGTTGAGGTGGCAGCTGCTTTTGGCTGTGCTGCCATCCCGGGGCGCCCCTTGCAGTGTGACCCAGACTCTAGCTGGTCTGCTAGCAACCCTCCACCCCATCTCGCCTGACCCCACACTATGGATGGAATTTGGCAATGCGTCCAATTCCCCCTGTAAGAAGTGGGCAAATTGAGATGTTTGGGACATTTGCTCATCCCACATTTATTGAGCGCCTATTGTGTACCAGGCTCTGCTGAAGAATCTGGGGATATGTAGCTGTGGGACAACAAAAACTGCTCCATTCCTCCAGGCCAACTGACCCTCATGGGATGGAGGGCAGCCACCTAAGTAACAAGATAAGAAACATTTCGTTTCAGGGTGCACAGGGCTGAGGAGTCAGGGTGGGAGACAAGACAGAAGGAGCGAGCCAGGGTAGTCTGAGGAGGCTTCTCAGAGGAGGTGACATATCACTGAGACCAGGGGGTGCCCAGGAGCAAGCCATGGCCAGGGTGCCAACCCAAGGCAAGACAGGGAGGAAAGAGCCTATGCAAAGGTATCAGGGCTGGAAATAACCTAGAAGGAGGCCAGTGTGGCCAAGTGTCTTCTGCCTCTATCCCTGGCCCCTCAGAAGTCAGGGCCCACATCTTTCCCAGTGTTCTCTTGGCCAGGGAGAGACAGAGACGGGGCTCTGGAATGTGGGACTTGTGAGTCTGCATCAGACTGGGTCACCACTCTGATGCTGGAGCTAGGAGGAACAAAAGGGGTAGTAGCACCCAGACCCCTGCCATTGCCTCCAGGTTCTCTGGTCCCCTCAGGCCCTGCCTCAATTTTGCCTGGTGGCTGTCATTCCCGAGGGGCACAGAGCTCAGCCTGGGACTTGCGGGAGAGATGAGAGCTGAGCCTTAGGGTAGCCTGCCCTTACTGCTCACTGCCTGCCCCTCCCTCTCGCAATGCCCCTCCCCCTGCTCACCTGCCTGCCCACCTGTGCACCCCACACGCCCCCCTTGCTTCTGGCCTCAACAGCCTAACCTGCTGGCAGGAGAGGGGGCTGATTTTTTGGCAGAGCCCCTGCTGGGGGCCGGGCATTAGTTCTAGGTTGAGAGTGGTCCTGCAGGGAGTCCTGGGGCCCTGCTTCTCCCTGGAGCCAGAGCTCAGCCTCTCCATCTGAGCCCTGGGGAGGGAGCAGAGGATGGCTCTGTGCAGCATGTCCCCACTGCAGGACCACATCTGCCCTGGGCATGAGGGAAGGGGCCCCAGAAGCACCCTTTCCCCATACTTCCCCAGGCAGAAGGGATGGCCCTGTGTGTTTTTGACTGGCCATGTGGGCAGGCCCACCCTGTGGCACAGACCTGATGGCTGGGGCTCCGGAGGCCCTCGCCACTCACCTGTCCTCGTTCAGGCTGGTGCTGGGTGGCTTCTGGAGCCTGGCAGTTATGCGTGGAGGAAAGACATGAGATCGGAAATCTGGGGGACCCTGAGTGTGTCCTTTGCCTCGGGCCTCGGTTTCACCCATGACAAATGCAAGAGGGTTGGGTAATGTCTTGGCTGTGCCTGTGGGTGGCCGGAGTCCCCATGGGACATCCAGAGTCAGTTATGTCGAGGGCCATCGGGCCTGGGCAATAGGGCTGCCCAGAGGCCTCTCTCTGTGTGTCCCCCTCTGGCTGTGTTCTCTTGTGGTATTTCTGGCTCGTCTCTGTGGACCCTCCCCCAAGCCCTTTTTTTCTCAATACTCTTGCCAAACATCTGGAAGGAAAGTGAAAAACTTGCCTCCCCCACCCCCCAGCACCGGATGTTGTCAGATTTCCAGATGTGGGGTGTTCTGCCCTCCAGATGAGGGGAGGAATGTCCTGTGTTTCAGCTAGGAGGGGGCCAGATCCCATCCCTCCACTGCTGTCCCCCTCCATGAGGATGAGTGACAGGATCCGAGGGACCTGGGCTCAGCTGGAAGACAGTGGGGGGGGGGGACTCCAGGTAGAACCACCCTCCCCCATAAATCCTGCCTTCAGGCTGGCCCCAGCTCCTCTCCACACCCAGGAATTCCCTCCCGGGGCCTGGGGAGGGGGGGCTTTGCCTCTGAAGTTTCTATCAAAGCCTCCAGGCACTTAAAAATAACAGGGAGCACCTCCTTCCCGCCCAGGAGAGGAAGGGAGCCCAATGTGCTTGCAAGATGTCCTTACTCTCAGAAATCTGTGCCCAGAGGGGCCTCATGCCACCTCAGCCTTCCCACCTCCCCCACTTTCTCAAACGGTGGCCTGGCCAGGCTGCCCTCTGTCCCTGCCATCTGTTGAGGGCTGGGTATTGGGGTGGGCACCGAAGCAAACCTTGCTCAGCTCCCTGAGGTCCCTCAGAGAGGCGGACCCTCCCTCAGTCCCCACCTCCCCCAAAGGGCCAGCAGAGGGAAGCGTGGGGCCGGGCGGTAGGACACAGACAAGGAGCTTGGAGTGGGGAGGAGGCCTGGAATGTGCTACGCAAAGGAAGGACAAGGGCACACTGCAAAGGGGACAAGGGGTACAGGGGGGCCTGGGGAGGGCCCGCCCCAAGCTGTGTGGGTAAAGTGGGCCCCAGGCTAGTGCAGGGAAAAGAAGCGATGGGAGGTAGGCTGAAAAGGAGGAACAAGCCACAGGGCCAGCCGGGTGCTGGTGAAGGGGGCGGTGGGGGTAGCTCAGCTGCTGGACTGGGCTGGGTGGCTGCAGCCCGGGCTGGGGGGGGTTGGCACCCAGTCCATTGCCACTTGCGGTGTTCCTGGGGCCCCTCAGGCGGGGGCTGCAGCTGCCTGCGAGCCATGACCAGACACACACAGATACATATAAACACCCGACACAAACCCACGGAAGCAGCACTCACAGACACACTCATAGAGATACACAGACACGTGCGTCCATATAAACGCCCGGACGCAGACCCGCCGAGCCGACGCCCAGATGGGCACGGGCCGTCCGCACAGACACACAGACACAGCACCCAAACACCGCCCCCCACCAAGCGTGAAGACACCTAGACAATACACGGGTACACACAGATGCTCCCGCCAGAGATCAACAGACATGGGCAGACTCCCTCTCCCGCTCTGGGCACCGCCCCCGCCCCCCAGACCCAGACACGTGGGAATTCAAGGCACAGCTGGAGACGCAGGAGGTACCCTTAGGTTCTGCCCCCATCACAGCACACGCTTGGTCCAGCCTTCTGGTCCTGCTCAATTCATCACCTGCGGAGGGTTTCTGTGCGTCTGGCTGGGCTGCCTCTGTCCTCCGCACCCCCTCCCTCTGCCCAACAGGTGATTGGGAGGAATGAAAGCCCTCCCTCTCCCCCACCCATTCCTGAGCCTGAACAATGCCCTCCCAGGCCCCAAAATAGCCCCTGAGCTTAGCCTGTGTCCTTTTATGGCCCTGTCCCTATTGTGCACGGTGGGGGTGGGGCTGGGGTCAGGAGGTGTCCAGAGGGGATAAAGGCCAGGCCCCCCCCCCAGCCTCACCTACCCCGCTCTCTGCTTCCTTCTCTCCACATCCCTCTCTGTGCTGACAGCTTCCATGGCCCCCAAAAAGCCAGACCCCAAGAAGGATGACGCCAAGGCAGCCCCCAAGGCAGCCCCCGCTCCGGCGCCGCCCGCACCAGCGCCGGAGCCCGAGCGCCCCAAGGAAGCTGAGTTTGATGCGTCCAAAATAAAGGTGGGTATGGGAGCTGGGTTTCAGCAGAAAGGGCAGGGCAGCTAAGTGAATCCCGGAGTGGACCTACCCAGTGGCAGGTCAGACTCCAGAAAGTGAGCGCTGAGCTGAGGTGGGAAACTTCCGTGCAGAGGTCAGAGCCCCGAGCCCCGGGGGCTTCAGGTGGCAGGAAGCGCTGCAGGGGCAGGAGGAGGGCTGGTGGTCACACAGCATGCAGGATTCCCCCAGGGCTACTGAAGGGAACGTCTTTGGGTGGTTGTGGAAACTGTCCCTTGCTCTTCTCTGGGGACCTCACATCCTTGGGGAATCCTGGAGCCACCCAGACCCCAAGCCCTGCAGCTGGACAGGGATCTTCCTTGTTTCCTTCTGGGTGACAGGGGTGGAGAGCATGGGGATGTGAGGCCCCTGCCCAGGCTGGGGCACACTTACCCCTACCAGGGTGGCTGAACCCCACAGCGTATTGGGCCTCAGCTTTTAGGTGGGGAAATTGAGGCACAGGCTGAGTAGGTCACTCAGGAAATTGGTCTTGGGGCTGTGACCGGTGAGCACGGAACTCTTCCCCAGTTAGGAAGTCTTTCTCCGAGTCTAAACTTGGAGGAAGAGCCATGACTCCGATGGCATTTGCAGAGAGGCACGCTCCGTGTGTCCTGCCTGCTCTCCCTGTTCTTGGCTGGCCACCGGTCACTGCTGTCCTGGCTGCTGGCTGAGGGGCCCTGTGGAGCCCTCCCAGCTCCTCACGGCTCCTGCCTGCCAGCCAGAGCTGCAGCAGCACTATTTTCCGTTTGTGATCCCTTCCTGGGGGGCCAGACTTGTCCCTCAAGACATGGGTTCCAATCCCAACTTTGCTCCTGCTTATTCCCTGCTCCGAGGCGTGGCTTCCTCGGATGTGACATGGGACGAGAAGTCCTCTCACAGGCTATTGGGAGCTGTTCACGGAATGTGTTCTCTGGAGTTGTCTCCTTGAGCCCAAACCACCCCCAGGGTCTAAGCTTGTGTCCCACAGGCCCCCTGCTGGGGGCCAGCTACCCCAGGCCCTGGGTGGCTTGGTCCAGTCTCACGGGATCTGAGGCTGGCACAGACTTCCCTGTGAGAGGCGGGCACAGTGAAGCCCCTCATGCCCCTCCCCCTCCCTGTTGGGCTGGCTGGGGAAGGATCGGAGGCTTTGCCAGGAGGCTCAGGAGTGTAATCTCAGCAGGCTTCCTGGCCTTTCAAGGGACCGGGAACAGCAACTTGTTCTTCCCAACACAGGGTAGAGTCCAGAAGGGACAAGCCTGACAAGGGGGTGGGGGAGGATATCCCTCTGCACTGAAGTGTGCCCTGGGGGTTGGTGGGGTTCCCAGGGAGCAGCAGTGGGAGGCACGCCAGGCATGCCTCCTCCCCCAAGCTCCTTTCCCTCCTGTGACCTTGACCTTGGGGTGAGTGACTGCTGTGATAAAAATAGACCTGGTGTCTGATGAGGAGGGGGAAACCGGGTCCCAGGAGGCCTCTTTACCTCAGGTGGCT
Source organism: Mellivora capensis (assembly GCA_004024625.1). Taxonomy (NCBI): domain Eukaryota; kingdom Metazoa; phylum Chordata; class Mammalia; order Carnivora; family Mustelidae; genus Mellivora; species Mellivora capensis. The sequence goes on along the minus strand of PISX010000151.1, from coordinate 199,011 downwards.
CTCTGATGTGGCCTCAGCAGATACTTAGTCAACACTACCATTGTGTCCCCAGGCTGGGCTGGGCTGGGGGCTGCCCAGGGCTTTTGAGTGTGTATGTAAGACCATGTGAGTGGTAGTGCCCAGCCTGAAGGTCTCTGCGAGGGGCAGGCAAGTGTAAACACTTGCAGACACACACGAGTGTGAATGCACACACATACATACACACATGAGTGCACACACACTCACTCCTGTGGATATGCTCTCATGCCGACAGAAACCCTCTGGTCTGTACCCTCACCCTTGCTCCTCCTGCCACCCCACCCCCCACAAAGAGATGGGGCTTCCTGTCTCAGTCACATGGACAGCCTTGCCCACTGAACCCCAGGCCTGCTGGGGGGTGGCAAAGCCAGCCTGGTCAGATCTGCTGGCTTCAGACACATCTGTCCAGGACCAGGGGGGTCAGGTAAAGCCTACCCCAGGCTGGGGACTCAGGGCACCAGGACAGCCTTCTCACCGTTCCCCAGATGTGGCCCACCAGCCTTCAGGGTCTGGGGACACGCAGACCCACGGCCCTCAGATCGCACAGGTCCGGAGGGATGAGGAGACAGGAAGGTGCCAAGGGAGATGGCAGGAGGTCGTGGGGACAGAAGCTGGGATGCTGCCAGGGGGACAGGCTGGCGCAGCCAAGAGGTTGAGGCCTGGGCTGTGGCCGTGGAGCGTGCAGGTGCAGATCCGGCCCCGCCCCCTGGGCCAGACACTCAGAATCTTTGGGGTCTCCTTTCAGATCGAGTTTACACCGGAGCAGATTGAAGGTAAGTGAGGGTCTTGAGCCCTGGGGCTGCAGGGTTGGACCTAGGGTCCCCAGTCTGAAGTCCAGCCGGGGGGGTGGTGAGTGGGGTGGGCTGACTCTGGGTATGTCCACAGTTCACATCTTCTCCTGGCAGAGTTCAAGGAAGCCTTCATGCTGTTCGACCGCACGCCCAAGTGCGAGATGAAGATCACGTACGGGCAGTGTGGGGATGTCCTGCGGGCGCTGGGCCAGAACCCTACCCAGGCTGAGGTGCTCCGTGTCCTGGGGAAACCGAAGCAGGAAGGTGGGTATGCGTTCGTGCTGGGCCCCGGGGACGTGCCTGGGGTGGGCTGACATTTGTGGGGGCACGGCAGAGGTACCGCCCCACTCTGAGCCCTCCTGACATCTTCCCAGTGTCTGGATGAGGAATGGAGGCAGGTCTCAAGCCATGTTGCCAATGTAACAAGCAGCAAGTCTGTGGGACCTTCCCACCCCATGGCTCACTGGTCACAGGAAGCTGACGGTGCAAAGTAGGGTGGCCAGAGGACCCCCAGCCTCAGTGGCCCCTCCCGGTTTCCACAGCATCTCTCTGGCGCTCCGGGCCAGCTTCCCTCACCACTTCTGCCAGAGAGGGCTGCCTGCTTTGCCCCACGGAGACATGAGACCCAGGCCCCTCCATGCTTCCAAAGTCTCAGGGAAGGTCTCTGATTGGCCCCGCCGCTCTGGAGCAATCCCAGTGGTGGGGAGGGTGGGGTCTATAAAATAAGCCACAGGATCCAGGATGGTTTCCCCGAAAGCAGAGAGAGGCGCTAGGCAGAGCCCCCCGGGGGTGCTGCGCAGCAAACTCCCTGTGAACAATAATGGATTATGTAAACGATGCACATCTCTGTTGACTCTCAGTGATGGGAGCCTGGTTTGTAAATGGTCAGCTGGTGTAGAGTGCTTTGGGACTGCGTGTGGGCAGTAGGTCTATACCCTGCGGCCCGGGTTGGGATGGGGGAAGGATGTGCCTGTGCTGCTCCTCAGAGAGACCCCCCCTCTCCGGCCAGAGCTCAACAGCAAGATGATGGACTTCGACACTTTCCTGCCCATGCTCCAGCACATTGCCAAGAACAAGGACACGGGCACCTACGAGGACTTTGTGGAGGGGCTGCGGGTCTTTGACAAGGAGGGCAACGGCACGGTCATGGGCGCTGAGCTCCGCCACGTGCTGGCCACGCTTGGTGAGGACTGTCTCTTCCTCCTCCCCACTCCTCCTTCGTGGTGGTGGGGGCATCCTGGGGAAGACCCTTCTGTCACCTGCTGAGCCCGTGTCTGATCTGTGAAATGGACAGAGGGACACGTTCAAGGGGCCTTCATGGCAGGTGACAGATGTGGGGAGTTTAGAAGGCCAGGTAGCAACAAAGGAAGTGTGTTGGTGCAGCTCATGGAACTGAAGGTGGGGAGGGGAGCTCTGGGCAGGGGACAGTGTGGCGCATCCAACAGGACTGGTTCAATCCTGGTGTTCATGGTGTCAAGGTCAGGTTCCAGGGACACAGCAAAGAAAAAGCCCAGTAGGCAAGAGGCCTGCCCCTTGGGCATCCTGATGCCCATTATCTGGCTGGCAGGGGCACTCCCTTCTCAAAGGAGTTCGTGCAGCAAATGTTTATTGAGCACCTACTACATTTGCTCAAGACAACTTTTCCTTACAGTAGACGTGAACTGAACTCCTACTGTGTGTTTGGCCCTGGGCTGGTGTCCGAGTGTTTTGTGTGTGACTGGGGGTAGGAGATTACACCCCATTCCTGTGGGCGGACCAGGGCAGTACACAGTGCTCAGAGGCAGGAAAGTGGCAGACTTGTCTGGAGCACAGAGAAGCTGTCTCCTTGTCTCCTCCACCATCATCCCCCAAGGCCCTCAGCTCCTTCCCGTGAGCCCTTCCTCTGGCCTCAAAAGGCTGCCCTGAGGGACTGCTTCCAGTGACATGGGGGGCCTCGCCTCCCCTTGATGGAAGGGACCCCCCAGGGGTCCCTTGTAGTAAAAGGGCAGTGTGTGCTGGGGACTTGAACACCAAGCTGGCACTGTTGTGGACAGAGCCCAGGCTCAGAGGGCACACCAAGCCTGCACCCCAAGTCCCCCCTTTGACTCATCACTGATTCTCCTGGTCTCAGAAATGGGGGTGATGGCCAAGGTCTTGTGAGCCGGGATGGCTGTGCCAAGGTGAGGTGTTGGAGTGCTAGGGAGGCAGGCCCACCATCCAGCGGGGCTCTGTGGGTCCCTCCACTTCGCACCCATCCTGTGGTGCTGACTCAGCCTCCCGCCCCCTGGCCAGGAGAGAGGCTGACTGAAGACGAGGTGGAGAAACTGATGGCAGGGCAGGAAGACTCCAATGGCTGCATCAATTATGAAGGTGGGCTCGGCAGGGTGGGGCGTGGGGCGGCTGGGAGGCAGGGCGCTGGGACCCTAGGCCTCCACCGTGACCGCCCAGTGCTCAACCCCTGCCACTCGCTCTGCCCTTCTTTGCAGCATTTGTGAAGCACATCATGGCCAGCTGAACCTCTCATCCCAGGTGAGACCTCCACTCCTTTCTAAGCCTGCTGTATCCTCTGCCACCTCCGTGGATCTCAGCACTATTGTCCCCTCACGCCTCAGCTTCCGGATCCCCTGTTGCCACCTCCCCATCTTCACCAACTCCTGCTCTCAGCTGACACCCCGCTGTCTCGCTGCACCCCACCCACTGTAACCTGTGACCATCTTTACTCTCAGGGAGCCAGGAGCCCATGCTGGGGACAGTTCATCTCCCACTCATGGTGCTGACGTCAGCCGCCTGGAGTTGCAGGGAGGAGGGGAGTGCATCAAGACACCTACAGCAGCCCCCTCCACTGGCCCTGCAGACCCCTGGGTGCCTGTCATCTCCCCTTACCAGCTGTGCATCTCTGTCCTCTCCCCACGGGCCTGAATAAACGGCGTCTTTCTTTCCTTCCTTCCTTCCCTCCTTCCCAACCTCCCTCCTTTCTTCCTTTCTCCCTTCTTTCCTTCCCTCCCAACCTCCTTCCTTCTTTCCTTCCTTCCCCCCTTCCCCTCTCTGGCCCTTTGGTTGACTTCTGTAAAATCCATGAGCCCCACAAGGTGAGCCCTGGACAAAATGAGGGGGCGTCATGCTGAAATTCTGCCTCCTTGCTCCCCCTCAAAACTATCCCAAACCCTCTCAGCCTGCCTGCCAGGACACTGAGGTAGGGGCAGGGCTGAGCTGGAAGAGGCCTGGGGGCCTCTCCCTTGCTCTTGTCCTCCCATTCTCCCTCCAGGAGGTGGCACCACAAGCAATCAGGGATCCATGGGGCATTGGCCCAGGGCTGCCCATGTCACAGGTCGGGAGACTGAGGCCCAGAGCAGAGAATGGCCTTCCCTGAGTCACCCTGGGAATGAATGACAGGGTGGGAGCTCACTTTGTCCCCAGGCTGTCAGAACTGAAGGGGCCCTAGACTCCCGACTGACTCGGATGGGGAAACTGAGGCACTGTGCCTGTGGTATGGCTGTAGGCCAGGGGAAGAGGCCTTACGGGAGGGGGGCAGGAGGACCCAGGAGGTCAGGGCAGCTCCGTCAGGGTGCAGGCGAGCACATCTGTGTGGGAGGGGAGACTGTGTGGATGGGTTTCAAGATGAGCAAAGATCTGGCTGCCTGTGGGCATGGGTGTGGTGTGGGGACCTGCCTGTGAGTGTGTTGGGATCATGAGTGTGAGAGCGTGTGGGGGGCGTATGCCAGCAGCGTATGTGAGCCTGTCATGTGAGGGGTGTGAGTGTCTGCGGGAGTCCGCCTCATCTTCCTTTCATTCTCTCAGAGTCTATGGAGCACCGGCTGTGTGTCAGGCTCTGTGCTAGGCTCTGCGAACCCTGTAGTGGAGAAAGCAGTCAAAACCTCTGCCCTCCCGGAGCTCCCAGAGACGTGACGAATCATCACCCACAAAGTGTGTCAGCAAGCAATCACGGCTGAGGAGGGCCCCAAAGCAGGGGGGAGGCCATGCGTGCGTGTGTGCACGTGTGCGTGCTTGTGCGTGTAAGAGCTGGGAGGGGCTGACGTGTTAAATCACGAGGCCAGTGATGATCAGAGATGACAATAGTGGGGCAAAGACTTAAAAAAAGAGGAGCTAATACCCAGAATATATAAAGGACACCTGCGGGTCTATGGCAAGATAATAGACAACCGAACTCAGAAAGGGGCAGAAGACTTGAACAGGCAATTCTCCAAAGCAGATCTACAAATGGCCAATTAGCATGTGAGTAGAAGTTTGATGTCACTAATTAGGGGACTGCAAACCCAAACTGCCAGGAGCTCTCACTTCACTCCCCATTAGGAGGGCTCTCATTCAAGAAACAGGGGCTAACAGTGTTGTGTTCTAGCTACACAGTGGCCCATCACTCAGCCCCGAAGAAGAAAGGACCTTCTGGCCCTTGCTACAACATGGATGGACTTTGAGGATATTAGGCTAAGTGAAACAGGCCAGACCCAGACAATATCATGTGATTCCACTTAAAGGAGGTACCTTGTGTTATTGAATTCATAGAGGCAGAAAGTAGAATGGGAGTGGTAGAGGGCTGGGGGGAAGGGGAGAGTGGGGAAGTTGTCAAAGCAGAGAAATAAGCAGGAGAGGAGAGTGTCTTAGCTATACTTCCCCAAAAGCAGCGCTGAGACCAAGCTGTGAATGCAAGTCGTCTCCCTGGGAGGTGACCCCAGGGAGCATGGGAGAGCAGCTGGAAGGGAAGAAAGTCTCTACGGGGTGCCCGGGAGCAGAGAGCCCTGTGGACAGTTGGGGCTCGGCCCCACTGGGGGCCTCCAGAAGACTAAGGGGATGAGGAAACCAGGCTCTCCAGCCACGCCTGTCTTTAGCGAGTCCTCCAGGCAGCTGCGTGGGCATAGAGGGGAGACATGTCTGCAGGGGGCACAGAGGCCCTGAGATGGACACAGACAGCGCCATGGGGAGGTGGTGGGGCCTGAGTCAGAGAGGAGACGGAGGGCCTGTGGCCATGGGAAGGGCTTTGGCGTGTGCTCCAGGGAGACTGTCCCAGCATCACTCTGGCCACCAGGTGGAGAGTAGACTGGGGTCCCCAAGCAGAAGCAGGGTGATGAGGAGGTAGGGTGTGGGAGGGAGAGGCAGACGCATGCATACTCAGCCCAGGGGAGATGAGAAGTGGTCACATTGCAAGTCACTTTGAGACCGGTCTCAGCAACATCTTGGGACAATGTCGAGGCTTTCGAGGCCTTCTGGCTCCTTTCCTTGTTTCCACACAGTACCTCCTAGAGGTATGTATGAACTTGCTGGACTCTGGCAAGCCTACCTGGACAGCTGGGGGCTGGGGACCCCCTCCAGGAAAGCAGGGCCTCCCTTTGGTCCCAGTCAGGATGGGGAGCTTCGTGACAGGCTTCTGGGCAGCCCCTCATTCCTGCCTGCCCCACCCGCTTCCTTCCTGGGACTCCCTTTTAAAAAGTCTCCAGTGGCCACATGGGACTGGGAGGTCCCAGCCTTCACTTTCTGAGGATGCTCACCTTGGGCTGGAGGCCTGCGGGCTGGGGGGTACACCTGTTCTGTCATCTCTAGCAAGAAGGGACCCTGCCTGCAGGTTCATGTATGTCCTGGATCCCGGGGGATATGTGCTCTCTCAAGGAGGCCTGTCCCTGCCCTAGTTTTCGGGACAGTCCTGCACCACTCTCAGGCTCCCTTGGTTCCTGGGAGCTACCGCCCTCCTCAGCTCAGCTTGCCAGCAGAAGAGAGCAGCCCACATATTCCCCCAAGACGCTCTGCAACCCAGACCCGCTGGTTGTCCTGTGTGGACCAGGGGGAAGGGGGAGACAGGCTGGAGGTGGCTGGTGGGATACAGTGGGGGCTGTTGGGTCTCATAAGCTCTGGCTGGGGCAGCTTGGCCCCACTTGTTGGGGCTCTCCTCCACTTGGAATTTGTCTCTGGCCCAGCCATGGTCATGGGGCCCCTCTGGGACCTTGTGCTTGTTATATATGGCTGTGCTGATCCCAGGTGGGCTCAGGTCACTGGCTGTAGGTCCAGGTGTCTGAGCGGATGGGGGGAGGGACATTGAGGGTACCACTCGGCTGCAGGGCTGAGCATTTTCCTCACTCTGCATCCCTCTTCCACGATCCCGGCCAGGTGGCGTGCATATTTCTGTGTGCCCACAAGCGGGCCCGAAGATCCGTGCCTCTGGGCGTATCTGTGGGGGCGTGAGTTGCCCACGTGCATACCTGGACGTGCGTGTGCTGCCATTCGGTGCATTCACACATGTGTGTGCACCTCTGTTCGCGTGCATATCTGTGTGTGTCAGCATGCATGTCTGAGCGTGTATGTGCTGGGGGGCTCTGCTGAGTCAGTGCGGGTGCTGGGCGGGCAGCACTGCCAGCCGGGCTGCGGCCTCCCCACAGTTGCATAAACACTGTCCCAGCTCCCCCCTCAAGCAGGGTGGTCCAGCCTGTGGTCCTGTGGCCGGGGGAAGGGATCGGAGGGGGCAGAGGGTTGGTCCCCCTTTTAGTCTGGTCCCCTCCATGCCTCTAGGGCCAGGACCCGTGCTCTGTAAGGTGGGGTCTAACCGGGGAGCCTCTCTATGCCTCCCTTTCCCCATCCGGTCTGAGGCCCTATCTTTGGGGTCTTTCTAAGGCGGCAGGAATATTCACCTCAGGTTTTAGTCCTGGTCCAGGCTGATCTAAAGGGTCAGCTGGGCAGCCCGGGGACACTGGGGGCGAGGGGTGGAGGTCAGCCTCAGGACCCTGGAACGAACGGTCCCTCCTTAGCTCCGATGTCCCTGCTTGGCTGCTTCTGGCTCTTGGTGGCCTGCTGCACCCTGAAGCCTCTCCCCAGACCCCATCCTCAGGGCTCAAGGGGTCACCATCTGGGACATGGAGCAGATGGTGCTAACTGGGGGACTGAGAGGGCCAGACACTCAGGCCGAGGTAGAATGAAGTCAGCCCGGGTCTTGAACACATCAGGTATTAGAGGAAGGTCTTCCTAGGCCATGAGAAGAAAAGAAATCAGACCGCGGGTATGAGAAACTGGGCGCTAGAGCTGACAGGAAGCTGAAGACCACATTAAGAGAAATTGGGGATGGAGTAAAAAGGGTCCAAGCCAGGGATTGCGTGAAGTCAGAAGCAGGGTGTGCTGGGGTGCAGAGGAAGTGAGGGGAGAGGCAAGAGAAATTGGACTGCAGCCGGTGTGAGCAGCAGCCCTCACAATGTGGAAGTGGGTGCTTGGGGGCACCAGGCCTGAACACTGTGCTGTGGGTCCTAAGGCTCTGGGTGGTGGGGAGTGTTGAGCGGAGGGGGCCAGGATGAGTCTGCCTGGGTGCAGGGCCTGCCTCACCCCCGGGACTGCGGACCTGGTGGCCTCAGAGAACCCAGGAAAACTCCAGACCTTGTACTCGGTGACCTTGCACTGCAGTGGCTCCCTGGGGGTTCTCCCAGGTCCCTTCCACCTAGCCCCAGGCCCGCCCTCACCCAAGTTTGGGGGTTATTTGTTCCCGCTTTCCCAAAGCCACACAATCCTGGTTTGCCCAAACGCTGACAGAGCACGGCTGGAATGTGGAGTGTGTGTGAGTGTGTGTACACACGAGGCTCCCCGGGGCCGGCCGCGAAACAGGCCCCCTCCTGTCTCAGCAGCCGGGGTGCAGGGCCCCTTGGACAGGGGAAGGCCTAGGTAGTCAGGACCGGAAGGGGGCCCTGCCTCCCTCCTCCTCCCCTGCCTCACTGAGGACTCCTGAAGTTCCACCATTTTCTTCCAATCTCTGTCCCTTCTCTGGCCTGTGGGTCTGGGTACCTCACCTGTCTAGTGAGGTCTCGGTGAGAATCAGGATGCCAGAGCCTTTCTGAAGGGTGGGGCATGGGATGAAGCAGCAAGAAGACTCTGGAACTCCACAGATGGGGAGATAACACTCTTTGGGAAGTCTCAGGTCTCGACCAACTTTTTGATTCTTTATACTTTGGTCTAGCTGAATATGAGCTGCCCTTTCCCCTCACTATTCCTACTCCCTGGAAGGCCTCTGTCTTCCCTCCCCTGAGCACTTCTTCCATTTCACTTGCCATGTGGTCCCATCCCTTCCACCCATAGTAGGCTTGGAAGCCACTTAAAGGTGCTCCGGAATGACACCCCCAGCTCTGGAGCTAACTGGGAGAGGTAGTGAGCACCTTGTCCCAAGGGGTGTGCAAGCAGAGGGAAACCAATTCTAGTCACGAAGGCTACAAAAGGGGTTCTGGTGCTGGTAGAGGTTGGAAGCATATGGGTGTCCCCAAGCCCCAGGGCCTAGCTTGTGACAATGTCCAAGAAAGTTTTCAAGAGAGAACAGTAAGGCCTATGTTGGTGGCCCATGGCCTTGCCATGAAGCTCAATTTATGCATCTTTAAGACCTGTCTTTCTTCCAAGATCCCATGCGGCCTACTCTTTTTTTTTTTTTGTCTGGAGAATATCCTTTTGTTTACAAAACAATGGTGATGGTAGCTGGTGACTGGCTGTTGTTTTCATGTCTTTAGTTGGCAAAATCAGACCTTACAAGTCGATTTTTAGGTTTTGAGAAAATCTCAGTTTGTTGCAATCAACATCTCCCTAAAGCCCTGGATAGAGACCCTTGAATGGGGCCCAGGCTTTCCAGGCCTGAGGCTCATTGGAATGAACTCATTCATTTGTTCTTTTATTCATGCATAGTGTAATTATCAGATGCTCGTGCTGACTCACAGGCCTGGCCCCGGCCAGGTGAGACGGAGCGGGGAGTGGAGACTCAGAGGGGCCCACTCAGGTGAGCCCCTGAGATGGGCGGGCGCTGGTGAGGTTGGGCCCGGGGGTGGGGGACAGCACGAGGATGGGATGATGTCTCAGCTCCCTTCATGGCAGTATCTGGGATCCTGTGATTCTTGAGGGTCCCCGAAACTCTGGGAGCCTGTCGGTACCTGCAGCCAGAAATGGGAAGCCAGGGGCAGTCACGGCCTGTGTCTAGCCACAGCACGAAGGCACAAATACCCAATGGTTTCTAGCCCCGGGAAGAGAAACACTGCTCAGGGCTGAGGGACGGATAAAGGCACACCCCTCTGTGTGGCCTGGTCTGAGTGAAGGGGCGCAGGGCTGGGAGCCCCCAAGAGGGAGACATACCCACATCCAACGGTTCTGGACCAACTGGAAGCTTCTCCCTCTCTCCGGAGCTTGGGCTCTTCGCAGTCCATCCCCCACATGGTGCCTTCCTTGTAGTAAGAGGGTCCCTGGGGTAGGTCTGAAGAGTAGAGCTGGAGGTGTGGGCAGACCCTGGGCCCCCAGGATTGTGTGGACAGCGAGAACTCTCCGGGGCCACATCAGGAGTGACTCCTACCCTTTTGGGCTCCTGAGGATCCAGCCCCTGCACCCTCCACACAGGGTGGACTGCCTGGCTGTAGGGTCAGCAGGGCCAAAATGCCATCAAGGGTGGCCTCCAAACTCAGTCCTCAGCGCCCCCAGGTTGTCTGTCCCCCAGGTGGAGGCTCTGACCCCTGCAGGCTCTGGGAGTAGGGCCTGGGTCAGACCCCATTTAACCCATTAGTGCATGATGATGGGGTGTCTGCTGAGCCCCTAGTTCTTCCCCATGTGCCGGGACAGTGCAGTGAGCCCACAAAGAAAATGTCCCTGCCGGGTCCCGCTCTGGCTTTGGTCCAGCTCCCAGGTCTCCTGTCCTTGTGCCTTGGCCTGTGCTTCCAGACCCGCCTTGCCATCCCCAAGTGAGCAAGGAGAGACCCTTAATTCTGTTAATCTGGAGTGGCTACCTTCTCTACGAGCCCCAGATTGTGACCACAGAGTTGAATGGGAAGAGGCGTCAGACATCAGACACCTGGGCCAACCTCTTTTCCAGGGCAAGTCTGATGAGCTGCTGTTTGCTTGAATACCCCCAGCAACAGGGAGTTCACCTCCTACTGAGGCAGCTCCCTGATGTGGGGCAAAAATTCGTCCAGGGGCCTCCCCAGTTCCCCAAAACTGGGTCTGCAGAACTTCTGCTCCCTGGCCTAGCTTCTAGGTGACTCTCTAAGCTGACCTCAGCCCTGCCATCCTCTGGGTTGGTCCCTTGATCCAGGATGGGCCTTGCCCTCCATCAGGTGGCTAACCCCTCCAGAGCTCAGTTTGTTAAGGTCCTGAGCAGGGCAGGGACCTTAAGAACTGTCCTAGCACCTGCTGCAGGCAGGGGACACCAGGGCTGGCTCTGTAGTGGCAAGGGGGCCCCTGAGGCCACCTGTGTGGAAGGTAGCCCAGGGCCCGTGAATAGAGTCAGGGAACACGGTGTTATAGAGGGACAGGGCGATGAGGGACACGTAGGAGGATCCAGGCTTAGGGGTAGGTAAGTTCAGGTGCAGACTGCTGGGGGAGGTCCCTGCAGGTTGCCCTGGGGCTCTAGATCTGAGCCTCAGTTTCTCTCCTGTGTTGGACTGGAGATGTGGAAGCCTCTGGTGTTCTGAGCTCTGGAGAGGCTCCTTCTGGACTCTGAGCTTCAGGCTGGGGGCAGTAGGGGGAGGCAACAGCTGCTTTGAAATGTGGAGAATAATAAAGCAAGGAATGTCTGAGCTCAGGGGAAAAAATAACCCCCGCCCGCTGGGCCTCCCACCCTGCCTGGCGTAATGAATTAAGTACAAGGAGGCACGTTTCATGTGGGGGTGCGGGCTGGGGGGGAGGCTAGAAGGCCCCTAATGAGAAACAGGGTCCTGGGTGGGGCCACCGGGATCTGGGGGTTCAGGGCCACCTGATCTGAACCCTGGGGGTGTCCTCACTCCCCCAAAGCTTCCTATGGATCGCCCTTTGTCCATATGTGTGTGGGGGAGGGGCACTGTCCCATCTCGGTGCTGACTTCTGACCCTGGGCTGCGCCTCACTGTTTGCTCTAAAATTCAGAAATGGGAGAAAGTGCGGCTGACCTGGAGGGATCATCTCATTCTCACTCCTCCGGAAACTTCCTGACTGGGGATGGGTAGGTGCATCCTGAGTCCAGAATGATGGGGCCAAGGCTGCCCCCTGCTGGACTGACCAAACCTGCATGGGGCCCAGAAGCCTCTGACCAGAAGCCCCAGGTCCCCAGTCCAGGCCACCTCCCGCTTCTAGTCCCCGCAGGCTCTCCCCTTCCTCTGCCAATCCCTCCTCCCAACGTAGCCCTACCTTCCCTCCTGCCCTATAGCCCTGGCCCCAGCTCAGCTCCCGTTATCTCCTTGGGGCTTGGACATCTGCATCTCCTGGTCCAGCTCCACCCTTCCAGTCCACCAGTCTTGGGAGGGGGCATCTGGCTTTTTCACGGTTCCCCTCCCTCCACCTCTGCTCTCTCCTTCCCCAGTGAACTTCATGTTCCCCCAACAAGGCCCACACTCATGTCTTCACTCATGCTGTTCCCTGTCTCTTATCTGGTGGATCCCGGTTCATCTACCTGCAGAACAGCTTTCTAAAAGACCACCCCTCCCAGGGGGCTCAGGGAACAGTGGGGTAAGTGAGTAATGAGACCATCAGCAAAAGGGTGAATTCTCAGCAAGAAAGCTGGAGAACGGTAGAAGCAGGTAGGCTTGTTCCTAGGGCTCCCCAAGGAGCCTGCCCCATCTCCCAGCTTCTGCTGGCTTGGGGCAAAGCTCCCACTTTATTTTTAAGAAGTCTGGCCTGGGACTTGGAGCTCCTTGAAATATTCTCTCTCTCGTCCCTTCTCTCCCCCACCCACTTTAATTAAAACCATTGTTTTGCAAGCACATGTTAATTAAAAAGCAAACATGTTTTGCTAAGTAATTTGGAAGCTCTGGTTATACGAACCAGAGTCATTCCAGTATAAAAAAGTCCCTCACCCAGCTTGTCCCAGTGTCTCGGGAGCCGAGGACATCCATGGGTGCTATAGATGCGTGTCCGTTTAGAGGCAGAGCTGCCGCCTGGGCGGGCCTACCCAGGACAGGGTGTCCTTTCTGTCTCACCGGTGGGGATGTGGAGGCAACTCAGAGGTCGAGAACTCTGGCCAGCCCTCTGCAAACGTGTGCTGTGGGCTCCAGGAGCAGTAGCTGGTGAGGAAGCGTGAAGGGTTCATGTGCGCCGTCCTGCAAGGCAGGGTCCTTGTCTCAGAGCCACTGCCCAGCTTGGGGGGAGGTGTGAAGGGAGAAGGGGGGGGCATGACAGGGCCGCAAGCCCAGCCAGGAGGGTCAGCGGGTGCTGGGTGGCCCAGACCACCTCCCTGAGGTCTCTAGCACAGCTGAGACTACGGTTCCCCAAAGCTGGGACAGTTGATCCCTTAGGTGACACAGCACAAGGCAAGGACCAGCCTGATGGGCCAGGTCACCTCCTCTAGCCTCAGCCCCCTACTCCATGTCTGGTGATGGCCACAGTGCCATGTCCCCACCCTGGCTCCTGGACCTGGGAGTCCGGGGGCCTCTGAGACCCTTCGTACCTTGTGCAATAACCTCAGGGCTCATGGCAGGGGGCTGGAGCACCTAAGACATGGAGGGGGGGAGTTCATTCAGCGACCTCCAGCCCATCCTGCTCCCTACCCCAGGCAGGGATGGGCCTATCTCACCAAGTGGCCTCTCCAAACCTTGTCACCAACTTGCAACTTTTTTGTTGGTTCTCCCAGCCGGGAGGCCTGCGAATAGGAAGGTGTTTCTTACATGAATGTTGGGTGTGTCTCTCTCCACATGGTCTCTGTGAGTCACTGTTAGCCGTGACCCTGGAGTGAAGAGGGATCTCCTTCCTCCCTGAAGGAGGAGAGTGCCTGGGGCAATGACCAGGAAGAGTCCGTTTGAGAATGGAGAGGGGAGGTGGGCCCCGGCCCTGACAGGGCACTCTGGGACACGGTGACTGGGCTCGGAGCTTCTGCACACACCACACACACAGGGACACACAAGGCTCAGGGGCAGGGAGCCAGGAGTCCCAGCTTCGTGCCATGGAGCCGGCGCTCTCCCTCCTGTGCCCTTGGTGGAAGGAGTCTGTGCTGGGATGTGTGTAACTTGTCACATGCAGTGTTCTTACCCCCCCCCCCCCCCCCCCGCAACACACAGCCTCCCCAGCCAGGGCACACGGTGACCCACAGCGACACGCGCTGGCGGCCTGCTCCCGGGGCTCGGCCCTCCCTCGGCGACGCGCCAGCGACACACACACGGCCGCCTCTGCGCTCACACCCACATTCCGGGAGGAGTCACGCTCCCGCCGCGCTGCCCCGAGCGGGCCCGCGGCGCTTCTGTTCTGGTCCCTTCCAGCGCCGGGACCGCAGCGGGCGGGCCGGGATGAGCTCACGCCGCCGCCCGCCGGCCTCCCAGCCTAACTCGCTCCAGATGCCGGCGGCGGGGCCGGCGGCGCGGCCCTCGGGCGCCCCCTGCAGGAGGCGGCGGGCGGCTGGGGGCTGGGTCGGGGGAGGCCGGGGGCGCGCCGCCCGCCCGGAAGGGGAGGGCCTCAGGCCCCCCGCCCGCTCTCCCCGCCGCCCCGCCGGCCGCCCGCGTTCCGAGCCGGTGGGGGCGGCCTGGGGGTGGGGGCTGTCCCGCTTGCCCCTGCGTGCTTTCCGGGTCACCGGCCCACGCCCCCTCCTCCCTGGTCGGCCCCGCTGTCCTGTGCCGTGTGCCTCCCCCCGCCCCACTCCCCCCTCCCTGCTGCCCTTGCCCGAACCTCGGGCTGCTCCCCCCACCCTCCCGGGTTCCCCAGGGCGCCCCGACCCTCGGCCAGGTAGGCGCTGCGGTTCCAGCCTCCCGGCCGCGGCCCTGGCCAGCCCTGCGGACTCCTGTTCCTCTCGGAACAAACACCCTCGTTTCTACTGGGAAAGCAGCAGGGGCCTGACCACCGCCTGGTTTTAATAAGGAGCTGGTATTTCCCCGAAATCGCGGGCCGGTGGCTGACCTCACGGGGATGACGGCTGGCGCCGGGCCAGGGGGCGGGAGCCGGCTCCTGGGTGAGCCCTCGACGCCTGGTCTCGCGGGGAAGTCGGGCGGAGAAGGATGGGCTCAGAGCAGTCTCGAGTCCCAGCTCAGCTGCGGCCCACCCAAAACTCTGTCCATCTTTCTATCTGCTGTCGCGTACCCTGGGCCAGTACTGCCCAAACCCTTGCCCAAGGGCCCGCTGTCCCCCTGCCTTCTTGTGTGACCTGGCAAAGGGCACAGCCCCTCACGAGGCATTTCCTCCAGTGTCGGATGGGATTAGAGAGGGGAACAGCGAGGGAGGTGGCTCTGGCGGAGGCGGGGGGTGGGGGTGGGGCGCGGAGGATCAGAGATCAGGCCTGAGCTTCCTGGAGCAGGGTGGGGAGACAGGGGTAGGTCCTGGGAGATTGTCAGCTCCTGGGTACATAGGGACGACCTAGGTGTCCCCGCAGAATGACAGTGCTCATTGAAGGATTAGTATAATGGCCTGGGGAGGGTGTCAAGGAAGGCTTTCCAGAGGAGAGGTACCTGAACAGAGGTGCATTTAGTCAGGTAGAGGCATGGGGGGGTGGAGGGGGCAGCATCTTTGGGCCCTGAGGGGGGTGGGTTAGGTGTGGGACAGAATGGAGGAGAGTGGAGCTAAGGGATCTCGGTGGTGAGGGTGGTGAGTGCGGGGTCTTCACAAGGCCCTGTGCAGAGGAGGAGCCCGGGGAGCTGCTCTTGAAGTCTCATCTATAAGTGAGGGACAAAGACTGAGAGCCAGAGGGGGACCCACAGTCCAGTGGAGGGACAGGGACCAGGAGCCACCGAGAGAGCAGGGAGACAGAGAGAGGAGAGTCAGCGGGCAGGTAGGCAGGAAGTAGGGGTGTCTGTGCTGGGCAGGGGAATCTGCTCCCCCTGCCACCCCTCCCCCCCATTTGGGATCTCTCTCTCTCTCTCTCTGTCAAGTAAATAAATCTTAAAAAAAAAAAGAGAGAGAGAGAGAATACAGCCTTGGCAAGACAGACTCTGCCTACATAAAGTTTACATATGGAAGGGGAGGACAGTAACTGTCCATGAGAGTAAAATATATAGTGCAGTGGAGAAGATCAGAAGCCAAGAGGGAAGACTGGGAGCGGGGCACAACTTCTGACAGGGGGTCCTGGGAGAGCCTCACCCAGGAGGTGACATTTGAGTCCCGACCAAATCTGGCTCAACACCCCTTAGCTGAGAATGGTTCTTACAGAAGAGCATTTGCAATCAGTTCCATGATCGGAAATGCTGAACTTTGATGGTATCCCCCTAAAACAACTCCATTCTTCTCCTTCATAAACCCATGCTACCCAAAAATAAAAACAAAAAACAGTCCTCTGTTGTTATTATATTTTGAATTTCATCTGTCAGTATTCTGTGGAAGCTGGTTTTCTCTATTTCTATGTAAATATGTGTATGATATTCTTGATTTTGTCTCTTGGCCCACAATGCCTAAGATATTGAGTATCTGGCCCTTCATGGAAAAAGGTTGCCAACTCTGGTATAGACCCGGGAGGGGAGGAAATGAACTGTCTGGATATCTGGGGGCAGAAGGAGCAGCCAGCGAGGCAAATCAAGGAGGCCAGTGTGACTGGAGCCCCACTAGTGAGGAGGAAAGGGATAAGAAAGGGTCAGAGGAGCCTGGGCCAATGGTGAAATGCCAACTCCTAGATATTTTTTAAAATATGTGTCGCTATCATTAATGGAATATCTTGTTTTCTGTGATAATTTCTAATCTGTTATTGCTGCATAATAGAAAGTTATTGATTTTATGTATCAATCTTTTCCCCAAGCTCTTAGTCTACTTTCTTATAGTTTTACTAATTTTTCAGTTGGCTCACTTGGATTTGTTTTAGAAGGCAATTCTGTCTTCTGAAAAATGATGCATTTAGAAACTCGGTTTCTTCCTTTCTTTCCCTCCCTCCCTCCATGTCCCTTCTCCTTGCCTCCCTATGCTCTCCTCACCTCCTTCCTTTCCCTCTTACCTTCCCTCCTCTCCCCTCCCTTCCCTACTTTTCCCTTCTAGTTTCCTCCTTCCCCTGCTCTGTCTTCCTCCCCTTACTTTCCTACCCCTCCTCATAAAAATGAGAATTTAAAATTTCAGAAGAACCTCCATGAGAGGTATCTCCATCATGTATCTTTGATGACCTCCCTGGGGTAGGAGCAGAAGGCTTTGTCCCCAGACTGGGCCTGGATGTGGATGGGGGGACCAGGAGGGTCATACACAGACTCCAAAAGGGGAAGTCAAATGAATGCCTATAAATTAGAAGATGCTCTGTGGTAAGGGACAGAACACTGATGTCAAGTGCCTCTGAGGATAAAGGAGACTGGTGGGTGGCTGTTCCTCAGGAGTCCAGAGGTCAGGTGGCTTCAGTGGGTACACCCAGGTACAGTGGGTGCACCCAGGACCTGTATTTCACTGCTCTGTGCTGTGCCATCCTCAGGATCAGAAAATGTGTCTTTCAACTTTGTTCTCCGTTTCAAGATTGTTTTGGCTATTTGGGGTTTGTGAGATACCATATGAATTTTAGAATGGGTTTTTCTGTTTCTGCAAAAAAAGGTCATTGAGATTTTGATAGGGATTGCATTGAATCTGCAGATTGCTTTGCATAATATTATCATTTTAACAAGACCGCATTAAATGTTCCTATCCATGAACATAGGACGTCTTTCTGTTTACTTAAAGTCTTTAATTTCCTTAAGCAATATTTTTATAGTTTTCAGTGTACAGTTCTTACACCTCCTTGCTTAAATTCATTTATTCCTAAGTATTTTACTCTTTTTTATGCTATCATAAATGGGATTGTTTTTCATTTCTTTTTTGACTGTTCACTGTGTACCCACTAGGTAATGCAATAGATGTTTGCGTGTTGATTTTGTATCCTGCAACTTTTCTGAATTTGTTTATTATTGCTAATAGGTTTTTCTTTTTTGTGAAATCTTTATGGTTTTCTATACGTAGGCTCATGTCACCTGTGAACAGAGATAATTTTACTTCTTTCTTATTAATTAGGAGGACTTTTTTTTTTTTCCTTACCTAATTGCTGTGGCTAGGACTTTCAGTACCATGTTGAATAGTGGTGAAAGTGGGCATCCTTGTCTTATTCCTGATCTTAGGGAAAAGCTTTTAGTCTTTCACCACTGAGTAGGAGGTTCGCTTTGGGTTTTTCATATATGGCCTTTATTCTATTGAGGAAGTTTCTCTCTATTCCTAGTTTCCTGAATGTTCTTTATCATGGAAAGCTGTTACATTTTATGAAATGTTTTCTTGCATCTGTTGAAATACAAGACTGTCATCTTAAGGAGAGTTTTTTATTATCCACCTCTTTTCCTATGTATTTCTTGTCTCTTTGCATGTCTTGCAATTTTGTTATTGAAAGGCAGACAACATGTAATATGTTGTAGCAAATCTGGACACTGGTTCCTTGTCTCCCCAACCCACCCTGGACTCCATGGTGGTGGTGTTTATTTGGTCATTATTTGTTTAGTGACTTGGGTACGATAATCCTGTAATTATTTGCAGCCTCTGATATCCCTGTTCAGATCACCCCCCACCCCCAGCCATTTCCCTGGATCAGCATAAGCCACTCAATGGTAAATGGTTGTGTGTAAGCTCCTTTGGTCAGTTTTATTTTCACTATTTACCATTGGATATGTGTGTGTGTATCTTGGAGACGGCTTTCATGGCTTAGGGAATTTACTTTTTCCCTACGTGTTCAGCCAGGGACTAGTAGCTCAGAAGTTCCTTATCCATTCACTCCTGAGAATGCCGTCTTGTGCACAAAGGTCTGTGCACAGTGTTTTTGACTCCCTCTCTTTCACTCATTTTCTCTGTTTAACTTCGAGCTAGTCTGCTGTTTGACTTTTTTCTGCCAGTATCATGGAGCTCTCAACCCTCTCTTAATTGCTCATCAGGAAGATCTCCGTTTTTAAACAATCTCTTAAGCATGAATTTCTCTACCGTCTGTTCCAAATAAATTCAGTTATTTCGGGCAGAGCTTCAGAGCATACTCCTCCTTTCAGCCTGCCTCTCCTCCCGGGCAGAATGTTTGTGCTGCTGCCCCAGAGCTGAGGACGGGGATGGCAGCCTGTTTCTCCTGGAATGAAACAGCTCTGCTTTGAGTGGGCACTGGAGAGGGATGTAATCCAGCAGTCTTCTCACTTGCCTTTCCCAAGGTGGATCCTCTGCTCTATCAGTGAGCTGGGATGGGGTGATTGGAGCCCCCGGATTCTCAACCTGCAGTATCTGGGTAGAACTCCTGCTCTGTGAGTAGGGGCAAAGTGAGGGAAGGGAGCTCTAGTCCTCTTGGGCATGCCTGTTGGAACAGGACTTCTGCGGATGGACTTGGGAGAATGAGAGACACCAGCTACCTGCTTCTTCTGAAGTGAAATCTTAGCTGGGGGAGAAGGAGATCCCATCATCTTGGCCACTTGCCCAGAGTAGATTTCCATAATATGGAGTTAAGGAGTCGGGGAATGGGAGCTGGTCATGGCTCAAATGCCACAGACTCTTGCTGTCCATACGATGTTTTGTAGATTTTCTCATATAGATATTTCTCAATGCTTTGTATGGCCCATAGGACAATTTCCAGAGACCTGAGATTGTTGTGTTTTTAAAAATATTTTTCACCGGTTAAATAGCTTTCTTTCTAGGGAGAGAATCAACCAAGTTTCTCACGAAGCCATTCTGGGAGTCCAAAATCAAAGTTTTATTTATTTATTTTTAAGATTTTGTTTATTTGACAGAGAGAGCGAGAGAGTGAGCTCACAAGCAGGGAGGAGGGGCAGAGAGAGAGGTAGAAGCAGACTCTTCCCTGAGCAGGGAGCCTGACACGGGGCTTGATCCCAGGACTCCGGGATCATGACCTGAGCCAAAGGCAGATGTTTATCCGACTGAGCCACCTAGACATCCCCAAAATCAAAGTTAAAAATTTTTTTGGGGGGGGAATTTGGCAATTTTCAAGATATTTTTCATTTTTCTCTCTTCTTTTAACTAGGCTCCATGCTGGACCCAAGTGCAGGGCTTGAACTCATAACCCTGAGATCAAGACCTGAGCTGAGATTGAGAGTCAGACAACTTAAATGACTGAGCCATTCAGGTGCACCTCAAGGTATTTTTCTGTTATTAGTTTCTAATTTCTGTTATGATCTAATTTCTGTTATGATCTATGACCACCACCATGAGTCCAGGGTGGGTTGGGGAGACAAGGAACCAGTGTCCATATTCATATAATATGAAATTATATTTTGTATAATTTCAGTTCTTTAAATTTATTACCATTTGTTTAAGGGCTCATAATATACTCTATCTTGGTGTATGTTCCACGTACACTGGGGGAAAAAAAGGGTCTTTTGCTGTTGTTAGGATAGAGTATTCTACAAATGTCCATTAGGTCTAATTAATGGATAGTGTTTTGCAGATCTTATATATACTTACTAGCTCTCTGTGTACTTGTCCTATCAATTATTAAGAAAGACAAACCCAAATTCCAAATTCTAATTTTGGTTAGATTGGCTTTTTCTCCCTGCTCTGTAAATTTTGAAGCTTGGTTTTTCGGTGTATTTAGGTACATACACCTTTAGAATTTTGTTTATCATTCTGTGATTAATGTCTCTGTTTGTTCCTGATAATAATCTTTGTTCTGAGGTTGGCTTTGCCTGATGGTAGTATAACCACTCCTTCTTTTAATTAGTGTTTGGTTTGTATATCATCCTCTATCCCTTTCCCTATAACCTATCTATGTTTTTATATTTAAGGTGGGTATATCATTGAGTTGTGCTTTAAAAAAAATCCAGTCTGACAATCTGCTTTAATTCATGTCATAGAAGCATTAATTCACTTAACAGGACATTTACCTTTAATGTAAGTATTGATATTGTTGGATTAAATTCTACCATCATGCCAATTGCTTTCTATTTGTACCATCTCTTTTTCTCTATTCCTGCTTTCTTTTAAATTAATGGAGTATTTTTGATTCTATTTTATCTTTGCTATTGTCTTATTGATAGTTATTTACCTTTTTCCCCCTGATTACCCTGGAATTTACAGTGTATATCTTTAACTAATTGCCCTCTTCTTTCAAACAATAGTATCTGCTTTTTAGGTAGTGCAAGGACCTTATAACAGTATCCTCTCTATTGCTTCTTTCTCATTCTGTATTATTTCTATTGTTGTCTATGCAATGGTAAAGTCATTTGATGACAGCTAATGTTTTTTGGAATCAGAAGTTATGTCAAGCTGCTTTATACAGTTCTTGTGCTGTCAAAAGTTAAAACAAGCAAGATGTGCTTTCCCACACAGTAAATGTATTTTCTGAGCTTTCTGCTACAATTCCAGAAGCAGTTTTAGAGTTCGTGTAAGTGCTACAAAGGAAATTTGCATGTTTCAAAATCCATTTAACTGTAGTTGAGGAACTGCCACCTAAACATCACTGAAATGATTAATTCACAATGTAATGACATGACAAAGGCAAAATCAAGAGAAAAACCTAAAATAGCTTTATTAATGCATTCCAAGTGAAGAATATGCTCAAAGCTATATGTTCACAGATTAGTATCAGCATTGGGCAGCACTTATCTGCATGAAAAGACATTTTAAAAGACTAAATGCATAAAACACCATTATAGATCACCATTACAGAAAATTTGTGATTGATTTTTATGATGGAGAATACTAATTTTGAACCCAATTAAGTAAAATGTTATTCTCCTCAAATGCTTCTCATTAGATTTATATTACAAAATATTATATCCAATTACTATTATTACTATATTTTTGTGGAAATTTCTCCTTTTTTAATAGAAGCCTACATAATATCCTCATTGTACCTCCAAATCCTAAAATATTTGCTATCTGACCTTTTTAAGAAAACATTTATTGACCTCTGAATTAGAGCCTTCAAATATGTTCACCATTGGATGTATGTATATATGTATGTATGTATTCATACTAGCTAAAGAACTTGATTAACCTTGTTTTCAGACTTTTTCCCCAGGCCTCTTCAGCTTAATTAGTGGCAAAGAATTCATTGTGTATAAGCAAAAACTGAAAAGAGCAGCAATGTCCAACAGGCTTGGGCTTAAAAATATTAGAGACCTAGATTATTATTGGGTCCATGAACAAAATAGTTATAAAATAGCAGCTCCCTTCAAATTTTTTCTTCTTTAGATGTTGACTCCATTTAGTTTGGCTTCATTCTTGGAAGCTTCACCAAAAGTCTCCACAAGATCTGGAACTTCCTCATCATCATCTTCCCCAGTAGCATGTGGTGCTTTTCCATCCCCAGACTGTGTGGGCAGAGCTTCAGCCAGTCTCCTTAAACGAGTCACACTGTCTGCCCCAAGCTGGTTTAAGATCCTGGGTGGCATTTCTGGCAGCTGCTTTGTCTCAGCATGGTGTGAACTGGTGGAAGTATTTGCTGCCAGGGATGCCTGCACTTTGGGATTGTTAAAATAGACCACTCTTCCTTGGTTTGTAACATATTTGCTTCTTCAGTACCAGAGATATTGTTTACCACTAACTTGAAGGCGAACTGAAGTTTTTTTTATCATCCACTGGAGCTGTTCTATGAACCACCTTCTTCTTTCTGTGACCAGTTCTTTTCCCACCAGTGTGCACTTGTGCTTGTAGCTTGGTGACTGTCTCCTGGTTCATGGGAGTTTCTTTCATCTTGTTGGAGTGGAAATGGGGGGCAGGGAAGGGTTGGCATTCAGGACATTTTGGATGGACCAGCTGCAATTGAGATTAGGTGCACACACACGGGGAGGCAAGATGGCAGCTACAGCATGTTCATCCTAGTATCTAGAATTCCCTCTGTGATAGTTCTAAACCCCACGTGCCATCTGAATCTAGTTCTGTTGATTGGTTTGTCTCTTGATAGTGTGTTGTTAATTTCCTTTTCATTGTGTGTCTCATCGTTTTTGGTTGAAAGCTAGTCATTCTGTGTAGGTGAATAGAGACTTTGGTAAACAATGTTTGTGGGGTGCCTGGGTGGTTCAGTCAATGAGGTGTCTGGCTCTTTTTTATAAATTTAATGTTACTTTTTCAGTATCCCAAGATTCCTTGTTTATGCACCACACCCAGTGCTCCATGCAATATGTGCCCTCCTTAATACCCACCACCAGGCTCACCCAACCCCCCACTCTCCTCTCCAAAACCCTGTTTGTTTCTCAGAGTCCACAGTCTCTCATGGTTCATCTCCCCCTCCGATTTCCCCCAACTCACTTCTCCTTTCCTTCTCCTAGTGTCCTCCATCTTATTCCTTATGCACCATAAGTGAAACCATATGATAATTGACTCTCTCTGTTTGACTTATTTCACTCATCCATGGGACTTATTTCATTCCCATCCATGTTGATACAAAAGTTGGGTATTCATCCTTTCTGATGGAGGCATAATACTCCATTGTATATATGGACCATATCTTCTTTATCCATTAGTCCATCGAAGGGCATCTTGGTTCTTTCCACAGTTTGGTAACTGTGGCCATTGGTGCTATGAACACTGGGGTACAGATGGTCCTTTTCACTATATCTGTATCTTTGGGGTAAATACCCAGGTAGTGCAATTGCAGGGTCATAGGGAAGCTCTATCTTTAATTTCTTAAGGAACCTCCGCACTGTTTTCCAAAGTGGCTGCACCAACTTGCATTCCCACCAACAGTGTAAGAGGGTTCCTCTTTCTCCACATCCTCTCCAACACTTGTTGTTTACTGTCTTGTTAATTTTGGCCATTCTAACTGGTATAAGGTGGTATCTCACTGTTTTGATTTGAATTTCCCTGATGGCTAATGATGATGAACATTTTTTCATGTGTCTGTTAGAGGTGTCCAACTCTTGATTTCAGCTCAGGTCATGATCTTCAGGTCCTGTGATGGAGTCCTGCATCAGGCTCCATGCTCAGTGCAGAGTCTGCTTGGGATTCTCTCTCTCCTCCTCCCCCTGCTCCTCTGCCAGCATGTACTCTCTCTCTCTCTCTCCCAAATAAATAAAAATTTTATTTATTTATTTATTTTTTAAAAAAGATTTTATTTATTTATTTGACAGACAGACATCACAAGTAGGCAGAGAAACAGGCAGAGAGAGAGGAGGAAGCAGGCTCCCTGCTGAGCAGAGAGCCCAATGCAGGGCTTGATCCCAGGACCCTGGGATCATGACCTGAGCTGAAGGCAGAGGCTTTAACCCACTGAGCCACCTAGGTGCCCCAATAAATAAAAATTTTAAAACAAACAAACAATATGTTCGGAAATGGGCCTGTCTTCTCTTTGGTAGAGAGTATTGAGACACTCATGTCAAGTTTTGTTGTTGTGTAACCCTCCATCTGTACTAGACTTCGAATTCTTCCACCATTTTTTGCTTTGAGCAGTGGCTGACTTGTTGGATTTTTTTCTCAGTATCTTTTCTACACTCAGCTGTCAGTCTTCTCCATGTTTATGTGTCCAAGAGGATGTCTGTCCATGCTTTTACCTCTCCCCCTCCAGCAATAAACTGCTGTTACTTGTTCCTGGACGCTTGCTAGTCTGGTAATGGAGGGAGGAAGGAGGGCATTCTTTGTTTTTTCTGGCTCAGCCTCACTGTTAGGCAGATGACTATTGGCCATTGCCAACAGTCAATTGTTGGTTCTCAGAGATGAGCTTTTCTTAGTGATCTTGATTCTCCCCCTAGCATAGAAGATCCCTAGAGATCTGGCTCCACCTTTAGGGGTAGACATTATTTTTTGTTCTCTTTACCCAGCTATAGCAGGCTTTAACTTGTGCCCTGCAAATGACAGGTTTGTGCCTTTCACCCAGTCACATAAAGTGACCATGGTGGTGGTGGCAATGGCTGCTGCTGCTCTGTGTCTTCTTTTGCCTGCCTGGTGGGTTAGGGGATGGAGTTGAAGGACACCATGCCTTTCCCACAACAACTTCTGCTCCCCTCCCCAATGTCTATACTGTAAGCAGGGCTTTCATTTCTCTGGTCTCTTGCCCTGCTGCTAATCTTTCTCATGAGCACATGATGGGAGTTTGTAGAGAAGGCCCTATGAGTGGATGCAAGCTCACCTTGTATCTGCAGCTCTAAAGTCTTACACTAGCCCACACTTTGCATCTGACAGTTCATTAAATGATAACAGGCTGCCACAATAGATGTTGTTGTGGAAACCGAAGAACACAAAGATGGTGAAAAAGACTGGTTATTTCTTACTGCACTGATGATTTTAAAGAAAGAAAGTGGCACTCTTGAGTTTTAACTTCCTGGATTAAAGGCTTCTCTGATTTCCCTAAAATAATTTCATATACCCTATTAACGGCAGGGTTGATGCCGTTGAAAATAAGATAGAATATCCAATCTTTCGAGGTGGTGAGTTTGAACATAAACTGAAGTAACAGCTTCATCAGAACTCTTAAAGAAAAGTTAGGGCATTGGTTGAGAAAGAGACCCTGAAAAAAAATTTTTTTTTAAAGATTTTATTTATTTATTTGACAGATCACAAGTAGGCAGAGAGGCAGGCAGAGAGCGAGCGAGAGAGAGAGAGAGAGAGAGAGAGAGGAGGAAGCAGGCTCCCTGCTGAGCAGAGAGCCCGATTCGGGGCTCGATCCCAGGACTGACCTGAGCCAAAGGCAGAGGCTTTAACCCACTGAGCCACCCAGGTGCCCCGAGACCCTGAAAATTTAAACGGGGGCACATTTGGATAGATTTAGGACACCCTCATCCTCAGCGACATTGAACCTCCCTTGCCAATAGAAATTGTGCCTCCTCCCCTTTGATAAGGCTGGTCCTCTTTACCTTTGAGACACTGTAATGAGTTCATCTGAGGACATTGTAAGTGCATGCGAATTCTTTACCTGTATCACCCCTGCCATTCTTCCCTGCCTCTAGACCTAGTAACTGGAGTAAGACCCCAGCATGCTCTTGGACACGCACGAAGTATAACCCAGGAGGAGAAGCCTTCCTTACAAAAAGAACGGCAAGTGTTTGCTTGTCTACATTGGAACGAACCAGAGGTGTTCTGAGGTGGATCCTAAGGACTCTTGCTTGACTGGGGAGGCCTGGGGCCACATTTGTCAAGAGTAGACTTACCAGAGATTCTGAACTCAGTTTCCTGGTTCACACAGGTGGGCTTGATCTTACTTGTTGCAGATTCTACATGCTGGTTGTTTTAAGCCTGAACTCAATGGTGGGCCACACTAAAGGAAGTTGATATGCCAGGAATTCCTTTGGTTTCATATAGAGAAAGGAATGCAAAAAGTTAGAGAGCAGAGAATATTGGAATGGATTCGTGATGTATGACCTACTCCCTCATTTCTCTGACCTCCAAGAATGCCTGAGAGACAATCCCTTCAACCAGGACGTTGAAATTGCTAGGGGAGCATCCACATTCCTGAAAAACTGTGACTGGCTGTCCCCTTTTGGCCAGGAAAAAGAGGGAACCATTGCAATTCAGAAGCTGTGACTGCTGTTTTCTCCCTGACTTCAACAGGGATGCTGAAGCCCAGGGAGGCAGAGGCCTAGCAGAAGCCTTTAGGGTGCAAAGACAAAGGACACTCCACCGGGCTGGATGCCAGGGACCAAGGTCGGGTGTCTTTGGTGGTGGCTGACTTTCTTAAGGCGCCCTTATCACTGAAACGGAACAGCTGCCTCCTCCTTTGTCTCAGCTACTTAATCGGTATGGTCCCCCACCCCAAAAATCTCTGGCGGATGAAATCCTGAGCTGCAGAACCACTGTGGAGAACGAAGTCTCCTCGGGGGGATGCCCCGGACGCTTGTCCTCAACAGCTCCAGCCCAGGGACCGCACCAGAAGGGGCAGGGACATCAGGCTGTGTCTCCGGAACTGGGAGGTCCCTGTCAAGGGCAGTTTCTTTGGAAGCACCCTGACCCCTCCGGCCTGGGCGGGGTTCGATGGGACTCAGAGAGGAGAGAGGACCGGGGGAGGGGGGCGGATCCTGAGGGCGTGATGTTTCGCACTTGGCCCCCAGCGCGAGGAGCCGCTGTTTACGCCGCTCGCGCGCCAGCGTGGACCGGTCCACCTGCCACCGTGAGAGGCGCGGCGCGGCGGGCCCATGGCGTCCCCGGGCGGCGGCTCCCTGGGCCTCCTGCTCTGGCTCCTGCTCCTCCAGCCCCGGCTCGGTGGGACGCAGGGCGGGTCCACATCGTCCCCACCCTCCTCTGCGCCCACTTCCCCATCGTCCTCAGGGGACGGCCGTGAGGGCACCAGTGCAAGCGTGTGGGGGGCCGAGGGGCAGTCTGCGACCCCGGGGCCCCAAGAGGCTGCCGTACTCTCCCAGCTGTTGGAACTGATCCCAGGTGAGACCTGGCGTTGGGAGCCTTGAGGGGGACTGAGGCCCGCCAAGTGGGAGCTGGGGCTCCCGGGGAGTCCGGGGGAGCCAGAGTTCACCCCCCTCCCCTGCCCCGAGGGTCTGAGGAATGCAGCCCCGCTTGTGGAGTCTGAGCGGGACGCCATGCGGCCTTGGAGGTCTGGGGGTACAGCCTGGGGACTCGGCAGCCGGAGTCTAAGGGGCGGTGGCCTTTACCGTCCCCCCGCCTCGTCCGAGGGGCACTTGGTGCTCTCTTTGGAAGCCTGGGCTCTGTTTCTGGGAGGTTCTTCCCCTAATGCTGTTCTCACTCCAGGGTGTGGCCACGTCCTTGAGAACACCGCGGGAGGAAAGGAGGCGGAAGAGGGGAAGTGGCCTTGGCAGGTGAGCCTAAGGATGAACCAGAAGCACGTGTGCGGAGGCTCCCTCATCACAAAGCAGTGGGTGCTGACTGCAGGCCACTGTATTTTAAGGTGAGGAGTGAAGAGGGGTCACAGAGTTCTGAAGCCAGCCCTGCCCTCCTCAGGTACCCATTAGGTTCTGTTGCCCTGGCAACTTGAGGAAACCCACACCCCACCCAACCCAATCCAACCCAACCCAACCCAGCCAAGGCGCGCCTGCACTACAAAGTGGACGGGTTCGGGACTGGCTGTCTCATTAACTAGGAATACCAATTTGGTGAAGCAAACCAGTCGTTTGGACTAGCAAACCAATGTTGAGAGTCGTTAAGGAGGGCTGTTTGGTGTTAGGGAGGTAGAAAGAGCGGTGAGGGAGGTTAGGGCCAGGCTGGGAAGGCTCTGCCATGTGTGGGAAAGGTCTCCATGAGGGGCATGTCCTCTCTCCCATAGCCCTTTCCGCTACAGTGTCAAGATGGGAGATCGGAGCGCCTATAAAGAAATCACCAGTGTGGTGATCCCGGTCAAGAACGTCATCGTCCATCCTCGACTCTCAGTAGTTGGAGCCATTCAAAATGACCTTGCCCTTCTCCATCTCCTCTACCCTGTGAACTTCACTGTGACCATCCAGCCTGTATGCATCCCTCAGAAGACTTTCCAGGTGGAAGCTGGGACCACGTGCTGGGTGACAGGATGGGGCAAAAAAGAAGAACATGGTGAGACTGTGAGGCAGGTAGCATGCTCAGGAAGAGGGAGGCAGCCCAACCCTGAAGTTGGCAGAAAAGCTAAAGAGAGGGGCATGAAGAAGGACTGCCTGGCAGAGGGGGAAGGAGGGGGCAGAGTTTAGCAGTGGTCAGAGTAATGGCTCCTGATTGACTTGAGTCTCGACATTGGTTGACGTCTTTTGTTGCAGCACAAATATTTCATGGTGGCCGTTTAGGAAAGGCACAGGTCCTGGGACCTGGAGCTCTCTCAGGAGAAGAGATACCTGGGGGAAGTCTTTTTCTGTAGATTTGTGAGGCACCATGCCTGGCTGGTTTGGGGGTATTTTTAGGTTCCCTGGAGATGGAGCCAGAGGCCTTGGTGTTCTTCTGGGGCGGGTTTCTGCTTAGTAGGTGACGAATTGTTTGCCAGTCAGAGGTGTCCATCTCTGAAAGTACTGGCCTTGCTTGTCAGGGAGCCCCCCCCTCCCTTTAGCGGCAGAAAGTCTCTCTGTTGCTAAGGCTGCAGGGCCTCCCATCTCTGGGAAGAGGCTGGATTGGTAACTTGGGGGCACTCCCCATTCTTGAGTCCGCAAACCTGCTCGAGAGTAAAGATACTTCTGATGCACGGGATTGCTGTCACTATTACTATTGGTACTCAGAGTAATAGGTGCTTGATTATCATTCCTCAGGCTGGGAAGGCCTTGCCCTCTTCCCGTCCGGATTGGTCCTTCTCTATGCCATCTTGATTTTATTAGTTCTTACCTCCTTTTCTTCCCATGTCCACTTTGGTGCCCCGTTTCCTCCACTGTCAAAGGGGCACAGAACCCATGGCCCTGCCTTTTTCGAGGGGGAAGCTAGGTGCCGAGGGGCTTACTGTCCACCTGGGCACAAGCCACCGACTGCTGAGTTTCTTCTTCCCTTGTAGGTGGTGACCTCATTACGGGTGTTCTCCAGGAGGTCGACCAAAACATTATCCTCCATGAAAGGTGTAATGAGATAATTCAGGAAGTCATGGTAACAAGGAAGAACAGAGTCCTGGAAGGGATGCTCTGTGGCTATAAAGGAGCTGGAAAGGATTCTTGTCAGGTAACTTTGCGGACCCTGTTCCATCTGCACATTGAGGGTGGCCCCTCCAAGCTTCCTCATTCCCAGGTGCCAGGGCCTGCGTGACCTGCCACCACCTCCTTTCACTCCTTTGAGAAGGACACTCATGGGCAGAACCTGGGCCCGCCCTCTTCCTCCCGCATTGAGTGCCTTCTGGAGGAGGGGGCGTTTGAGCCTGGACTCAGAGGATGAGTCTTGGGATTTCTTGGAAAGAGGAGAACAGCACTATAGGGAGAGGGACCAGCACGGACGGTGGCTCCGAGGTGTGAGGGAACTTGTCACGTGTAGGGCCCACCTTCCAGGTCTGGAGCAATGAGGGGACCAGAGAAGAGGGCTGGAGTCAGGCTACATGTGGCCTGGGGCACTGGGCCAAGTTTCTCGATGCCATCGGGGCAGGACTGCAGGCTAGGTGTTTGTGTCCATCATCTAGGCGATGATGCAGAGTCCTGAGCAGGACCTGGGGCGGTGAGGGGGTGAAGGAGGTGTGTCTGAGGTTGAATCCTGACTGCTGGGAGGGTGGGGGTGAGGGAGAGGTTTGGAGGGTTCTGTTTCTGTCTGAGCTGGGTGGTGGGGGGCAGGGGCCCCCGAGCAGGTCTGGGAGAGGACATGCCGGGTTCTGCATCCAATGGGGTATCTATGGGATGTCTGGAAGTGGGGCGTCAGATATGGAGGGAGCTGGCTGTATGGGTTAGGAGTTTGAGAGAAACTTTAAGTTAGATGTATGGATTTAGGGAACTCTCATGCAAATGTGATATTCAAAATGTTTAATAACCAGTATGGTATGGGAAATGACCAGTTATAATTTCCTCCCGAAGATAGTAAAATTTTCCCGTTAACTTTTCCCTCCCTCCCTCCCTTTCTTCCTTCATCCCTTTCTTTTTCTTTTCTTTTCTTTCTTTTTTTTTTTTTTTGTTGAAGATTTTATTTTTAAATACTCTCTATACCCAGTGTGGGGCTCAAACTTACAACCACGAGATTAGGGTTGGGCTAACCAGGCCCCCCTTCCCATTAACTTTTCAGTTCTCAGTTCTCATATTCATAGAAGAGTGGGCCCTGTAGGTCCCTGGGGAAGGTCCCGCGTGCCTGACTGCCCAGTGCCTTACACGGCAGTCAGCCTTCTCTGACGTGGATGGCCTTCTATTCCTGCATTTGTTTTTTTCTCTTTCTCCAGGGAGACTCTGGGGGCCCTCTGGTCTGTAAATTTAAGGAAACGTGGGTCCAGGTGGGAGTCGTGAGCTGGGGCATTGGCTGCGGTCGTGGTAATATGCCTGCAGTTTATGCAGATCTTGCTGTCTATGCGGAGTGGATAGCTGGAGTGATTAATCAGGCCTCCCTTTTGTATCCAGTGGTGTTCCTCATCCCACTTCTGTGCCTGGTGCTGCCCCTGGGCATCCTGGTGGCCCCGTGATCACCCTGGCCCACCCCCTCCTATTTCCGAGTCTCACCCGGGCCTCTCCTCCGACCCCCACTCCTGCTCAGATGCCCTTTCCTCCGGTTCTGGTTGGCATCCCCTGACCCTGTAGAGAGCCACACAGTAGGGACTGGCAGCAAGGCTGGAGCCCCGAAAGCATCCCAGCCTGATGCCCCAGTCACCTGCCCCAGTCACACGCACGACCTTGGCTGTGCCTTTGCCCACCTGGAAGGAGGGGGTCAGGCATCCCAGCCTGAGAGCCGGCCCACCTGCGGGGGGGCACAGAGCGCGGGGCTTCCTTGCCATCTTGGAGAGCCTCTGCGAGAGAAGACCCCTCCTGAGCAGTGAGACAGTGTGGGACCTGGGTGTGGTCTCAGGCCGTCACCTGACCCGGTGTGGAAGCAGTCAGCTTGCCGATTGTGCAGAGAGAGAGGGGGAGGGGGTGTCACCATGTCCCTGCTGAGGTGTGAGGCTGGGATGTCTGTGTCTGGGAGATGTTTCCTCAGCACCCAGCATGGATCCTGACACACAGACGCTCCTGTGGCAGCCGCATGATGGGCCCCCCTTCCTCAGTCTCGAGTGGTCCCATCCAGGCTCAGCCCGAGCTATGTGGAGGCACTAAGGAGTGTGGAGATCTCTGATGTCAACTGAATAAATGTTTGGATTGTCACTTGCGTGTTCTGTATCTCTCCTGATGTGGGGTGTGGGGACACTGAGGAGAAGTTATCTCACATTTAACTTAGGGATGTGTTCGCGATGCTTTTGAAACTCTACAATGAGAGGGGAGGCCCTCATTTACTCTGATCCGAGTCCGACGTGATCTTAGCACTTGGGTCCTGCTGCTGTGCCCCTCGTGGCCACCAGCATCTCCGCAGGGAGCTTCGTAGTTGAGTTTGCTGGCCATTGCGTCTAGGGAGAAGACATGAGAGAGAGTGGAAGCAAGAGAGGGGTTAGGGCATTGCCTGTGAACCGCAGCCCATACTTTCTGCCTGTTGGAGTTAGATGGAGCCTTGAGCACCAGATGACCTTGGCCCAGCTCTGAAGGACACGGGGCCGAGGCTCAGGGAGGAGACAGGCTGAGTACCCGCCACGTGTGTGCCAGCTCGTTTCCCTCATTACCCTGCCATCCCAGAGTAGCTGTTTGTCATCTTTACCCCACTGTTACCGATTTCCTTCCCCCATCCCAAAACCTTGCGGTTCCTTTCTCTTAGCAGGGGATTAGTGCCTTTTGCATGTGAGAAGAAAGTGCCTGTGAATATTTAGGTGAATGAAGAAGGGATTTGAGTCACATCTCACACTTTTCATTCCCTTCCTTCTGGACACATAGCCAGTCAGAATAAAGACTGTCTTTCCAAGTCCCATCCATCTAAGTGTGGCACAAATTCTGGCCAATAAAATACAGACCAAAATGTTGGTGAATTTGGGGAAACGTCCTTAAAGGAGGACGAGCCCTCCTTCAGATCTCTTTCTTCTTTCCTGGCTGGAATGCGTACACGGTGACCAGAGCTTGAGCACCGATCTTGGGACACAAGGAACACACTAAAGGCATGGAGCAGGAATTTAGAAGGAACTTGGCTCCTTGGAATTTGCAGGGCTGCTATCACAGCTCTTCATGCAACAGAGAAAGAAACTCTTTAATTAAGCCATTGTTCTCTTCCGTCTCAAGTTACTTATAGAAAAACCTCATTCTAACCACCTCAGTGGGTATCACGTGGAGATTTATTTCTGGATTGTTATGAATATAAGTTTTAAAAGTCATTTATTTAGACTAATTAAAACAATTTTTTTTTTAGGGAGGGGGTGAGAGGCAGAGGGAGAGGGAGAATCTTAAGCAGATTCCCTGCTGAGTGCAGAACCCAGCGCTGGGCACAGGACCCTGAGATCATAACCTGAGCTGAAATCAAGATTTTGTACAAGATTTTTTTTTGTATCTATATACTTTCCCTTCTTGTGGGAATCAACCTAGGAATGGAACTGCTGGCTCATGAAGTTAATGAATGGATGATGTTATTAGAAATTTCCTAAGAGTCTTCCAAATTATTTGTACCATTTTACGCTACTCCCAGCAATAAATGAGAGTTCCAGTTGATTCACACCCTCATCAGTCCTCAGGCTTTTTTTTTTTTTTTTTTGTCCAATTAATAGGTATGAAATGGTACAGCATTAGGGTTTTTATTTCCGTTTCCCTGTAACTAATGATGTTGAGCATCTTTTTATGTACTACTGGTCATATGCATATCTTCTATGAAGTATGTTTTCAGCTCTTTTGCCCATCTTTAAATAGGATGCTTATTTTTTTTTTAATTGCTGACTTCTAAGTAGCCTTCTTGTATTCTGAGTAGAATCCTAAGTCTGTGACTCTTTTCACTTTTTAGCTGGGGGTGTGAAGCTTTTTCTTCTATTTATTTCTCCTGGAAGCTTTATAATTTTAGCTTTTACGTTTAGGTCTATGGTCCTCAAATTAATTTGGGAGATGGTATGAGATACAGGGATGAAAGTATATTTTTCTGTATCTTTTTTTTTTAAAGATTTTATTTATTTATTTGAGAGAGAGGCAGTGAGAGAGCATGAGCGAGGAGAAGGTCAGAGAGAGAAGCAGACTCCCCGCGGAGCTGGGAGCCTGATGCGGGACTCGATCCCAGGTCTCCGGGATCATGACCTGAGCCGAAGGCAGTCGTCCAACCAACTGAGCCACCCAGGCGTCCCAATGTATCTTTTTTTTTTAAGATTTTATTTATTTATTTGTCAGAGAGAGAGAACGCGAGCACAGGCAGACAGAGGCAGAGGGAGAAGCAGGCTCCCTGCCGAGCAAGGAGCCCGATGCGGGACTCGATCCCAGGACGCTGGGATCATGACCTGAGCCGAAGGCAGCTGCTTAACCAACTGAGCCACTCAGGCGTCCCTATTTTTCTGTATCTTTAATGCTTATCCAGTTCTGGTACCATTTGCTGGAAATACATTTATTTTCACATTGACTTACACTGGTGCTTTGTCAAAAATTGACATCATAGGGATGCCTGGGTGGCTCAGTTGGTTAAGCGGCTGCCTTCAGCTCAGGTCAGGATCCCAGCGTCCTGGGATCGAGTCCCATATCGGGCTCCTTGCTCGGCAGGGAGCCTGCTTCTCCCTCTGCCTCTGCCTGCCACTCTGTCTGCCTGTGCTTGCTCTCTCTCTGATAAATAAATAAAAAATATTTAAAAAATAATTGACATCATATATGTACATCTCTTTATGGATTCCCTATTCAGTTCCTTATCTGTCTCTGTGTGTATACACACACACACACACACACACACACACACACACATTTGTTATCTGTATATTCTTATGCCAATTTTGCAGTGTCCTATTTACTGTAGCTTTTATAGTGAGTCTTAAAAGTCAGTAATGTTACATCTCCCAATTTCTTCATGTTTCTCAAGGTGGAGCTTTGTGTAGAAATTGACAAGCTGATTCTAAAATGTATACAGAAAAGCAAAGGATGAAGATTAATTAAAAAAAAAAAGGAAAACTCTTATACTTCAAGACTTACCATAGAAGTGTAGTAATCAAGGCAGTATGATATTGGCACAAGGGCAGACATATAGATCAGTGGAAAGGATAGAGAGTCTAGATGTAGATCCACACATATATGGCAAATTGGTTTCTACAACGGTACCAAGGCAATTCAGCGTAGGAAAGGACAGTCTTTTTTTTTTATTATTTTATTTTTAAAAAAGATTTTATTTATTTATTTTGACACAGAGAGACACAGCAAGAGAGGGAACACAAGCAGGGGGACTGGGAGAGGGAAAAGCAGGCTTCCCACCTGGCAGGGAGCCCGATGCTGGGCTCCATCCCAGTTCCCTGGGATCATGACCTGAGCCGAAGACACTTAACAACTGAGCCACCCTGGCGCCCCAAGAATAGTCTGTTAAATAAATGATAAATGGCACAATGGGAGATTCCTATGTAAAAACAAAACAAAACAAAACAAATCTCTGAATCTTAACTTTGCATCACATGTAAAAAATTACTTAAAATGGATTATAGAACTAAATGGAAAGTCTACATCTAGAAAACTTCTAGAAAAAGGAAGAAAAGTCTCTGTGACCCTTGAGTTGGCAAAGATTGCTTAGACAGGACACAAAAAGCATGACCTACACAAGAAAATAAATGGTTGGATTTCATCAAAATAAAAATATTCTGCTCCTTAAAAGACACTGTTAAGAAAGTGAAAAACCGAAGCCACAGGCTGGAAGAAAAGAGCAGAAATATCCACTCAGAGACTTATATATGAATGTTCATAGCATCTTTATTCATAATAGCCAGAATCTGGAAACAACTCAAGTGTCTGCCAACCGATAAATGATAATCAGTGAAAATGCTGCTTGGCAATAAAAAAGAACAAACTGTTGATAGACCCAGGAACATGGATGGAAATTCAAAAACATGGTGAGTGAAAGAAGCCAAACCCAAAGAGTACAGATCTCTGATTCCATTTCTATGAAGACCATATAGGCACACTGGGTGATCAGTGGTTGCTTATGATGGCTGTGAGGAGGGCACAAAGGCATTTTCTGGGGGTTCAAAATGATTTATAGCTTGATCAAAGTGGTGGTTATGTGGATTTCTATATTAATTAAACAGTAGATTGTGCACTTAAGATCTATTTAACCGTATGCAAATTTTTCCTAGTTAAAAAAAAAATAGGTTAATGTGACATATCCTAATTTGGCCCGAATGTCTATTCTCTTCCTCTTGAATGATACATGTCTTATGCAATGACCTGATGTTTTAGGTCGTTCTAGTGTTGTGCCAGCAAATATTTAACAAGCAGCTCTGGAGGGGGAAAAAGCCCAGATTTGTAACATTTTTTAGATTTCCATAGTATAAATACTTCCACTATGGCTGGCTTCTTTCCTTCCTTCCTTCCTTCCTTCCTTCCTCTCTCTCTCTCCCTTTCTTTCTTTCTTTCCCTTCCTTCCTTCCTTCCTTCCTTCCTTCCTTCCTTCCTTCCAGATTTTGTTTATTTATTTGAGAGAGAAAGGCAGAGAGAGGGTGTCAGAGAGAGCCCAAGCAGAGGGTAGGGGCAGAGGGGGGAGGAGAAGCAGACTCCCCACTGAGCAAGGAGCCTGATGCAATGCAGGGCTTCATCCCAGGACCTGGGGATCGTGACCTGAGCCGAAGGCAGACGCTTAACCACCTGGCCACCCAGGTGCCCGCACCATGACTGATTTCAAGCTACCAACATCACATTACTGAATCTGGACTTGGGAAGAGAAGTATACCATTAGATAGAAGTTCTACCGTATGGCTATAGTAGCCCTAACTTCAAGAGCACAGGTAGTTAGAAAATTCAGGAAAATAACTAGGATGTAATGAATTTGGAGTATTTATTACCTCTGTGTTTAGTGTAACTTCTTTAATTATAGATTTTATAATTTAAATTTTAATAATGACTGTGTTTAACAGCCAGCTCATAAAATTCCTGACAATTACGAGTCGGCTTTCATGAGCTGGGACAAGCCAGCTCCAGCATCTACTGGGCTATGAGCAAATTTTGGGGCAGGCATTCATGTCCAAGTAACTTATTAAGAGAGTTATTTTCAGGGCACCTGGGTGGCTCAGTGGGTTAAAGCCTCTGCCTTCGGCTCAGGTCATGATCTCGGGGTCCTGGGATCGAGCCCCACATCGGGCTCTCTGCTCAGCGGGGAGCCTGCTTCCTCCTCTCTCTCTGCCTGCCTCTCTGCCTACTTGTGATCTCTGTCAAATAAATAAATAAAATCTTAAAAAAAGAAGAGAGTTATTTTCAGGAAAAACCTGTAGGGATGTGAGGGAAGCAGGAGAGGAAAGAGCAAGAAGTTTACTAAGAATGTGATTACAGGTGAAGTCTAGGCTGAGCAAGATCCTGGCATCTAGGTTCTAGAATTCATCCAAACTTAAGGCAAGGGAGCTGGGCTTTCGTGCCCTGCCCCACTCTGTCTTTGTCTATAGGCTGACTGGAGGGTTGGGAGGTAGGAATGCAACTCTTCGTCGCCTTCTGTCCTATGGCTCCATGTGCTCAAGGGGAAGCCTCCTAAGAAGGATGCAGGTGTGAATTCCTACTAACAATGCCCAGAGCAGTTGGCAGTTAGGTACCCCAAACAGGTAGAGTGGATCCCAGGAGATCTGGGTGCCTATGCACCTAAAAACTGCCATTCTCAACTTCCCTTGAAGCTTAGGGTGACCATGGATTTAAGTTATGTTCCATGAGAGGTAAGTAGAAATATGTGCTGTTGGGGGATGTCCTTCAAAGGGACACGAGTATGGTTTTTGGCTCTTTCCCCTTTCTAAATTGGAAGAGGAGAAAGATGGAGATGCCGTTTTGGATGCTGAGAGGTGTGCCCGTGTGAAGGGTGGCAGAACTGGACTTGGCTGCCTACATTTAGACTGTGAAGTAAGAGAGAAAGAAACTTTTTGTTTTTTAACCACTGTATATTGGGACATCTCTGTTACCGCACCTTAGCCTGTATCCTAATGAATACAGTGAGTAAAGAAACAAGTAATAACAAATATTTAAAAGCATGACTGTGTCAACAGTAACTTCTAATTTGTAGGTTTTCTTTTCTCAATATAGAAACCCCCAAAGAATCTATGAATTATCAAAACTGATAAAACAATTTGATAAGATTGTTGGCTAGGAGAATAATGTAAAATTGTGTTTCTGAAAGATGTGCGTGACTTTGTGGGAAAATTTATGAAATTTTATTGAAGGATGTGAAGGAAGACCTAAATAGAGATACACCAAATTCATGAGTAAGGAGGCTCAATACCACGCAGATGTCAGTTCTCCCCCAAATGCTCTTTAGATTCAATGCATATTTGAATAGAACTTTCAACAGTTTAAAAAAAAAATTGTCAGACTTATCCTAAAGTTTATATATGGAGTACCAAAAAGAGCCAAAACCCTAAAGAAGAAGTCGAGATGGGAGACCGCATCCTGTCATGTACTGCTACTCAAAATCCCTAGTAATTAAGAATATGTTAACTATACTTTAATTAAAAAAATAATGGGCCATTCAGTACATGATGCTGAGATAAAAGGTTAAATGGAAAATAAAGGAAACCGAATTCCTATCTCACTATAAACAAAAAAATATTTGGCTAAAAGACAAAAAAACAAAACTTTAAAGCTTTTAGAAGAAAATACAGGACTATATCTTTAAGACTCAGGATAGGGAAGGCTTATTTTAGAAAAAAGATTTTACTTACTTATTTGAGAGAGAGAGCATGAGAGGGGGGAAGGTCAGAGCGAGAAGCAGATTCCCCACTGAGTGGGGAGCCCAATGTGGGGCTTGACCCTGGGACTCTGAGATCATGACTCTGAGCAGAAGACAGATGCTCAACTGACTGAACCACCCAGGCGCCACTAGGGAAAGCTTCTTCTTCTTCTTTTTTTTTTTTTTTTTAAGATTTTATTTATTTATTTGACAGACAGATCACAAGCAGGCAGAGAGGCAGGTAGAGCTGGGGTGGGGGAAAGGCAGGCTCCCCGTGGAGCAGAGAGCCCGATGCAGGGCTCGATCCCAGGACCCTGAGATCATGACCTGAGCTGAAGGCAGACGCTTTAACCCACTGAGCCACCCAGGCGCCCCTAGGGAAAGCTTCTTAAAAGCAGACACAAAAAGCATAAATGATAAAGAAAAGATGTAATAAAGTGAAAAGATAAGTTTATGATTGTGAAATGATATTTGGAGCATACATTTACCAACAAAGGATTAACATGCATTAAAAAAAAAAACCTCAATAAGGAGTATTTCAAAAGCAATCCAAATATAAAATTGGGCAGATGTTACAAACATTTTATAAAAAGACAGCACAAATGGCCAGGAAGGATATGAACATATACTCCAGGGAAATGCAAATTAAAGCCATACCAAGATATAATTTTATGCCCACCATGTGGGAAAAAACGGAACTGTGGCAATAACTGTTAGGAAGAGTGAAGATTAATAGAAAGACTCATACACTGACGGTGGGAGTGTGGTTTGGTAAAATTAATTTGAAAACTGGCATTATGAGTTAAGAAAAATACATTTACACATGAATCATTGACATCCAAGGTCATAACTCTTGCAGGAGACACAGGTAATTCGAAAGACACACAATGATGTGGAGTTACTCTTAATCGAAAGTGAAAATCCACCGATAGTATATGTGGAAAACCGGTGGTTCTGCTTTTTTGGAAAACTAGAGTTGTTAAGAGCTGGCATTGTATGACAATGTAGGACGAAGACCTTAGGGAGAAGGGCAACAAGTGAGTTGAACACTACAGTCATCCTGGCTCCTAAGCAGAGGCAATTTTCACATGAAACAGGGAAACCCAAACAGAACACAATGATAACACTAAGTTAAGGAGACAGACGGGGGCTCAGGAAGGCCAGGCATCTGGAGTTTCCAGGTCAGAATCCTGTAGAGCCGGGCTTACTGTACTATAGTTTGTGGGCTAATTCCAGACACAGGCTGTTTTTATAGGACTAAGAATGATTTACACACTTTTATTATTATTTTTTTAAATTTTAATTTAAAAAAAGATTTTATTTATTTATTTGACAGAGATCACAAGTAAGCAAAGAGGCAGGCGGGAGGGCAGGGGGAAGCAGGCTCCCCGCTGAGCAGAGAGCCCGATGCGGGGCTCGATCCCAGGACCCTGAGATCATGACCTGAGCTGAAGGCAGAGGCTTCAACCCACTGAGCCACCCAGGCGCCCCAAATGATTTACACAGTTTTAAAGAGTTGTTTTTTATTTTATTTTAAAAAATATTTTAGTTATTTATTTGACAGAGTGAAAGGGAGAGAGAGCACAGGCAGGCAGAGCAGCAGGCAGAGGGAGAGGCAGAGGAATAGGGAGAAGCAGATTCCCCGCTGATCAGGGAGCCTGATGGCGGGACTCTATCCCAGGATCCTGGGAGCATGACCTAAGCTGAGAGCAGACGCTTAACTGCCTGAGCCACTCAGGCGCCCCAAGAGTTGCTTTTTAAAACGCATACATGGCAGAGTCCACATGTGGCCTGCAACGCTTAAAATATTTACTGTCTTTTATAGAATAAAGGCTATTCTAGACTCATCCTAACAAAGCTTAAAAACCAACTCCAGGTGATGGGTATTAAGGAGGGCATGTTTTGTGATGAGCACTGGGTGTTATG
Source organism: Mellivora capensis (assembly GCA_004024625.1). NCBI lineage: Eukaryota > Metazoa > Chordata > Mammalia > Carnivora > Mustelidae > Mellivora > Mellivora capensis. Next base: position 159,326 of record PISX010000151.1, on the reverse strand, counting down.
CTCAACTAACAAATCGCTGAGCACTACATCAAAACTAATGATGTAATATGTTGGCTAACTGAACATAATAAAAAAATTAAAAAAAAAACTTCAAATGAACCACCATGAACTGCAAGTAATTTAGCTGCCTGCCAAATTTCCACACTCCTTAAAGAAAGAGCATACAATTCAAATAGTCAACAATGTAACAATAATGTTTAGCATTCATTAAAAATTACTAGACCATTAACGAAGAGGTAAGGCCATCAGTAGAAACAAATACAGAAACAGTAGACAAGAACTTTAAACACCTGTTACTGGGGTCCCTGGATGGTTCACTCAGTTAAGCGTCCAACTCTTGGTTTCTGCTCAGGTCATAAGCTCAGGGTCTGGGGATGGAGCCCCTGGGGCAGGGCGGGCTATGAGCTCAGCATGAAGTCTGTTTGAGATTCTCTCCCTCTCCCTCTACCCTGCCTCCGGCTCACGCATTCCCATTCTCGTACTCTCTCTCTAAAAATAAATAAATAAAATCTTAAAAAGTTAATAAAACACCTGGTATTAGTATTTTAAATTTGCTCAAGGATTTAAAAGAAAACATGAGGGCGCCTGAGTGGCTCAGTGGGTTAAAGCCTCTGCCTTTGGCTCAGGTCATGATCCCAGAGTCCTGGGATCGAGCCCTGAGCCCTACATCGGGCTCTCTGCTCAGCAGGGAGTCTGCTTCCTCCTCTCTCTCTGCCTGCCTCTCTGCCTACTTGTGATCTCTGTCAAATGAATAAATAAAATCTTAAAAAAAAAAAAGAAAACATGAATGTGACTAGAAGAGAATATAAAGAAAGAGCTAAATGGAACTGTTAGAGGTGAAAAATACACCACCTGCAGTGAGAAATTCGCTGGAGCAGTTTGACCACAGGTTGGATACTGCAGAGGAAAATATAAATGAAATCGAAGGCACAGTCTAATGTAAACATCCAAACTGAAGCACAGATAAGAAAAGGCTGAAGAAAGTTATTGCACCCTGATGATTTGACCTATGGGATGGTATCAAGTGATCTTACCTGAGAAATTGGAGTACAGAAGGATGGAAGAAAGCAGGGGAAGCAGAAATAGCTGAAGACATAATATTCTTCAAAAAATTTCAGATAATTCAAATACTTGCTGAAAAATTTCTAAGTTTGATTAAAAACCAAAAGCCACAGGTTCAGGAATCACAACGGACTCCAAGTAAACATAAAGAAAACCACACTGCAGAACATAATCATTGAATTGTTACCTGAAACTCAGGGCTGGAGTTTAAAAGCAGCTGGAAGAAAGACATGTTATATACAGAGGAACAAAGATAAGAATGATCTGGGTACTGACTGGCTCTGTCAGTGGAGCATGTGACTCTTGATCTTGGGGTTGTGGGTTTAAGACCCACACTGGGTGTAGGGATTATTTAAAAATAAAAAATCTTTAAAAAAAAAAAGAGATAAGAATGATTGCGGACTTCTCTCCAGACACAATGCAAGTGAGAAGATAGTACAGAGAGGATCATCTTCAAGTGTTAAAAGAAGGAAAGTAAGAGTGTAGAATTCTACATCAAATGGAAATATCTTTCAAATATGAAATTGAAGTAAAGATGTTTAAAAACAAAAGCTCAGAGAATTCCTTCTTGGACTTCAAGAGATTCTGAAGTTCTTCAGGTTGAAATAAAATGATATCAGATGGAAATTGGTCTCTAGAGACATGAGGTGGGCCAGAAATGGTAGCATTGTTAGGAAATATTAAGGACTTCCCAATTTTAAATGTCTTGTAATGGAGCATATGAAACTTTTTGAACTTTTTATACTCATCCATTACAATCTCTTGGTCTTTCACCTTGAATGGCTCTTGTACCATACCTAATTTTGTAAAATCTTTGGAAAATACTGGTTTATCTAGTTAGGTAGATTTACCAAATGTTGACACATTTCATTATACAATATAAAAAATCATGTTTACTTATATCACTACTGTTGTCACAAAAGCATTTAATTATTGGAAATCTAAAATGTATTGTCTGCCTATAACACCTTTGCCAGAGCCACTATCAGTGGACTCGTGGAGTGCCTGGTTTAGCATCTTGGGATCCTACATAGCATAGTACTGCCGAGTACTGAAATGCATTGAATCCAGTAAGAATGAACAGCTGGTGGGACGCCTGGGTGGCACAGTTGGCTAAGCGGCTGCCTTCGGCTCAGGTCATGATCCCAGCGTCCTGGGATCGAGTCCCACATCGGGCTCCTTGCTTGGCAGGGAGCCTGCTTCTCCCTCTGCCTCTGCCTGCCACTCTGTCTGCCTGTGCTTGCTCTCTCTCCCTCTCTGACAAATAAATAAATTAAAAAAAAAAAAGAATGAACAGCAATGAAATCAATATAATTATCCTGCCACCAAATAGCTGGTTGGTCTCCTTCAGGGATGTAGCATTTTGGGGGGCTGGCATTGACTTTGGATGCTAAAAGATTGGACTTTCCATGGCTATAGTAGCTCTACCAGCTTTGGTAAGAGGAAGCCCATGTTGCTTTATTGGGTGAATGAATAGTCTCCGATTGTGCCAACACAAATACTCTGTTCATGGACACACTGCGCAAGCATGGAGGCTGACAAGGACGAGTGTTAGCTGATTTCTAGTGGGGGGGCTATCTTATCCACTTGGTTGTTGAGTGGCTACTCATTGGTGGGAACTGGCACAGAATAGCTACATCCTTTTTTTTTTTAGAGTTTTATTTATTTGAGAGAGAGAGAGAGAACAAGCTGGGGGAGATGCAGAGGGAGAGAGAAGCAGGCTCCCTGCTGAGTAGGGATCTTGATGTGGGGCTCAATCCCGGGACCCTGGGATCATGACCTGAGCTGAAGGCAGACGCTTAACTGGCTGAGCCACCCAGGCGCCCCAAGGCTACACACTTTGTTTCTGCTCCCCTTGGTCCATTCATGTGCTCCTTCCCCAGATCTTGGAGTTTTGCTCCAACCAGACAACCCATTCATTACTGTGCGGGTGTCCATGTATATTCTTACTTAGGCCACTTTTCCTTTTACACCAAGTCGATGAGCAGGTGTTCTGTTTGAAGCTCTGTGCATAGGACCTCTCCCCATCACACTGAGATTCTAGAGCAACAGCAATCTGTTTCCGGTTGGCACCGAGATTTTGGGCCCAGCTGTGAACCAGGCCTCGGTTTTCTCCTCTTTTATTGGCTGGTCATAGGACGCTCCTTATAAGGCTAAGGGCACGAACCGAGGGAGAAACTTTAATTCAATACAAGCAGGTGATATGGAGGTCAAAGCCATTATTTTTGTGCAGCTTCCTCGTGTCTTCAAGACCTGTCATTATAACCCAATTCCACGGCTCATGTCCATTGAACGACAAATTGCTTTGTCCAGCCGAGTTGACGACTTGATTAGTCCGGCTGAATATCTCCTTTCTGATAGGAGAGACAGGAGTTTCAGTCACTTGATGTTCCTTAGTCTGGCATTTGGTTTCCTACTGGGGTGCAGGAGGCGGCTAGGAGCTGCTTTTCAAATTTCTTTGCTGCAGACATTGTGGCCTTGCTCTAGTACTATCGGGGTCTACGCTGTGACTGCATAATTAGGACATAGCAGGGACCCCTGACAGCATTTTTTCTCTACCACAGCAAACTCTAGCAACCATGGGCTTTGCAGGGTCATAGAGCCCCAGCTATAGACTGCTCATACCACAGCCTGACTTCACTTCTTGATAGGAGGAACGGCCAAGCACGGTGGCCACGTTTATGTACGTACTTCAGGATAATGTCCCCGCTCAAGATTTTTCATTTACTGGGGCACCTGGGTGGCTCAGTGGGATAAAGCCTCTGCCTTCGGCTCAGATCATGATCTTGGGGTCCTGGGATTGAGCCCCACATCGGGCTCTCTGCTCAGCGGGGAGCCTGCTTCCTCCTCCTCTCTCTCTCTGCCTGCCTCTCTGCCTGCTTGTGATTTCTGTCTGTCAAATATATAAATAACATATTAGAGAAAAAAGAGTTTTCATTTATTCACGTTCCTTTTGCCATGTAAGGTAACATATTCACAGGTTCCAGGAATTAGAATACGGACATCTTTGGGATGGCAGTATTCTGTCTACTATAAGGTTGTTTCCAGATGTTGGCTATTCAGAACAAAGCTACTAAAATCATTCGTACAGGGTGTGTGTGTGTGTGTGTGTGTGTGCGCGCGCGCTCATAGCTTTACTTCTCTGGGGTCAGTGTCCAGGAACGCAACGACTGGGTCGTACCGTAATGGCATATTTCGTTTTATAAGAAACTGCCAGTCTGTCTGCTGGAGAGGTTGTAGTATTTCACTTTCCTACCACAGCGTCTGAGTGATGCAGGACCTCTGCACCCGCGTCAGTCCAGGGTGTTGTCGCGATTGTTTCTCTTCGCCAGTCTGTTCCGGCCGGCCGTCCTGAGATCTCACTGTGGTTTGCATTTGCCCTTGGCTCTGGGCTCTGTCCCCGCGGAGGGGCAGTGTCATCTCCAAGGCAGCGGTCGGGGCCGCCCGGGGCAGCGGTCCGAAGTCCGCCCAGCAGGCCTGATCACCGCGGCGAGCGGGCAGGGGGGGAGCGGGGCGGTGGGGCGCGGGGACGAAGAGCCTCCCCGGCGGTCAGGCCCCCAGGGGGCGCGGCGGGACCCGGCTTCCCGCCTGCGCGAGTGCAGGGCTGCGGGCCGCCGCGAGGGGGCGCGTCGAGAGGCGCGGCGCGGCGGGCCCATGGCGTCCCCGGGCGGCGGCGGCTCCCTGGGCCTCCTGCTCTGGCTCCTGCTCCTCCAGCCCCGGCTCGGTGGGGCGCAGGGCGGGTCTGCGTCGCCCGCACCCTCCTCGGCGCCCACCTCCCCGTCGTCCTTGGGGGACGGCCACGAGGTCCCCGGCGCGAGCGTGTGGAGGGCTGAGGGACAGTCTGCGACCCCGGGGCCCCAAGAGGCTGCCGCATCCCCCCAAGTGGTGGCGGTCACCCCAGGAGCCTCTGGCTCTTACAGGGCTGTGGCCACGGCGAAGCCGCTGTTTCCTGCAGGTGATGTTTCTGGGCCGCGGAGAACTGGCCGGGGCCAAGGGGGCTGAGGGGACCGAGGGGGCCGAGGGGGACGGGACCCTGCTCTGGGGAGATGGATTTTCTCGGGGGAGTGGGGGTGGGGGTCGGAGTGGCCCCAACCCTGCGCTTGAGCTCGGATGGGGACGCGTGGCCCTTCCCGAGGAGCCTTAGGGGATACAGAGCTGCTCCGGGGGTGGGGTGGGGGGTCTGAGGGGACATGGCCTTGCTTTGAGGGTTCTAGACTTCTGAGCATTATCCCGGCTCTGTGGGTGGTGCGGTCAGTGGCTTTACTTTCGGTCCCCTCCCTTCACTGACCTGTGCAGGATGCGGCCGGAGGTCCATGAGGATAGTGGGCGGATTCCCCGCGGCGGAGGGGAGGTGGCCTTGGCAGGTTAGCCTGCAGATCAATGACAGACACATGTGCGGAGGCTCCCTCATTGCCAGTCGGTGGGTGCTGACCGCCGCCCACTGCATATTTGGGTGAGTGTCTGGGGCTCTGTGACCCGGAGCCAGTCTTGTCCCCTTCCCTGAGCTTCCCTTCCCTCATCTGAAGAAGAAGGGTCATAGATCCTGGTGTTCAGGCTGCGGTCGGTGGTCGGTGACGGTAGGGCCCTTGGTAGCCTGAAAGATTAAGACCCCAAATTGGGTTCAAAGTTTGTGCTGATTAGCTTCAAGCCAGTGTGTGGGCAAGGGGGAATATTTGAGAAGAGGGGAGTGCAGTAACCCAATGTGGCTAGATCGGTGGGCTTAAACTTTCGAGCGTGGATGAACTGGCAGAGTTTGTGAAAACACAGATTGCCGGTCCTCAACAGCCCGTCTCTGATACAGACCAGAGCGGGATCTGAGCACCTGCCTCTCTAAGGCGGATGCTCCTCACCAGGGAACCAGACTTGGAGCACCACTGGGTGGACTGACCAGGGGTCCCGGGATGGGCCGTGGTGGTGGTGGTGGTGGGGTGGGGAGGGCAGTGGTTGGTGGAGAGAGGCCCAGGCTGGGAAGGCCCAGAAGATGAGGAAGGGGAGAGGGTAGAGCCCTAGGATCTTTCCGCAGCCATGTGGAGTACACGGCAAAGCTGGGAGACATCTTCATGGAGGAGCATACCTCCAGAGTGGCCATCGAGATCCCCGTCCAAGACATCGTTATTCATCAAGATTACAATCCTATCGGATTAATTGAGAATGACATTGCCCTTGCTCTGCTTGAGTTCCCTGTGAATTTTTCCTCCCATGTCCAGCCTGTGTGCCTCCCCAAAAAGGCGTTCATGGTACAAGCTGGTACTGAGTGCTGGGTGACTGGATGGGGGAAGCTCAACGAAACAGGTAAGACTGAAGCAAGACTTGAAGCTCGGGCCAGGCAAGGGGCTGCCTCATGCACAGCGGTTGGCCTGCAAGCTCAAGGGGGAGGCAGGGAGGCCATTTTCTAGCAAGCGGGTGAGCGAGGAGTGGGGGAGAAGATGCCGGTAGGGAGTCATTTGTTGGTGTTCCACACTTCGATTAGAATTTCAGGACCTGGGGTCTCGGGTGATGAGCAAAGCGGGTTCTCTCTAGGGTGGATTTTAGCACGGGAGGTGCTGGTGTTGCTCTCTCTGCTCACGGGAGCTGTCCCAACCGGAAGTCCTTGCCCTGGTGGACGGGGAGCTTCCTGTGAGTGAAAAGAGCCCAGAGAATGCCTCTTGGAGAGGCTGTTGGGCTTTCTATCCCTGGGGAGAGGTTGGATTTGGTACCTTTGGGACACTGCTTGTCCAAGAATTTATGATCCTGCTCAAAAATAAAGCCACTCCGCGGATGGACAGGACAACTGTCATGATTCCTAAAGATACTCAGAGGGGGGAGAGTTGGTTTTGATTTCTCCGGGCTGGTAAGGCCTCACCTCTTCGTGTCCTGATCTGTTCTTCCTTCTCCTGCCTTGGTTTTGATTCCTACCTCCTCCTCTCCCCGACATCAGCTTTGGGCCTCATTGCTTCCTGTGTCAAATGGGGACCATATTCACTGCCCTAATGGGGTGTCTCTAGGTGGACACACTGCATCGAGACCAAGAGTGGGTGCTGGGGGCTCCTGTTCTGTTCCATTAGGCAGATCCACCTGCTCCTAAATTATTTCCACAGGTCAATCTGAAGGAGTTGTGGAACATCTACAGGAGGCTGAGCTAAACATTGTCCGTTATGAGAAATGTAACACGATGCTCCAAACAGGGATGGAAACTAGCAGCGACCTAGTCAAGGAAGGGATGGTCTGTGGCTACAGTGCCCAAGGAAAGGATGCCTGCCAGGTCAGTTCATGGGCCCTTGGCTGTCTTGCCACTTTATTGTCCCCTCACAATTTCTTCATTTGCAGGCTGGGGGGCCTGTGGGATCCGCTGACCTCTTCATTCACCCTTAATTCACGTCAAGAGGTTTCAAGGGGGAAAATGCCGAAGGCTTGGCTGGCTGGCCTGCTTAGAGGGGATTGGGAGAGGAGGGGAGATTCAGGCAGAAAATACCAAAAATGCAAATCACATGTTTTGTACCCCTTCTGTGTGACAGGCAGTGTGCTCAGTTAAAGACTTTATTCATTATGATTAGCTCAACATACGTTTTCTTTGGTTATATTCCATTTTTTGGGTACACGATTTTTTACATATGTATAAGAATTTTGTTTGCTAAAGTTTTCAACCCTTAAATCTGATATTCTGATATTCCCAGGAACCTAGGGCTGGTGGCTGCCTTGGGGAGGGGAGTCCTGGGGAGCCCCGTGCGTGCCCATCTCCCCACCAGCCAGTTCTGATGTTGGTTCTCTTCCATTCCTGTGTTTGTTTCTTTCTCTTTCTCCAGGGAGACTCTGGGGGGCCCCTGGTCTGTGAACTTAATAAGACGTGGGTCCAGGTGGGGATTGTGAGCTGGGGCATTGGCTGCGGTCGCAGAAATCTTCCCGGAATTTACACAGAAGTTAGTTTCTACAAGGACTGGGTCATTGACCGCTTGAGTCAGGCTTGCTCTTGGGACTCAGCAAGCTTCCTCCCACTTCTGTGCCTGGTGCTGCCCCTGGGCATCCTGGTGGCCCCGTGATCACCCCAGCCCACCCCCCTCCTATTTCTGAGTTTCACACCAGGCCTTTCCTCCGACCTCCCACTCCTACTCAGCTGTCCTTTTTCCAGTTCTGGTTGGCATCCCCTGACCATGTAGAGAGCCACACAGTAGGAACTGGCAGCAAGGCTGGAGCCCCGAAAGCATCCCAGCCTGATGCCCCAGTCACCTGCCAAGGCCACACACATGACCTTGGCTGTGCCCTGCCCACCTGGAAGGAGGGGGCCAGACATCCCCCAGACTGAGAGCCGGCTGACCTGCCAGGGGGAGCACGGGGCTTCCTTGCCATCTTGGAGAGCCTCTGCGAGAGAAGACCCCTCCTGAGCAGTGAGACAGCGTGGGACCTGGGTGTGGTCTCAGGCTGTCACCTGTCCCGGTGTTGAAGCAGTCAGCTTGGTGATTGTGCAGAGAGAGAGGGGGAGGGGGGTGTCACCATGTCCCTGCTGAGGTGTGAGGCCTGGGGTTTCCACATGGGACTGGAGTGTCTGGGTCTGGGAGATGTTTCCCTAGCACCCAGCGTGGATCCTGCCACACAGACCCTCCTGGGGCAATCCCACAGTGGGCCCCCCTTCCTCAGTCCCTAATGGCCCCATCCAGGCTCAGCCCAAGCTATGTGGAGGCACTAAGGAGTGTGGAGATCTCCGATGTCAACTGAATAAATGTTTGGAGTGTGTTCCTGTTCACTCTAAGTTCTGGTCTCCTGAAAGTTGTGGGCTTGCCTATGACATACTCTGTAGAGAAGTATGTTGCTTAGAACACACTTCCTGGCATCCAGTAAACTCTAGAATTCTGGAGTCAGAGGCGGGGACACTTGTCTACCTCGACACAGATCTGATGGATGGCTTTAGCCAGTGGGTCCTTCTGCCTGTCCTCCTGTTAGAGCCACCAACATCTCTGTGGGTGGAAGCATTGTAGTTGAGTGTGACAGCCTCTGCCGTCAGGAGCGGGGTGGTAGGGGCAAGAGGACAGAGACGGGGGTGTGGCCCACTCACACAGCCTCGTGCCTCCCCTTGCTGCCCTGTGATGGACATGCCTTGAGGAGACACCATGGGCTGGGTGTCAGGACACCTTGAGCCCAAAGAGCTCCCCATAAGGAAAAGGCAGGTGGGAGGGCCTGGCTCATGTGTGTGTGTGTGTGTGTGTGTGTGTACAGTTTTTCCCAATCACCAGGTCTTGTGTCCCACAGTCACCTGGTACTGGCTGCTGGTTCTCCTCCAGCCTCTTGCCCACCCATGCTTCCAAATGCTCAGTGCTAAAGCTCCCTGTTATCCAGGACCTCAGTGGGCAGTTTGCGGTCATGCCACCTGCTGTCTGAGGGAGGCCCGAGTGGGACACTCTGCTTTGCAAACCCTAGCTAGTTACAGCTAAACTCCATAAGGGCAAAGAGGGAATCCCACAACGGGCTAGCCCAGGGTCACAGCCGTGCCTGTAGGAACATACAGCTCTGGAAATTTATGGTCCAGGTCTTGCTGGGGACAGAGACAGGAATTTAGTCCCGTGGCTTAGTTCCTGAGGATCTGCCTCTGGCTGCCAGAAAAGCTAGGCAGAGCCTCCCCGAGAACGGGGCACCAACTGACAAGTAAGTGGCAGCCACTTTTTGTCTTCCCGACCAATATTCCTGGAATACCTTTTGTGAGCGGGCACTGGGCTCCGGCCATGAAGAAGATGGGGACTGCAGGCGAGAGGGGAGAGCCCGCCGGTAGGATGACCCTTACTCGGGTCAGGGGTGTGGTGGCTGGGCAGAGCCTCTGAAAGACATAGATGACATGGGCAAAGAAGGAGGTTGAGGGGCAAGCAATGAGTTCTCCTGAAAATATTAGACTTTAAAAAGAAACAAAACAAATAGCGCTGGGGGTTTCTAGTCATAAGAAGCAAAAGCTGCATCTAGCAATGACCACTCCTAGGGCCCAGATCACGGTCTTGAAATACAATTACCCCCCAAAGAAATCAGTGCCTCTTGGGAAAGTGGTCTGCAAAACGTCTAGGTGTGGGGCAGGGAATGTGTCTGAGGAGACGGAAATGTCGTGTCGCACCAGATAGCAAGGACGTCATCCAAATGGCCAGGATCATGTCAGAAGGACTCAGGAGCCAACCAGAAGTGATACCCCTGGAGGACTGGGGGACAGATGGTGCTGCCACCACCGCCCCACCCCCATTGCAGATAAATCACGTCATTCTCCCAGCTCCTGAAAATACCGCCTCAGCTTCAGCCCTCACAAAAGCTGCACTTGGCCGTGGGAACGGACACATTCAGCATCCCAGCTTTGTACAGGTGCAGCCCAGGGCAGGTGCTTGGCCTTCTTGCCTCAGTTGGGGCCAACTTGGCCGGGCTGCTTGGAGGATCAGTTGAGACTCAGTTGCAAATGCACTGTAGCTCAGCTTTGCCCATTGCCCAGTTCTGCCTCCCTTGCTCCCTTCCCCGCATATCTCCCAAGAGCCCTCTTCCCCACAGAGGACCCTTGGCTACAGTTCCTGCTTCCCGGGAACCCCATCGGAGACACTTGGCCAGGCCATTATGGGACAAGAGTTTCAATAAGGGTTTCAGTTCCCTATTGCTGCCTAACCAACCACCCCAAACCCAGTTGCTAAAAATAACGTGGCTTTCTTTTTTCTTCCTTTTTTTTGTTTTGTTTTTTTTTTTGTTTTCATGTTCTATTAAGTAGCCATGAGCACTGAATTAGCAAATATCTAACAACCGGTCCTCGGGGAAATGCAGAAGGAGATTCACAGGAGTCTCGCCACACAACTTTGTCATCAGGGGGTCAATATGTCAATCAGGGGACTTTATTTTCCGGTTTCTGGCTAAAGACATCTCATTTAACACACTCTGTTGATTCACTATCATTGAACTTAGGGCCCACAGAAAGGTCATTCGTGCCTGTACAAAGCTCACCTAACGTGTCTTTTCTCTGCGACGCATATCACAGCCCGGAGTCCTTCGTGATCCGAGACAGCCCCTAAGAAATACGCTTGGGGATCGTTTTAAACAGCAAAATCAGCAGCAAAAAAAAAAAAAAAAAAAAAAAAAAAGCACAAAAATGGAATGATACGGCACACGATAGACGGGGAGCAGGACATATGTTACCCTATGGGAGCTGAAGCTAGAAGGCATGGTGTCGAACTGTTGACCTCAGCTGAGATGGGCGCTGGCCTTGTTTCTGATGAGGCATCTACTATCACCCTTCCCTTCACATTATCATTGGTTTGGAGCCATTTGCTGAGGTTGTGCTTGGTCCAGTTTCATTTGTTTGGCGTTCATGGAGCTTCCAGGATCTCCGAGGTCATCGTTTTTATTAAATTTGGAAAACTGTTGGGCCATTATTTCTTTAAATATTTTTGTCTCTCCTGCACCACACCTCTCCCTTGTGGAAGTGCCCTGAGCCCATGGTGTTTTATATTTCTATATTCTCTCTTCTCTCTGTTTCATTCTGGTAATTTTTTTTAATTGTTATGTCTAAGTTCATCTGTCTCTTCCTTCTGCCATGTTTAACATAGTGTTAATCCCATCGGTCACTGTCTTTTGTTCATCTCACACATGGTAGTTTTTATATCTAGCTGTTTGATTTGGGTCTATTTATTTATTTATTTATAAAGATTGTATTTATTTATTTGACAGATAGAGATCACAAGTAGGCAGAGAGGCAGGCAGAGAGAGAGGAGGAAGCAGGCTCCCCACTGAGCAGAGAGCCTGATGCGGGGCTCAATCCCAGGACCCTGGGATCATGACCTGAGCCGAAGGCAGAGGCTTCAACCCACTGAGCCACCCAGGCACCCCGATTTGGGTCTTTTTACAGCTTCAATATCTCCACTTACGTTTGAGTCTCTATGTATAACTTACAGTTACAATAGTCCTGCCAGTGATTTTTAACACCTGTGTCAGTTCTGAGTTGCTTTGGATTGACTGAGTATTCTCCTCATTATGCATTTTATCTTCACGCTCCTTGAGTGCTGGGTATTCTTTGATTGGATACCAGACACTGTGACTTTTACCTAGATGTTTGGTATTTTACTAGAAATTTTCTCAAGTTTTATTTGGGATGCAGTGAAATTACTTAGAAATGGATATTTTCAGGGCTGGCTTTAAAGAGCTGTTAGGACTGGAACACTTCTAAGTCTAGGAACTATTATTTCCTGTTGTTGAGACAAGACCGACCTTCCTTCCTTCCTTCTTTCCTTTAGATTTTATTTATTTATTAGAGAGAGAGAGAGAGCATGAGCAAGGGGGATGGGCAGAGGGTGAAGCAGACTCCCTGCTGAGCAGGGAGCTGGAAGCTGGACTTGGTGAGACTTGATCCTAGGACTCTGGGATCATGACCTGAGCCTAAGGCAGACACTTAATGGACTGAGCCACCCAGGTGCCCCGCCTGAGACAAGACCTTTCTGAACATGCTACCCTGTGAGTCTTGAGTTTTTCCCAGTCTGGCTGATGGGAATAGGCACTGTTCCTGAGCCCTGGTGAACACTGGGCATTGTTATTTCTAATCCTTTCAAGTGGTTATCTCTCTAGCTTCAGATAGTCCCCCCCCCCCCAGTGCACTGGGGAGTACTCAAGGGGGAGTGTTCGCAGATCTCTGGATTTCTCCGTGCCCCCTCCCGTCCCCCTGTTCTCTGCATAGATGCCTTGCCCCCCAACCTCATAGCTTTACTTGCTCACTTCAGGGAGTCTCTGGGCTTCTGCCTAGGTTCCCCTTCTCTGAACGGTGGCCTGGAAACGCTCTGAAAGCTGCAAGCAGAGCCATGATAGAACTCATCCCATTTGGTTTCTAACTATCAGTGGTCCTGCCCTTGGTGGCCTGGCGTCCAGTATCCTGAAAATGGTCATTTTGTATTTTTGTCCATCTTTTGTTCAGGTGGGAAGGGCAATCCTTGGTCATCTACCTTGGCCAGAAGGACAAGTGAGCACATGCATTTAATCATATTTTTCTATAATTAAAAGAAAATATCTGTAATATCTTTAAGTTCCTTCCCTTTATTTATTCTGTATTTTTCTTTCTTTTATTCATTCTTCCCAGAATGTTGTCTTTTATTAAGCTTTTCAGAGAACAAAATTCTGATTGTGTTCACCTTCATAATTTTGTTTCTATTGACTTCTGCTGCTGTTTCTCTCTCTTCTTTCTTTCTTTCCTTTTTTTTAAAAGATTTTATTTATTTATTTGGCAGACAGAGATCACAAGTAGGCAGAGAGGCAGGCAGAGAGAGAAAGAGGGGGAAGCAGGCTCCCTGCTGAGCAGAGAGCCTGATGCGGGGCTAGATCCCAGGACCCTGGGATCATGACCCAGGCTGAAGACAGAGGCTTTAACCCACTGAGCCACCCAGGCACCACAAGATTATTTATTTATTTATTTATTTGGCAGAAAGAGAGATAACAAGCAGGCAGAGAGGCAAGCAGAGAGAGAGGGGGAAGCTGGCTCCCTGCTGAGCAGAGAGCCCTATGTGGGGCTCGATCCCAGGATCCTGAGACTATGACCTGAGCGGAAGGCAGAGACCTAACCACTGAGCCACCCATCGCTGTTCTTTCCTTTCTCCCAAGCCCCATCATGGGGATTACTCTATTGACTGTTTTCACTTTCTGAGCTGCATATTTAGCTCATTTGTTATCAGTCTTTTTTATTTTCTGATATAGTCAAAGCTTTACATTACTTTCTAGGACTACAATAGCTGCCACACGATATTTCATGTAATGCTTTCATTGTTAGTAATCTTTAAATTGGCATTATGTTTCTCATGATTTCCTTTTTTAAAATTATTTTATTTTATTTTAAAGTAAGTTCTACATCCAATGTGGGGCTGGAACTCACGGCCCTGAGATCAAGAGTTCCATGCTCTACCGACTGAGCCAACCAGGCACCCCTCTCATGATTTCCCTTTTTTTAAAAAAAGTATTTTATTTATTTACTTGACAGACAGAGATCACAAGTAGGCAGAGAGGCAGGCAGAGAGAGAGGAAGGGAAGCAGGCTCCCTGCTGAGCAGAGAGCCCAATGTGGGGCTCAATCCCAGGACCCTGAGATCATGACCTGAGCCGAAGGCAGAGGCTTAACCCACTGAGCCACCCAGGTGCCCCTCCATTTTTTTTTTAAAGATTTTATTTATTTATTTACTTAGAGAGCAGGAGAATGGAGGAGGGGCAGAGGGAGAGAGAATCTCTAGCTGACTCTGCCCTGAGCACGGAGATGTGGAGCCCACCTAGGCTTGATCCCACCACACTGAGATCAGGACCTGAGCTAAAATCAAGAGTCAGATGCTCAACCAGGCACCCCTATGATTTCCTTTTTAAAAGGAGGACTATTTTCTAGGCTTTTGTCTTTGTTGCAGAAGTACGGGATTTTTTGCAGAAGTTGATTTTGATATTAGAGCTGTGAGGCTCAGGAATAGAAGCTTTAGATGTTGATTCCTAGAGTTTACTGGTCTTCATTTGTGACCTTCTTTCTGAATGTTTCTTATGTGCTCAGTGAGAATGAATGTTCTCTGTTTGTAGTTGTAAAATTCATCATACTGCTATCAGATCAAGATTATCAGTGGTGAGGTGCCTGGGTGGCCCAGTTGGTTGAGCAACTGCCTTCCGCTCAGGTCATGGTCCCGGGGTCCTGGGATCGAGTCCTACATCCGGCTCCCGGCTCAGTGGGGACCCTGCTTCTCTCTCTACCTCTGCCTCTCTCTCTCATGAATAAATAAATCTTTAAAGAAAGCTTATCAGTGGTCATAGCCAAATATCCTATAATTTTTGCTTAATTTTGCCTCCATACGCTATTGGCTTCTCAAGAGGAATGTTTCAAAAACTCTGGTTTCCCATGAAGTTGGTCAATTGTTCTTTTACCTATTAAGGGCTCCTCATTGCTTCTTCTTAATTATTTCTTATTTTTACTATATATAAATCTCTCTGTCCCTTATGTAATATTTTAATTAATCAATTAATTAATTAAGACAGAGCACACCAGCAGGGGAACAGGCAGGAAGAGAGGGAGAGAGAGAATTTCAGCCTACTCCGTGCTGAGTGTGGAGCCCATATGGAGCTCCCGAGGTCATGACCTGAGGTGAAACGAGAGCTGCAGACTTAGCTGGCTGAGCCGCCCAGGTGTCCCCAGCCCCGGTGTAATCTTTGCCTTTTTTTTTTTTTAAGATTTTATTTATTTATTTGACAGACAGAGATCACAAGTAGGCAGAGAGGCAGGCAGAGAGAGAGGAGGAAGCAGGCTGCCCGCCGAGCAGAGAGCCCGATGCGGGGCTCGATCCCAGGACCCCGAGATCATGACCCGATCCGAAGGCAGAGGTCCCAATCCACTGAGCCACCCAGGTGCCCCTAATCTTTGCCTTTGATCCTATGATCTGATAGAAAATTACTATCCCACCTTTCCTTTGCATCAGATTTGTCTGGTATTTCATTCCTATTCCTTTATTTCCGATGTATCTTCCTCTCTTTTTTTAGGATCCAGTATCTTCGGGAGAGTGTATTTCCGGACCTTATCTTTTCTACCAACGTGAAAGTTCTTGTTTGTTTGCTGTGTTCAATCTGTTCACACTTAACTGCAAACGCCATCGTATTAGGACTCGATACTGCTCTTTGGTTTTGTATTTTCTATTTATCATACTTCCCTTTTGTTTCTCGCCTTCCATTGGGTAGAAAGCATGTCCTCCTCCTTTTAAGGGCTCCAGTGATTAGGTTACTCTGGGGCGTATGATCCA
Source organism: Mellivora capensis (assembly GCA_004024625.1). Taxonomy (NCBI): domain Eukaryota; kingdom Metazoa; phylum Chordata; class Mammalia; order Carnivora; family Mustelidae; genus Mellivora; species Mellivora capensis. The sequence goes on along the minus strand of PISX010000151.1, from coordinate 143,548 downwards.
GAAGATCTCTATTTTAAGGTCGATACAAGCAATGACATCTTCAAGCACCCGAGGAGCACCACCTGGATTGTTTTCGGTCGACTAACCAGGAGGCGGGAATCCTGGGAATTGCGTCCCCTGCCCCTGGGTCCGCCCAACACGAGCGCAGGGCCGCGGGCCGCCGCGAGGGGGCGCCTCGAGAGGGCTGCCGCGCAGGTGGGTCCATGGCGTCCCGGGGTGGCCCCCTGGGCCTCGGCTCTGGCTCCTGTTCCTCCAGCCGGTGCGGTGCTCGGAGGGGCCCGGCGAGGGCGGGAGGTGGTAGAGAGTGGAGGGGGGCTGTTTGATGGCGGTGCCGGCGGAAGGGGCAGGCCAGGGGTTACTCTCGGGGCCAGCTCCTGCCTCACTGATCTTTGCCAGGTGAGGGTTACGGGCCCAGCGAGGATTCTGCAATGACCCTGGCAAGCCCAGAGGCACCCTCACCACCAGGGCCCCCGGAGTCCCCGCCGACGCCAATATCTACGACAGGGGCAGGGCCTCTAACGCTCACAGTGGAATCCAGCCAGACCACTGTATCTGGAACGTTCCCTCCTCAAGGCACTGTTTCTGGGCAGGTCTGGACAGGCCCGCCTGGGAGGCCAGAGGGGAAGCTACTCCACCCGGGAGCTAGAAGGGTCAGACTCTATCTTGAAGGGTTGGAGAGGAAACCTGCGTCTGCACGCTGGTGGGTGTCCAGGGGCCGGCGGCAGTGGTGGTGGGGGGAAGGAACCTCTAGCTTCACCTCCCATCCTTTCTCTTTAGTGAGCCAACCAGGATGCGGCCAGAGGTCTATGAGGATAGTGGGTGGATTGCCCGTCCCAGACAAGAAGTGGCTTTGGCAGGTGAGCCTGCAGGCCCGGGATAGACACATATGCGGAGGCTCCCTCATTGTCAGTTGGTGGGTGCTGCCCACTGCCCACTGCATAACTGAGTGAGTGTCTGGGGCTCCAGCTTGTCCCCCGCCCCTGGCAGGCTCTGTGACCTGGAGCTAGTCCTCTCCCATTCCCTGAGCTTCCTCTTCTTCCTCTGAAAAGGAGTCACAGCCCCTGAGGTTTTATTCAGTCTGGAGTGAGATCCGAAGTGCACATGTCCACCAAGTTTCGGGGGGCTGCTTTGGTGGTCTCGGGGTCTCACCTGGAGAAGCACCGGCTGGAGTAATTAGGGTCTGGGGACAGGATGTGCTTTGCAGGCAGGCAGGTGCCAGATGCTGGCCGAGAAGACAGGACCAGGCTGGGACGAACTTGGAAAATGTGGAAGGGGAGTGCAGACCCTTCGGGATTTCTGCGAAGGGCAGGTCCTCTTCCCACAGCCAGGAGGAGGATACAGTGAGGCTGGGAGACAAGTTGTTACATTCTCGTTCCGAAACAACACCAGTGATTCCGGTGCAAGACATCGTGTGCCATCGCTTTTACGATGAGAAGAAGTTGAGACATGACACCACCCTTGTTTTGCAGGCCTTCTCTGTGAATTACTCCTCGTGCATCCAGCCTGTGTGTCTCCCTGAAAGGAGACACGTGGAAAGTGGGACTGAGCACTGGGTGACTGGCTGGAGCCAAGTGGCGGGAGGTGTGACAGGTAGGGGAACCGAGGGGGCAGCCTGGTGCGCTGGTGTTGGCCCGAAGGCTGTCCCACAAGGGACAGGGAGGCTGATTCTTTAACAGGTGGGCAAGGGAGGAGAGGGAGGACGGCCCGGAGTAATGGAACCTCAGTAAGAATTGCTTAATGAGGGGCGCCTGGTAGCTCAGTCCGTGCAGCGTCTGACTGTGGCTCAGGGTCTCAGGGTCCTGGGATTGAGCCCCGCACTCAGTGGGGAGTCTGCTTCTCCTTCTCTCTTTGCCCTTCCCCCCACTTATGCTCTCTCTCTCTCAAATAAAAGAAAATTCTTTAAAGATTTTATTTATTTATTTGGCAGAGAGAGACACAGTGAGAAGGAACACAAGCAGGGGGAGTGGGAGAGAGAGAAGCAGGCCTCCCACCCAGCAGGAAGCCCGATGTGGGGCTCGATCCCAGGACCCTGGGATCATGACCTGAGCTGAAGGCAGACACCTAACGACTGAGCTACCCAGGTGCCTCCTGCCAAAAAAATCCTTAAAAAAAAAAAAAAAAAGAATTGTTGGAATGTTGGCACCTGGGGGCTTGGGTGCCAGGGATGGTGGGTTCTGTCCAGCGTGGATTTCAGCTCTGGGGGGATGAGCTGGCTGACATCCAGGGCTGTCCCTCTGTGGAAGTCCCTGCTTTGTAGGGAGGGAGCTTCTCAGAGCAACCCTACTGGTGAGGCTGGAGGGCCTCCTGTCTCAGGGAAGAGGCTGGACCGGAATCTTTGGGGGCACTCCCTGTCTGAGAGTCTGTGAGTCTGGCCGGCACAGGACACCTGTCACTTACTCTTGGTATTCAGAGTGACGCTTGCTTTTCACTTCCGGTTGGGAAGGCCTGGACTCTTTCTGTCCTGAGGGGTCCCTCCTGCTCCTGTCATGGCTTTTCTCCCCTCTGCTTCTCTCCTCGCCACCACTGCCTCGGGTCCCTCCTGTCAATGGGACAGCATCCGTTGCCCTGACTATCTCTGAGGGGACTACAGAGTGGGTTTCGGGGGCTACTGTGCTGTCCCCCACACAGACTCTAACTTCATCTTTGTCACTCCAGCTCCGGTGTCCATTCATCTTCAGTGGACCGAGCAACTCATCCTTCACTACAAGAAATGTAACGACACAGTGTGGACACAGTTACGATCGCGGTGCGACCTAGTGAAGAAGGGGATGATCCGCGGCTGTCAACAAGGGAGGAGGGTCTGCAAGGTCAGTTCATGGCTCTGTTGTGGCCTCTGTGGTGAGGGTGGCCCCCCCAAGCTTCCTCATTCCCAGGTGCCAGGGCCTGCGTGACCTGCCACCACCTCCTTTCACTCCTTTGAGAAGGACACTCATGGGCAGAACCTGGGCCCGCCCTTTTCCTCCCGCATTGAGTGCCTTCTGGAGGAGGGGGCGTTTGAGCCTGGACTCAGAGGATGAGTCTTGGGATTTCTTGGAAAGAGGAGAACAGCACTATAGGGAGAAGGACCAGCACGGACGGTGGCTCCGAGGTGTGAGGGAACTTGTCACGTGTAGGGCCCACCTTCCAGGTCTGGAGCAATGAGGGGACCAGAGAAGAGGGCTGGAGTTGGGTTACGTGTGGCCTGGGGCACTGGGCCGAGTTTCTCGATGCCATCGGGGCAGGACTGCAGGCTAGGTGTTTGTGTCCATCATCTAGGCCATGATGCAGAGTCCCGAGCAGGACCTGGGGCGGTGAGGGGGTGAAGGAGGTGTGTCTGAGGTTGAATCCTGACTGCTGGGAAGGTGAGGGCGAGGGAGAGGTTCAGGGGGCTCTATGTTTCTGTCTGAGCTGGTTGGTGGGGGGCGGTGGCCCCCAAGCAGGTCTGGGAGAAGACATGCCGGGTTCCGCACCCGATGGGGTGTCTATGGGATGTCTGGGACAGTGTGGGGTTGGATATGTGGGTTTAAGGTCAGGGGGAATTTCAGGTTGGAGGAGAGGATTATGGGATCCTCCCATGCAGGGTTGATATTCAAAATATTTCACATCTGTGGAGGCCTGGAACTGGCCAGTCAGAATAGAGATGAGCCTTAGCGCTGGAGTAGGGCTCTGGAGGCTGTGGACTGTGCTGGGGGTACCTGTTTGGTTGCTGGGTCATGGGAGGCTTGGAGAGGACCATGGGGGGCAGGTCAGGGACAATGGAGGAACAGGGGCATTCAAAGAGGATTTTAAGACATTATTGACGCTGCTGCCCTGGGGCCCCTGGCTACATATCCGTGTGCATCCATGAGCACCTGGGAAGGAGAAGTATTTCTCAGAGGCTGTTAAAGTTTTCAACTCTCAAATATTCCCAGAAACCTAGGGCTGGTGGATGCCTGGGGGAGGGGAGTCCTGGGGAAGCCCCGCGCATGCCCATCTCCCCACCAGCCAGTTCTGATGTTGGTTCTCTTCCATTCCTGTGTTTGTTCTTTCTCTTTCTCCAGGGAGACACTGGGGGGGTCCCTGGTCTGTAGAGCTTAATAAGACGTGGGTCCAGGTGGGGATTGTGAGCTGGGGCATTGGCTGCGGTCGCAGAAATCTTCCCGGAATTTATACAGAAGTTAGTTTCTACAAGGACTGGGTCATTGATCGCTTGAGTCAGGCTTGCTCTTGGGACTCAGCAAGCTTCCTCCCACTTCTGTGCCTGGTGCTGCCCCTGGGCATCCTGGTGGCCCCGTGATCACCCTGGCCCACCCCCCCTCCTATTTCTGAGTCTCATACTGGGCCTCTCCTCCGACCTCCCACTCCTACTCAGCTGTCCTTTCTCCAGTTCTGGTTGGCATCCCCTGACCATGTAGAGAGCCACACAGTGTAGGAACTGGCAGCAAGGCTGGAGCCCTGAAAGCGTCCCAGCCTGATGCCCCAGTCACCTGCCAAGGCCACACACATGACCTTGGCTGTTCCCTGCCCACCTGGAAGGAGGGGGTCAGACATCCCCCAGTCTGAGAGCCGGTCAACCTGCCAGGGGGAGCACGGGGCTTCCTTGCCATCTTGGAGAGCCTCTGCGAGAGAAGACCCCTCCTGAGCAGTGAGACAGCGTGGGACCTGGGTGTGGTCTCAGGCTGTCATTTGACCCAGTGTTGAAGCAGTCAGCTTGCTGATTGTGCAGAGAGAGAGGGGGAGGGGGTGTCACCATGTCCCTGCTGAGGTGTGAGGCCTGGGGTTTCCACATGGGACTGGAGTGTCTGGGGCTGGGAGATGTTTCCCTAGCACCCAGCATGGATCCTGCCACACAGACCCTCCTGGGGCAATCCCACAGTGGGCCCCCCTTCCTCAGTCCCTAGGGGCCCCATCCAGGCTCAGCCCAAGCTATGTGGAGGCACTAAGGAGTGTGGAGATCTCCAATGTCAACTGAATGAATGTTTGGAGTGTGTTCCTGTTCACTCTAAGTTCTGGTCTCCTGAAAGTTCTGGCATTGCCAATGACATACTCTGTAGAGAACTAGATTCCCACGTGGCAAACGATCTATTCATGGTTGTAATTAAGCCCTTTCCCCACCAGCTCAGATGGGAGTCCTCTGTGGGGTTTTAGCTAGCTGGGTCCTGGTCTCTATACTCCTGTCTTCCCGGAGCTTTGTGGCTTAATTTCACAGCCTCTGCAGCTCTGAAAAGAGGATCACAAGAGACCAGAAAAGGGAGCAAGAATGAACTTAGGGCATGAGAAATATTCCTTCTCTCCTGCTTCTTCCACTTGCTGTTGCTGCCTCCCCTTCCACTTTTTTAAAATTTTATTTCTTAAAGATTTTTTTTTATTTATTAGAGAGAGAGAGAGAGAGAGCGCACAAGCCAGGGGAGGGGCAGAGGGAGAGGGAGAAGCAGACTCCTCACTGAACAGGGAGCCAGATGCCAGGATCCTGGGATCATGACCTGAGCCAAAGGCAGACGCTTAATGCACTGAGCCACCCAGGCACCCTCCACTTCGTTAACAGACATCTGTGCTCCTACTGGGAGAAGGCAAGTGAGATTTATTGTATTAGACACTGGATCTTTACCCTCATTCTCTGGCTCTGTGTTCCACTGTCTCTCTTTCTGTCTTGGTGAAACACACATCACTGGTCCCCTGCCAGAGTTTTCAGTCCTGTAGGTCTGGGGTGGGCCTTGAGAACTGCATCTCTAACCAGCTCCAAGTTGACAGTTCTCCCGCTCTGGGCACCAGTGCTCGGCCTGAACACGAGCAAAGAAGGCATCCTCCTCCCGATCACCTTGACACGGAAGTGGCACACATCACTTCTACTCACCTGTCCACGGTGGGGACTCATTATGTGGACCCCCTTAGATACCAGACCGGGGAATGTGGTCCCCAGAACTGGACACCCCCCTCCCCACTAGACAAAAGAAGCAGGAATCTTCTGCTTCTTGATGGTCCTCTGCCAATTCTGCCACACCCACCAGATGCAAAGACCCCGTCCTGCAAAGTTGCTCTTCGAAGGCCCAAGGCCTGGCCTCTCCCCCGCCCCCATCTCTCTCAGGTGCATCCACCCCCTTGGTAGTCTGTAGAGGAGGAGGAATGCCTTTCCTTTCTCAGGACTCCCCCAAGACTCCATATTCCAGTTTTAGATCCAGCTCAGATGCCACTTTCCTAAAGACATCTTCCTGGATTCCCTAGTCTTACTGTTCCTTTCTTGTGCTTTTCAGATTCTCAGATCAACAAAACTTGTGAACCATTCCAACCCACCAAGCCTAGGGGACCAAGGGTGTGGTCAGAGGCTAGGCGACAAAGGTGCCCTCAGAGGTCCAGAGGTTGGGGGCACCATCCCCATCTTAAAGCAACGGGGGCGTGCTTTCATGGGGTTGGTCACCCTGGCGGCGATCCTGGATCCTGGGCTCCGATGCCATCTTCAGGGAACAGGCACGAGGTGAGGGTGCGGATGCAGAAGACGTGCCCATTGGGGCGGGGGGGGGGGGGTTGGGACGCCGAGTCCGGGGCGTCATCGCTGGCTAGTGGGGCCGTCGTGTGCCCAGAACTCCATCACGTGCTGGAGGTGCCCTTGCGCGCGGCAGGGTCGCCATCACCTGCCGGGGCTCGCGGCACCGTGTCTGTCCCGTTAGGTGGCACCTTCCGGGCCTCATGGCCGCCTTGCCGTTCAGCGACAGTGCTGGGCCTGGAGCCTCGGGGCTCTGGGGCCTGAGCCGCTGCGTCCTGCTGCTGCTGCCGCTGCTGACCTCGGGTGAGGCAGCGCCTCCTCCACCGCCGTGTGTCCCTCCATCCGCCAGTCGGCCACCTTCCCCATACTCCCCCACCCTCCCCTCTGCCCCCCATCCCCCCATCCCCGCACTTGAGCACAGATCCCTGCATGTGGCTAGCTCTTTGGCCGCCTGGGACTCTGTCCCCGCCCCCCACCATGCTCCCCTGTCCGCCACTGCCATCCCCCCCACCCCCCCCCCCCTTGTCGCCAGGCTCCTGCCCGCCCAGCCCCGGCCTCCTCCCTCAGGCTTCACCAGCAGTGCGGAGGACCCCTGTATCTTCTCCGGACGTGCAGCCACTTCCTCCAGCCTCCATGCCTGCGAGCATCGCGGCTGAGACCAGAGGCGCCCTTCCAGGCCGGCCCAGGCCGGCTCAGGCCGCCCGCTGCCCCTTCTCCCGCCGCCGCAGGCCACTGCGCATGCGCTGCGGCCCGGCCCGGCCCCACGCGGCGCTGAAACCCGGATCCCACCTTCCCGCTTCGCCCCAGCGCCGGGTTCCCCCTGGCGCCTGGCTCGCTGCTGCTGTATTCACCCTGGAGACGCTCTCCCCCTTGACAGCCTCCTGCCCCCAGGGACCCCTCCGAACCCCACTGCTTGACACCAGCCTCCCCCATTTCTTTAGCAATCAGAGACTCCCCTCCTGTTCGAGGTCAGCCCGCTCGCCCGGCCCCGGACCGCAGGCTCTCCTCGCGCTGTGCTCCCTCCGCCACCTTCCTGCTCATCTCCATCCTCTCCCTCTTTGCCATGGTTGCTTCTCCCCGTCCCTTCCCGCTCGCTCGCTGCCAGATTTCTCAGAGTAGCAGTTTCCCTTTCATGCTTCCTTCCAGGGCTTCCTTGCTTCTCCCATAATGGTCGGCCCATCCCTGCCGCAGCCGTGACCTTTCTACCTCTTGCTCCGTTTTCGTTTTTTCTAGTCCCTTGGCTTCTCAGGCCAGGCCTCCCGCTTCTCCTCTGCCTCAGGATAGCTCTGCGGCTCCCCACCTGCTTCCCAGCCAGTGTGCTCTGTTCATCCCTGTTCCCCGCAGCGCTGTCTGGGTTCTCTCTCCACCGGCCCCGGGTTTGGGCAGCCAGCCCCACCATACTGCAGCAACGTGTCCGCGGGCGCACCTACCTGCCGCAGGACCTAGAAACCTCTCTGCTCCCCGGGGTCCAAAGCGGAGCCTCTCGGCTGCCTGGGTTCTCTTAGCCTGTTCTCTACTGCGCTGGATTGTAGGCACTCCTCTTTAAGGGCGGAAACGGGGGGTCATCCCAGACGTGGCCCTCAGCCTGCATCCCACATCCAGCTCACCTTGTCTAGTCTCATGGCTACTTCCTCATTTAGACCATCTCCTTTCTTGCCTGGGTCCTGAAAAGGGATCTCAGTACCTACAGTCTTGTCACCTTCCTACTTCCTTGGCACAATCCAAGCCTGACCATGTCACCCTTCTACGACAGGCTTCCCTCCTCCAGAAGGTCTCTTTGTTTCTCTGCCTGACTTATGAGGCCCCTGGTGGTTGACTCCGACTCTTCCTCCATGGCATCATTTCTGGCCATCCTTGGCCATGTCCTTCATTCTCCGGAGGCTCATGGCATACATCATGGTATATCTTTTGCAAGGAACGTCATTGTCACTTTTCTGTTTTTATCATCTTCTCATCTTTAAATCCTGGCCCCAGAACTCTGCTTCTCAGGAGCCTCCTCGTCCCCCACTTCTTCTGGGCTCCCCTGAAACCTGTGGCCTTGTCCTTGCACTGATTTCACACAGGTGGTTTTGTTGACTCCCATCTCCCCTGCTGGACAGCGTGTTATCTGTTTGATACGCTCTGTCCCCCGCCGGTCTTGGCTGGGAATGGAGTGGGAGGTTAGGGAATATTTGATGAATGAATGAATGAACTAATTCATGATCTCTTGCTTCATCTCTGTTCCCCTTTTCTCCTTCAGGTTATAAAGAAAACACTTCCATACCAGGTGGGTAGGCTGAGCCGCTGCTTCAGAAAAACCTTAGCTCCTGGGAGGATGTGTTCTGAAGAGGGTCAGAGAGGTAGTGTTTCTGGGTCTGTAGGAAGCAGGAATTTAGTCTTAAGGGTCTGCTTTCTAAAAAGTCTTTTCCCTTAGACGTCAGAGATGGTGGGTTAGGTTGCTCACTGGTTCATGGGCTTCCATTGTTATACGTCCTCCCTAATTGGTTATGAATTATTCGCTTGATTAAATTAGTTATTCCTCCTTATGTCCGTGCCCCTCCTCTCCCTCCTTTCAACCTTTCTTATATGTTCAGTGTGTGTCTCTGCTTATGTGTGTTCTTGTCAAAATACATATTGTGGTTTTGTGTGAACGTATTTTTAACTTACATAATTAGTATCTACCGTAGATCTCTTTCTGTTTCCTCCTCTTTTCACCAGTTCCATTAAAATCTTTTTCTATTTGGAAACAATTTTAAACTTAAAAAACACTGCAAAAATACAGATAGGTCAGAAAACACATACATACATTTTTCCAGAATCAACTTATAGCCTGATTTCTGATCTCTAAATACCTAGGCATGTTTTTTCCTAAGACTCTTCCCTTAGATAACCACAATATCAACTGATTAACTTCACTTATCACATATCAGCCACTTCTCAACTTCAAAAATGTACATTGAGGGGCGCCTGGGTGGCTCAGTGGGTTAAACCTCTGCCTTCGGCTCAGGGTCCTGGGATCGAGCCCTGCAGCAGGAACCTGCTTCTCCTCTCTCTCTGCCTGCCTCTCTGCCTACTTGTGATCTCTGTCAAATCAATAAATAAAATCTTTTTAAAAATGTACATTGATAACAGTGCTTTTATCATATGTCCATAATGTAATGTGGCCAGCTCTCTGTGTTCCTATCAGCCATCTGTAAAGGTGTAATGTTGTTACAGGCATACCAACCATGGTACAATGCAGCTTTTATATCTTTTTATCAATTAAAAAAATGTAATAGATTCGAAAATGGCTTCTTGACTTAATTGACATTTTTCTCATTACTAATGAGTTTCAGCATGTCTCAATATGCTTTTGACCTCTTGGATTTCTTCTAATAAATTGCTTGTCCTCCTTCACATATTATCTGTTCTTTTCTTTTTTCTTATTGATTTCCTAGAGTTCCTTGTATATTCCTAGTAAAAGTCTGGTTTTGATTTTCAATATCATAAATATTGCCACCCAATCTGTCATCTGCCAGTTAACTTTATTCCTAGGGTAAAAACAAAAACCAAGGGGTGCCTGGGTGGCTCAGTGGGTTAAAGCCTCTGCCTTCGGCTCAGGTCATGATCCCAGGGTCATGGGATCGAGCCCCACTTGGGGCTCTCTGCTCAGCAGGGAGCCTGCTTCCCTTCCCCCTCTCTCTGCCTGCCTCTCTGCCTACTTGTGATCTCTGTCTGTCAAATCAATAAATAAAATCTTAAAAAACAAACAAACACCAAGACCTTGGTTTTGATGTAATAAAATTAATCCATTTAATGTTTTATGGTTTGTTTTGAGATTTTGTTTAGGGAGCCTTTTCTCACCCAGTGCCATATAGTCCACTGTTAGCTTTAGAGTTTTCCTAGTTAGGTCTCCAAGTGCTGCTAGGGAGGAATCCAGTTTTGTTTTTCTTAATTCTTTTGTCATGAGTCAGTTTCCCCAATACCATCTACTCAACATCCATCCTTCACCCACTGATGGTGGTGACTCCTTTATCTACATTAAGATCCTGGGTCCCCAGAACGATCTCAGGCTCTCTGTTCTTTTCCATTGCTTCATTGGTCTGTGCTTGTTAATACCACGCCGTTTTTGTTGTGACGGCTTTGATGTGTGTCTTGATAACCTGCTAGGATAAGTGTTCCTTTATGTTCTCCTTTTTCGGAGACTGAGCTATTCGTGGACTTTTGTTTTTCTACTTGAATTCTAGAGTAAGTTTATAAAGCTCCTTAAAATTATCACTTGGAAAATGACTTTATAGTTTAGTTTTGGGAAAAAGTACATCTGAAATGGCTAATTGTTTATTTAAAAGCAAGGGTCGTCTCTCCATTTATGCTGTTCCTTTTCCGTGTCCTTTACTGAGTTTTTTTTTTTTTTTTCTTTATTAGAGTTTTAAATGTATCACCACGGAAATTGGCCTAATGTTAATTTCTTGTTACTTAAGATTTTGTTGTTGTTGAAAATATATCTTATTTTGAATATATTTTCTTATTGATTGTGCTGGAGTCAGGAAGTATAACTGATTTAAAAAGTAAGCCATTGGGGTGGGTGCCTGTGTGGCTCAGTGGGTTAAAGTGTCTGCCTCAGGTCATGATCCCAGGGTCCTGGGATCGAGCCCCACATCAGGCTCTCTGCTCAGTGGGGAGCCTGCTTCCTCCTCTCTCTCTGCCTGCCTCTCTGGCTACTTGAGGTCTCTGTTTGTCAAATAAATCTTAAAAAAAAAAAAGTACGCTGTTGAATTCTTACATACATGCACAACAGTACACAGATTTGAAGTGTCCGAACTAGGAAATGATCACACAGTGAACCCACCTGTGTTAGTCACTGTCTTGGTGAGAAAGTAGAACTCTCCCAGCCCCCGATAGCTCCCCTATGCTTTCTCACTTACTTCCCCAGCCCTCCTCCTGCAAAGTACCATTATTCTTGGCTTCTGACCCTATAGAATCTTTTTGCCTCTTCCTTAATGTTATGTGGTGCTTGCTGTAGGTTTGTGGTCTCTAACTTTCATAAAGTTAAGGATTTCTTTTCTGTTCCCAAAGTAAGAGGTATTTTTGTTTCTGATTTGTTTTTAGTCACAAATATATGTTGACTTTTTCAAATATCTTCTTCTGTGTTTTTTGAGAAGAGCCCATGATCCTTCTCTTTAGAGAAAAAGAACTGTTTATGTAGCGGATACATGGAGGGCTTTTCTATTGCGGGACCTCCCTTGCCCTCCTGAGACAATCTCTACACGATCGTGGTGCGTTATTTTTTCAAAATATAATGTTGAGTAATGCTCTATTTAGAAACTTTGGCATCTGTGCTTATTCATACCGCCGTACTACTTGACTATGTTGGAACGTGGTGCAGACGAAGACTGTAAGCTGTGAGCGGGGACCCTCCATGGGCTCCATGCTGGGGCTCTTTCTTGAACAGCCTGTGTAAAGATTTCTGACACAGAAGCCTGGAACTTTTCTCAGCTCTGAGCAGTGGCCCTTCAGGAACATGGCCTTGGGATTCAGGCCAGACACAAGAGAATGCAGGGCTTGTCCCAGGACTCCTATGCTTTTCCCTTGTTTTGGGGTTCCCTTTGAATCCCATTGTCTCGGTATCTCTCTCTCTCCCCTCTGATGTCTTTATGTCTCTGTCTTACAGCCTTGTATCTCTGTCACTGTCATTTTCTGTCTAGCACAGTGCCTCTGTCCTTCTCTCACCCTGCCTCCCTGTCTTTGAAATGATGACAAGCCCCCGAGTTTACAACTTTGTGCACATTGTCCCGGGGTGGGGGAGGGGCATCTTAGTCTCAGTTGTTCTTATCCTCCAATATGTGGTCCCTGTGTCTCCCTGGCACATTGTTCCTGAAGTTTGCGGCAGACCCTGGTGGTCCGAGGATTTGGACGTGACCCGTCACTGGCCCTGGGAGGTGAGCCTCCGGCTAGAGAATGAACACGTATGTGGAGGGGCCCTCATTGAACTCAACTGGGTGGTCACTGCTGCCCACTGCATCCAAGGGTGAGTGTGGCCCCTGTGTCCATGGCCTGGAGCAAGTCAGGGTGGGGGCTTCTGCTAAGGGAGAGGGTTCTTGGTGGAGGTAGGAGCGTCGCGTTGTTTGCGAACCTGACTGGCTAGCCGGGGCATATGTCTTCTGTAGCACCAAAGAGTACTCAGTGATCCTTGGCACCTCCAAGCTGAAGCCCCAGCAGGCTTCCTTGATCCCCGTGAAGGACATCATCCTGCACCCCAAGTTCTGGGGCCGGACCTTCATCATGGGGGACATGGCCCTTCTCCAGCTTCACAGCTCCGCCACCTTCAGCAAGTACGTGCAGCCCATCTGCCTCCCGGAGCCCAGCTACAGCCTGAAGGTGGGGACCCAGTGCTGGGTGACTGGCTGGGGCCAGGTCAAACAGCGCTTCTCAGGTGAGCACAGTGGGTCAAGGCAGGGGCTGGGGAACCACAGAGTGGGGCATCGCCTTCCTGCTGGGGTCTCGCCTGCCAGATCCCTTCACGGTGCCTCTCAGGAAGCTTGTGGCTGTCACCTCCGGGCCCTGGCTCTTTGGAAGTGTTAGGACTCTCCTTGTCCTAACACGTCTCCAGGTCTCCACGTCCAAGGCCACTGTGCTTGCCATGGGTACCTCACTCCGGTCTAGCAGCGCTGGGGCTGGGCGTGATCTTTTGGCCTCTTACAGCAGCTCAGAGTCTGGGAATCCTACACTTACTTGTCCTCTCACTTATTCACTTGATGGGCGGCCCACCAAACCCTTCTCGTGGGGCACACATGTCTTACCTGCAGGGTGCTTGTCCCTGAGTATGGGTGGGGGCCCAGGTCGATGGGGAAAGGGGCTAAGACTTGGTCAGGTGATCTTGAGGTCAAGCTGGGAGGAATCTGGGATGAGTCTGGCCAGGGGGACATCTATCTGAGATGCCTGAAGGGGGAACGAGGGTAACCAGGTGACAGAGGTCACAATCTGTGCCAGACTCAGAGGCTGGAGAGAGAAGCCAGACATGGCTGGGGTCTCAGTTCGTCAGTGGTTGCATTGAAACTTGGATTGTGGCCTGCTTGGTTTGGAAGCCAAAGCTTCCCAGAGAAAGGGATCCTGAAAGAGAGCCTGAGAGGGTGAGGGGCTTGCTAGACGTGGCCCCCACCCCAGGGAGACAGACTGGTGAAGGAGGCCATGAGGGCATGAAGGGGTGTGACTTGGCTGAGTCTCAAAAATGGAGGCGACAGGACCCTGGGAGGAGGCCAGGGCTGAGTGGAGTGAGGAGAACTTTCTTACCCTGCTGGGCTCCCTCACAGCTAACTCCACACTGACCGCGGAGCTGCAGGAGGCTGAGGTGTTCATCATGGACAACAAGAAGTGTGACCAGATTTACCGCAAAAAGTCCTTCATCCCCCACCTTGTCCCCCTTGTCCTGGGAGACATGATCTGTGCCACCAATTACGGAGAGAACTTGTGCTCTGTGAGTTGCTGGGAGGTTCTGGCAGCTCTTCTGTTGAGAGAGCGACTCCCAGGGTGGGGGTGGGGGAAGTTCCCAGGGAGGGCTTTGCTTTGTGACCTTCACCAGGCAGTGCTCTGCTCCCCTCTTCCTTCCCCTGTGACTTTGATTTTGCCTGATATTCTGGGCTGGGTCTGCACCTGGGGAGCCGAAGGGGGAACTGAAGGAGGTAGTGAGATCCTCAGGGAGCGAAAGAATCTGCCAAGAGGAGTCAGAGGGGTGGGCATTTTGGGTCCTCCGGGGTCCTGGCTCCCAGTGGGGGCCCAGAGCTTCCATTATTCCTCTCTCTTTACCTAGGGGGATTCTGGCGGCCCACTGGCTTGCGAAGTCGAGGGCAGATGGATTCTGGCTGGGGTGTTGTCCTGGGAGAAGGCCTGTGCCAAAGCAGAGAACCCAGGCGTGTACACCCGCGTCACCAAATACAGCAAATGGATCAGGAAGCAAATAAGCAGTGGGGCTCTCTCAGGCCCCCCAACCTCCGCCTGGCTCCTACTCCTGCTCTGGCTGCTGCAGCCCCAGATGGGTCCCTAGTCTCCCCTCTCTCTTCTTCCCGCATTGCCTCTGCCCTGTGGGTCTGGATCAAGGTTAGACCAAGGTCATGTGTCTGTATTCAACAAGAGTCAAGGTGGGGAAAGAGTTTGGCCCCTGGGCATGGAGCTCTGCATCCGCATCCCAGTGGGGAGAGACGCAGAGGATGACTAGGCCCTGTGTGACCAGGAGAAGGGAAGTGTGGCCTAGAAGGGCTCTGGAATGAGGGACCAGGAGAGCAGGGATTAAATTTGTGCAAGTGTAAGCTGGCTCTGTTCTCTTTTGTGGGTGACCCTGGGATCTTATATGTATTGTTAGTAGTCTACATTAAAAAAAAAAATCACACATGTTGACAAACTTTCTCCGTCAATACCTAAAGCTAGTCATCATGTGATGTCATTGCGTATGTTCTGGGCAGCTGTGACCTAGGTTTTGTAACCAGCACCAGGTTTTGGGCTGTTTCGGACTTGTCCTCCTGGCGGCAGTCCTGTATGTGGGTGGGGGGATGGGGGGAGGGCACTCTGAACCATTTCTGCAGCTGTCTCCTTAGGAGTGGGCTGAGGGCAGGACAGTCATCGAAGGACACACAAATTTTGATACTTTTGGATGACTACAATCAAAGAGTTTTCCTTCCCAAAGCTAAGCCAGTTTACAGTCATACCTACAGCATGGGAGAGTGAAACATTTCCCCTTTTGCTAAAGATGTATATTATCAGTCTTTAAAAATATGTCCATCCAATGCTAGAACGTTCTATCATTGCTGTATTCATCTGTATTTTCCTGATTTGGAAATGTGTCTTTTCATGTGTTTATTGATGAAAAGATATACCTTTTTTCGAGTGAATCCTCTTATTCATGGGCTTTGCCTGGTTTTAAGATTGGGTTGCTTTTCTTTTTCTTACAAAAGTTTTTATCTTTTCTGAGTACTAAGCCTTTGTCAATTATTTTACAACTATTTCCTTATCTTTTAGAAATATGTGGAATGGATGGAATGATGGAACTTTTCCATAAAGACCTTTAAAATTATCATGGAGTAAAGGGGCACCAGGGTGGCTCTGTTGGGCAAGTGCCTGCCTTTGGCTCAGGTCATGATCCCGAGGTCCTGGGATTGAGCCCCACACATCGGGCTTCCCCCTGAGGGGGGGACCTGCTTCTCCCTCTCCCTCTGCACCTTCCCCTGCTTATGCATGGCACACTTTCTCAAGTAAATACAATTAAAAAAAAATTATTATGGGATCAAATCAGTCAATCTTTACTTTCCTTATGGATTTTGTGCCTAGTAAAAGGTGCTGTTCTCCATCTCCAGGTTATAAAAGCTATCTTCCCATATTTCTTTTCATCTTGATAAATTTATTTTTTATGTGTAACTCTGTGTGGTGTGAGGTGGGGGTCCAACTCTGTTTCCAACTGGAGAGCCAATTCCACTGATACTATTCCTTGTAGCACCTGTCTTTCCTGCTGATTTGAATATCTGCATTTATAATAAGGAAATCTTAATATATCCATGCATATGTTTTTGAAACCTCTGTTGTTTTCCCATTGATCTGTTTGTCCCTGGGTTAGTGCTGTATTGTTTCAAATAGCTTTATGTCATGTTTTGTTAAATGGTAGTGAAAGCTTTCCTTTAAAAAAAATATTGCCTAATTTACAGAGTTCATCTTCCATGGAAACTTTACAGTCAGTGTGTCAATTTTCATTAAAGATACTATTGGGGGACGCCTGGGTGGCTCAGTTGGTTAAGCAGCTGCCTTCGGCTCAGGTCATGATCCCGGCGTCCTGGGATTGAGTCCCACATCGGGCTCCTTGCTCAGCAGGGAGCCTGCTTCTCCCTCTGCCTCTGCCTGCCACTCTGTCTGCCTGTGCTCTCTTGCTTGCTCGCTCTCCCTCTCTCTCTGACAAATAAACAAAATCTTAAAAAAAAAAAAAGATACTATTGGTATTTGAATTGAGATTAGGTATGCAGATTAATTTTACAGTGTTGAATTCCTAACAGGGGTATGGTATATGTCTCCATTCATTCGGCTCTTCTATTCATGGATGTCTGGAAAAATACTGAGTGTATTTCTAAGTATTTTACAAATTTTGATGATATTCATTGTGGATGATTATCTCCTCCCGTTATATTTTTTTTCTAATTTTATATGTTAGGTATTTTAAAGCTGCTGATTTAAAAAAACATAGTGATCATGGGGCACCTGGGTGGCTCAATGGGTTAAGCCTCTGCCTTTGGCTCAGGTCATGATCTCAGGGTCCTGGGATCGAGCCCCACGTCAGGCTCTCTGCTTGGCAGGGAGCCTGCTTCCCCCTCTCTCTCTGCCTGCTTCTCTGCCTACTTGTGATATCTCTCTCTCTCTCTCTGCCAAATAAAGAAAAAATAAAAAAAAACAAAACATAGTGAGCTTGATTCCTGGTCATTTTGCAAAACTGACTTATTTAATTCAGCAGTTTCTCAGTGGATTCTTTTGGCTTATTTTTGGCTAGTCAAATTCCCTAAAATGGTGAGAGTTACATCTTGTCCTTTTTGAAAATTCTACCATTTATTTTTGTTTTCTCATTGCCTGGGACCTCAGTGTGAAACAGTGGCCATAATGGTGGGGGTTCATGTGCTGACCCTGACCTCAGCCTTCATGTGCTTCTCAGACACTCACTGGGAACCTTCGCTGTGTGAGGCAGATTTGGGCCCTGGTGATGCAGTAATGAACTATTAAGATGATTATATGGTTTTTCTTATTTAATTTGTTCACATAATGAAATTCATTGCTAGATCTCAGTAGATTTCTTAGAGAAATTCCTTAATACATTGTGGATTCTATTTGCTGGCATTTTGTTTAGAATTTCTGCCCCAAACTTGGTGGGCCTCCACTTTTCCTCTCTGTCCCACCATTGTTCAAGCTTGATGTCATTGCTGTGCTAGTCTCTTAAAACAGGTTGAGAAGCGTGGTAGCATTTTCCCTATGCCCTAGAGCAGTTTATATAAGGCCAACATTATCAGTTCCTGAGATTTTGTAGGGAGGGGGATGGGAGGGAGGGAATGGCTGGGTTATGGGCATTAAGGAGGGTGTGTGCTATGGTGGTGCTGTGAATTGTGTAAGACTGATGAATCACAGACCTGTACCCCTGAAACAAATACTACATTATATGTTAATAAAATTTTAAAAAATGGGAAAACTCACTGGGCCTGATAGTTTTTTAAGGGATAAATCTTTGATTATTTTAAAAAAAACTTGAATAGTTAATGGCCTATTGGGTTCCCCACTCTTTTTGCATTAATTTAGTATAGACAGTCACTTATGTTAGCTTACATTCTTACATTTCAACCTGATGTATAAAATTTGAACCTATGGCCTCTTTCCCATTTATAATATTATTTATATACGTACTCATTCCCCTTTCTTAATTATTAAAGACTAGAATTGCCAAATTTTTATCTATTTCATAGGTGTTTAAAAAAACAAACAAAACAGGGACGCCTGGGTGGCTCAGTTGGTTGAACAGCTGCCTTCGGCTCAGATCATGATCCCAGCGTCCTGGGATCGAGTCCCACATGGGGCTCCTTGCTCGGCAGGGAGCCTGCTTCTCCCTCTGCCTCTGCCTGCCACTCTGTCTGCCTGTGCTTGCTCGCTTGCTCTCTCTCTGACAAATAAACAAATATTAAAACAAAACAAAACAATCCATCTGGTAGGGGCGCCTGGGTGGCTCAGTCGGTTAAGTGTCTGACCTGTGATTTCAGCTCAGGTCATGATCTCGGGGTTGTGGGATCAAACCCAGTGTTGGGTCTGCACTCAGTAGGGAGTCTGCTTCAGGTTCTTTCTCCCCCTGCCACTCTCTCTCTCTCTCTCAAATAAATAAATGAATCTTAAAAAAAAAATCTGGTATACCTTATTGGTTGTCTTTACGATTTCCATCCTTCCCGCATATTACCCCGGGTCCTGGTCTGCAGCCCTCCCACTCTGCCATGCTGTTCATGTTCTTTAGGGTGAAGCTGTCACCCTCCCAGCTCCCAGGAGTCTGATCGAGTTAGCCTAGTCTGGTGCCCTGGCCAGCTGGCTCCAGTTCGGTTACCAGCCAGCAGAAGGCATGGTTAGAGGGAAGACATGCACACTCTTTTTCTGAATGTGGGTGAGAAAGCAGAAGGACATGGGCTGTCGGCAACCATTTTTTAAATGTTTTTGTTTAAATTCCAGTTAGTGCTCATACAGTGTGAGATTAGTTTCAGGTGTACAATACAGTGGTTCAGCACTTTCGTACGTTACCCCGTGCAGTTGGCATCCACTTCTCAACAAGTGGACCAACTCAGGAGGAAGACACCACTGAAGGGAGGGGACAAATTTTAAGCCTATTTGAGTGGAAGGTTCTCTTCTTTGGGGATGCCTAAATGGTACAAACTAACTTTTGGTTTTGGTAATCAACTCTTTTTTGTTCATTTCACTAAAACTCTTTTAGTTTTAGTAATTCTAACCTACATTGGGGGGGACTTACTTTACTGTCCTTTTTCTAACTTCTTAAGTCATATACTGAATCAGTTATTACAGACTTCTTTGGTTTCTAATATTTTCACTTAATTCTATAAAATTTCCTCTGGGTCTTACTTTGTCCATATGGCACAGGAGTTGATATGTACTGACCTCATCATTCATTTCTGTATTGTTTCTAATTTCATGCGTATCTCTTATTTAACCCAAGAGTTCCATAGATGGGTGTTATTTGGGAAGGATGGGGACTTCTTTTTTCCCCCATTAAAAATATCACAGTGTGAATTAAATTATTTTTATGTTTTGCAATTTATTGATGTTTTATTTAGGCCTAATATCTGCTCAGTTTTAGTGAATGTTTCATGTGTGTTTGAAATGAAAACATTGTGTTTTTTTTTTAAAGATTTTATTTATTTATTTGACAGACAGAGATTACAAGTAGGCAAGAGAGGCAGGCAGGGAGAGAGAGGAGGAAGCAGGCTCTCTGCGGAGCAGAGAGCCTAATGTGGGGCTCGATCCCAGGACCCTGGGATCATGACCTGAGCTGAAAGCAGAGGCTTTAACCCACTGAGCCACCCAGGTGCCCTAACATTGTGTGTTTTGAAGCAGAGTTCTAGCCATAACTGATTGAACCAGGTTTGTTGACTGTATTATGCAAATCTGTTCAACACTTCAAATATTTTATGTCTATATAACCCATTGATTTCTGAGAGGTTTACCATGAGAATTAAGACTTCTTGTAGTTCTAGCGATTCTTTCTTTATGTATCAAAGATATTTTGGTAAGAGCGCAAAGTACATGCTTACTACACCATCTTGGTGGGTTATACCCTAGCAGTATAAAATTTGTCTTTGTTCCAACTGATATTATTTGTTTTTTCAAAGATCCAGATCATAGAGTTCATTCGTAATTCTGCTGTCCTAATTGATTAGGGTATAATTTTATATTTTGTACATGTTTCCAAAAGATTTTCCTTGGTTTAATTTTTTAATTTTTTATTTAAAAAATTATTTATTTGAGAGAGAGAGAGGTGAACAGGAACAGGGGGAGAGGCAGAGGGAGAGGAAGAAGCAGGCTCCCCTCTGAGCTTGGAGCCCGATGATGGGGCTCGATCCCAGGACCCCAAGATCATGACCCGAGCCCAAGGCAGGGGCTTAACGGATTGAGCTGCCCAGGTGCCCAACTTGGCTTTATTTTATATCTTTTACAGTTTCCTGATTTGAGCTTTTAATTCATTTGCTTTCTTTGTTATTCAATAATGAATATCCCTAAGGTTGTAGATTTGCTTTGAGCACACCCAGTAAGTTTTTAATGCATTGCTCTAATTATTAATATTTTCCGAAGATTTTATAAAATGTTATTTCATCAAAATAAGTTAAAGTTTATTTTTAAAAATTTCAGCTAAGGCATTCACTGTTTTGTTATTAAGTCCTTGAGTCATCATGTCATAGTACAAAAGTGTGGCCCAAACTGTTCAGGTTTTAGGGCAGTTACTGTGGTCTTGTTAGTAGTCTAGTGGGTGGTTTATTTTTATACCTGTTCCATTCCCCCTAAGATAGTCAGAGATGGCTGTCTCCTAAAGTGAGGTGTTTCGGTTCCTTGCAGATCACTGATTGACTTTGCTTTATGGGCTCTATGTTATGTGATCGATGGAGAGAACTTTATGATGTTATGTAGTCATTCTAATTTTTATCCTTTCCCAACATGAAATAGCCTTTTCTGTGTAAAGCTTTTGTCCTGAATCACATCTCTAGAGAGCAACACTGCCATGTCTATTTTCACTTGCATATAATTATATATTTTTGCCTGTCTTTTTACTTTTCGACCGCTTCATGTCACTTTGTTTTAGGTGTCTCTCTGATAAGTAGCATGTAAATGGACTTTTCTTTTACCCAGTATAAGAATCTTTGACTTTTAAAAGTAGAGGGTTTTTGTATTCCCATCAGTGGTGTTGATGGATATGCTTGGTTTTTTATTGAATTTTCTTATTTTGTTTCATTGATTAACGCCCCCCCCCCCACCGAGTATTATTTTCCACGAAGGCAGGAGAGTAGATAGGGTTTTTCTTCTCTGGATTTTTTCCTCCCCTTCCCTCCTTTTCCCTCCCCCTAGAGGAAATGTGCTTGTAGGGAGAATCATTTCCTTGGTTTTCTGCCATGGATCTCTAGACATAGTTTGTTTTGCCTGCTTTTGAATTTCACGCAGTATGTACCTTTCTGTGTCCGGCTTCTTTCACTCCGCGGCATGTTATGACATTGGCTACTTTGCTACATGGAGCAGGCCACTCACTGCTGACAAGCATTCTGAGCCTCCCCCCTGCCTTGGGTAGCTTTCAGTTAGGGCTCTAACCAGCAGTACTGGTGTGAACCATCCTTAGAATCTTCCTGTGCATCTGCGCATGACCATGTCCAGGGTACGCAAGCGGGAGGGTGCGTACAGGTTGCGAGACAGGCACACACTCTGCTTTACTAAGTGATCCCGTAGTTCCCCACCATGCTGGCCCGGTCTGTACCCCCAGCAGCGTGCCAGCAACCTCGTTACCTTGCATCCTCGGCAACCCTGGCGAGGAGGGGCAGGAGGGAGCTGTCCTAATGGACAGTGTGAAGAGCATGGGGTCCCTGGGGGGAATGTGACTTTCGGAGAGGAAGAAGCTTGCAGGCCTGGGTTTTCATGAGCCAACAGAAGAAATGCCTTCTTAGGGACCTCAGTGAGGTGATGGGGAGGGCTCTCCAAGAAGGCATTTCTTCTGCTGGCTCATGAAAACCCAGGCCTGCAAGCTTCTTCCTTTCCGAAAGTCACGTTCCCAGGCCCAGAACACCTGGCCTCCCTCTACCCAGGAGCCAAGGTTGTGGGAAAAAGGAAACCTCTAGTTCCGGCTCAGGCACCCCCAGTAGGAACTAGCCATCATCCCCTTCCAGTGCCTCAGTTCCCACACCTGCAGGGTGCCCTCAGAAGGGTTTCATGGAGACTGGACTGGGCACCGGGGTCTACAGGTGCTGTAGTGGGCTCGGGATTAGGCACACAGGAGCACCATCAAGGTCAAGACTGAGCCCAGGAGGCACCGTCATGAGCCAGATACCAGCTGCTGTCACAGGCTCAGGGCTAGGCACTAGACGCGTCATTCCAGGGAGCGGCCTAGCGGCAGCATCCCACTCCCACCAAGGCTAGCCTTCACCATGACCACACTCTCTCCTTCTCAGGATCCTGCTTCTATCCCAGAAGCAGCTCATTGAGCCTCCAACCCTGTGGCAGAGGCCCACTCCCCGCTACCATGAATAAACAAACCATGAGTTCTAGAATTCTCACACAGTGGAGATGTCCTGCCCCACCCCCACCCCCCATGTCCCATTGGGGACCAGTGCAGGCTGGGCACCTGCTAGCCATGGAGTGTGGGCCAGGAGATCTTCAGAACCTCACATCTCCACTTGCCTCTGCCAGAGTTGGGAACACCCTATATTTCGAAGGTAAGGCTTTAAGGACATGGGAGAGAAGTGGGGGAGAGGGGGGCTGTCCTCATGCCTCAATTTCTCCGTACCCTGATGGGCAATCATCACCAGCCTGCATGGTGTGCCAGCCTAGGGACCCAGAGGGTGTCACAGAAGTTCCGGTTCGCAGGGTGGCCACGACCAGAGGGAAGTGCCTTGTCAGAACCTGGGGAACAGGGGTGCCTGGGTGGCTCAGTCAGTTGAGCATGAGCCCACGGCTCAGGTCATGATCTCAGGGTCCTGGGACTGAATCCCGCATCAGGGTCCCTGTTTAGCGGGGAGCCTGCTTCTCCCTCTGCCTCCTACTCCCCCTGCTTGTGTGCTCACTTGCTTCTTGCTCTCTCTCTCTCTCACACAAATAAATAAATAGATAAATAAAATCTTGAAAAAAAAATTGGGGAACAAGCTAACAGCCATGGACCAAATGAGCTTGTTTGAGGGGTGCGATCTCAGAGAACCAGGACAGTGTGAGGTGTGAGTGACGGCTTCATGCTACCGACCCACGGTCTCAACCATGTGAGCTGGGCTTTACAGTGCTCCCATTTCACAAGAGGAAACTGAGGCCCAGGGGCTTACATGACTTGCGGAGCCAGAGTCAACACCAGTTTTCAGAAGACGCTTCTGGGTGAAATATTTGGGGCACTGTGTGACAGAAGTCCTCTCAGCTGCCATGTGTGATCTGGTGGTGGCGGCCCTGGCTCAGGTCACCCACCGGATGACCGCTCGGCCGCTTGTCAGGAAACAGGCTGACATGGCTTCTGTGGGTAGGGACATGTTCCCCAAGTCAGGGACCTCGCCTTTCTTTTTCCCTCACTGCACACCTCCCTTTCTCAGATTAGTGCCTTGTAGAGTGAGTGAGTGAGAGAGTGTCCTACTCGGGGCTGCCCCTGGACATCAGGGATGTTTTAGGGCAGTGAGTGTGGGCTCTGCCCCCCCAGAGCTGACTGCGGTGCCTACGATGATGTGGGAGTGGGGGTGGCGGGGTGTGATCTTCCAGAGACAGAGGTCAACGAGCCAAGACACGTTTTCCTGTTGCCACAGTTGAGCGTGGGCTGTGATGTCCAGGTGTGGCTTGTAAGTGGGTGTGCTGTGACTCCCGGGCTCTAAGAAGGGGTCGAGGTCGTCTGCTGTGGAGTCCGTTTGAGCCCCCAAGTGTCCCCTGTGTGTGGGTTGGTGATGCTGGGCCTCTGGGGAGGTTGATCTGCCAATCCATCATGGCTCTGCCCAGATCTGGGGGAGCCTGGCATCTCCAGGCAGAATCCTGCAATTCCTGTGTGAGGTTTTGAGGCAGAAGGTTGGAGTAGGTGTTGTTATGGATGTGAGCCTGGGGAACGCATGCGAAGCCCACGCCTGCCCCTAGGTCAGTCACTTTTTAGGTGCTGAAGGCCATTCTACAGAACCCTGGCTCCGCAGGGCCCACAGCTTTGTGAGGAAGGAAAGGGCAGGCTTCTGGAACTCCTCTTTCCTCCCGGAGTGGGACAATGTCCGTTGGGCAGGCTGTCCTCTGAAACAAGGTAGCCAGAACCCCACCATAGCACATGAGAGGAGCTGGAAATGTGGCTTCCTGCTGGCGGGGAGATGGAACATAGGACAGCAAGCCACTGGACAAAGACACAAGCAAGAACGGAACAGAGAGAGAACAAGGCAAGACAAAAGTCCATGGAGATGTGGGGCCTCGTGAGGGTGCCTGTGGACCCCCGTGGAAGGCCCTGTTGTGGGCAAAGGTGTCCAGCCATCGAAGTCTGTGGCAAGGGAAGCGGCCATCTACATGTCATTGTACCAGGAGCCCTGGGACATGGTTGGATGGTTTGGGGGGATTTCTATGAGGCAGGGCTCACTAGATGTTTCTGCTAAATAGTATATGGACCACCATAGATTATTAGGCTTGTCTGATTATTAATGGACCCCTCCACCAGCATCATGGACCCTCCCTAGGCAAAGACAAGTCTTGGTTACTGCTTCGGAGTCCCTGATGATCTGCTTGGCAAGCACACTGAGGGAAACAGACTTTCTGGAACCACACCAGCTTCTGACGGCTGTAAACACATGTCTAGCTTTGCCTCTGATCCGTGATTGTGTGTTAACAGCTTGTTGGCCAGCCCAAATGTGACAGCAGGCTATATGCATAAAAAACCTTATTTGTCTTTCTTCTTCGTCTCCAACCTTTGCGGTAGCATTTCTCCCTTTCCTGTCCTCAACGATGTTCAGTTATTAAATCCCAGTGCAAGACGGTCCAGTTCAAGATCTCAGTCTCCAAACCAGTTCCATGCAGCTCCTTCTCCTCCCACTCCTCCCTGTTGGGGACAGGAAGGGGCAATGGGGGGACTGACAAGCATCACTACTCATTTCCACCTATGGCCACACAGAGCACACCTCCTGGGGCGGGGCTGTGAAGGCAGACCCTGGAGTTGTACAATGTGACATCACTGTCCAGTCCTTTCTGCCTGGGTATTTGCTGCCTCTGGGCCTTTGGGTGTCATTTTTAGGGCTGTATGAGATTCCCTTGGCCACCTGTGTGGTGGCTAGAATGTGGTGCTCTCTGCCTCAATGGTCTGCTGTGCACAGCAGTGGGAGAGCCGCTTGAGAATCTGCTCTGGGCTGGTACAGTCCCCTTTTACCATTTTCCCTAGATCCCTGGTTCCAGACCTGCGGTCATACCAACACTGCCTGCAAGATGGTGAAGGGGAAGCTGGTGGAGGTAGGCAAGTGGCCTTGGCACGTGAGCATCCTGTTTCTGGGAGCATACATCTGCAGCGGCTCCCTCATCCACCACCAGTGGGTCCTCACAGCTGCACACTGCCTGCAGAGGTCAGTCAGAGTGGCCAGTTTGTCCCAGGGGCTTTGCTCTCTGGTCCGGGGGGGAGCCCCATGGTAAATCTTGGGATCTGGGACTAGGGGGCTGGTGATGCTATGCTGTGCTCAGTCTGTGTCTCTCCAACCACTTTTGGCCTCACTGCTGGCTACCTGCCTCCTATCCCTGGCCCTGCAGATCCAAGGACCCCAAAATGTACTCTGTGAGTGTAGGAGTCCAGCACCTCCCAGACAACGGCACTCAGCTCCTGCTTACCCGCATTGTGATCCATGAGGATTTCCGCAACCTCATATCCCAGGACATTGCCCTCCTGAAGCTCAGGGACCACATCTCCTGGTCCCCCCTCATCCAGCCCGTCTGCCTTCCCAACAACAGATTCAAGCCATCTGTCGGAACCATGTGCTGGGTGATCGGGTGGGGACGTAAAGGCACTCGAGGTGAGTGAAGGCAGGCAGAGGGGCCAAGACTCTGGCCTCTTCAGAACACAACTCCAGCATGGGCTCATTTTATCAGTCTGTCTGTCTATCTATCTATCTATCTATCTACCTATCTATCTACTTGAGACAGAGAAACAGAAAGTGAGTCGGGGCTGGGGTTGAGGGAGGTGAAGCAGAGGGAGAGAGAAAATCCCAAGAAAGCTCCATGCCCATCCTGGAGCCTAATCTGGGGCTTGATCCCACGATCCCCAAGATTATGATCTGAGCCAAAATCAGGAGTTGGATGCCCAACTGAATGAGCTACCCAGGCGCCTCTCTTTGTTCATTCCTTTATTCACTTGTTCCCTTCATCAGCAAACATTCCTGAGAACTCACACACACTGCACATTACCCTGACCTCTGTTGCTAGGAAGACACATACAGGGCTCTTGTGTAAAAGACATACATAACCTTCATGAACCTCTGTTGCCAAAGTGGGTTTTTTTTTAAAGAGTTTATTTATTTATTTATTTGTCAGAGAGAGAGAGAGAGAGAAAACGTGTGCAAGCACACAAGCAGGCAGAGTGGCAGGCAGAGGCAGAAAGAGAAGCAGGCTCCCTGCTGAGCAAGGAGCCTGATGTGGGACTCGATCCCTGGACCCTGGAATCATGACCTGAGCCGAAGGCAGCGGCTTAACCGACTGAGCCACCCAGGCATTCCCCAAAGTTGGTTTAAATCCAGTGCCAAGCCCACAACTTGCAACATGGCAGGGAATTGATCTTTGGCTATTAATGGAGTTCTCTGTCTGCAAGTGGTATATGGGCCATGTTCTCAGGAAGCATTAAGGCTTTGGGCAGCATTCATGCATACTCATTACCGCCAGGCACCAATAATTCCTGGAGATCTGGCCTTTGTGGGTGCCACCCTCCTAGAATCGAGGAGTGTTTGTGGGATCCTGCCTTCCAGAGAGTGGCACACTTTGGGCTCTGGGGTCTTGACATCTTCCCAGGTAGCCATGGAGCTGTCAGAGTTTAGCCTCCACCCTCATGAAACCTGAATTATTGCAGGAATCTCTCCTCGTCCTCATTCAGTGCCTGGGTGTTGCTCTGAGCCCCTGAGGATAATTTTGCTTCAGTCTTTTTAATGAGCTTAGTGTTTTTTTTTCCCCCCAAAAGTCAGGCATGGGGATGGGGCCTTTACAAATTACCATCCCAGGAAACGGCCCTGCCTCCCACCCTAGTGAATCTGGGCAACTTCAAGTTGTAGCTGTGCCCGACAGTTGCAGGGATGACAAGGAAGGATCTCTCTCTCTCTCTCTCTCTCTCTCTCTGTGTCTCTTCAGTAACCCCAAAGAACCCCTACAGTCTTCATGAGATGGCTGTCAAGATCATAAGCAGTGAAACCTGCCATCAACAGTATCAGTTCCTCTTCTTGAAGGACAAGAAGGACTTCATTGGGAAGGACATGCTGTGTGTCAGCTCAGAATGGGGCATGGACTCTTGTCAGGTGCGGGGTGTGTGGCCCAGGGCAGGGAGAGGGCTTTCAGGGGCCATGTCTTCCTTTTCACAGGACACTATATGACCTTATGAAAATCTCCTTTCTTTGGTCTTCAGTTTCCAAGTCTATAAAATAGGGCAGAAAATATTCTTTGCATTTGTCTCCAATAATGGTAATAATTGGCAATGCATCTCAGGTCTTTTAAAAAAATTTTTAAAGATTGTATTTATTTATTTTTGAGAGAGAGGGAGAAAGCAAGCATGTGCATGCACAGGGAACAGGGGAGGGGAAGAGGGAGAGAATCTCAAGCAGATTCCCTGCTGATCATGGAGCCCAACACAGGGCTCTGTTGTATGACCCTGAGATCATGACTTGAGCCGAAATCAAGTCAGATGCTCAACCGACCTAGCCACCTAGGGGCCCCAGGTTTCGGTTCTTTTCATATCACACACTGCTAGGTAGTCTCACACACATCTCCCCATTTACACGTTCCAGAATTTCTCGATGGGATGTATCCTGCAGGGAACTCGTGGGTCATAGGCTGTGCATACCTTCATCTTCAATAGTTATTACCAAATTATTTTCCAAAGTGATTGTATGAATCCATATTCTTATAGCAGCGTTTGAGAATTCTGTTGTTCCCTATTGTTGCCAACATTTTTGGTACTGGCAGACTATAACACGTTTTCCATTCTGTTAAGTGAGAAACAGAGCAATAGTACACCATTGTGGTTGCCGTGGGCATGACCCCAGTTACTAGTACAGTTATACATCTTTTCCCGTGCTCGTTCTCCATTCATGATTCTTCTTCTATGAATCACTACTTCAGCTACTTTGCACATTTTCTATTGTTTGCCTTTTTCTTTTTATTATATTTTGGATACTGGTTCTGTCTTCATTGTATATATTTCAGGTATCTTGTCCCAGTTTTTCATTATGTTCCCACCGTCTGTTGCTGAAGAGCAGTTTAGGATTTTTTTTTTTAAGATTTTATTTATTCATTTGACAGAGAGAGATCACAAGTAGGCAGAGAGGCAGGCAGACCGGGGAGGGAAGTAAGCAGCCTCCCTGCTTAGCAGAGAGCCTGAGCGGGGCTTGATCCCAGGACCCTGAGATCAGCCCTGAGCTGAAGGCAGAGGCTCAACCCACTGAGCCACCCAGGTGCCCCAAGCTTAGGTTTTATGGTAGTCAAATGTAGATCCATGTTTTTCTTTCTGGTTTATGCTTTCTGCACCTTATTTAAGAAATCTTTCCTTTTCCTGAGGTCATAAAGACATTTTCCTGTGGTTTTTTTTTTTTTTCTTAAAAGTTTGGAAATTTTGGTGTTCACACTGATGTCTTAAATCCATAGGCATTCATTTTTGTGAATGGTCTAAGATTGAGAGAGAACTATTTTTATTTATTTCCTCATGTGGACTTGCATTTGTCCCAATGGCATCCATTGCAAAAACCATTTCCTAGATGTAAAATAGGACGTCATATACATAAAATGTGGAGGTGATGGAGGTATAAAAATGTAGTGTTGAGAATATGTTCAAACTTAAGTGATGTTAACTTAAATAGATTGTTATATAGATAGGATGCTATGAACCTCAATGGTAAACACAAGTCAAAAGCCTATAATAAATATCCCCCCAAACACACAAAGAGAAAGGAATCCAAGCATAACACCAAAGAAAGTCATCAAATCGCAAGAGAAGAGAACAAGAGAGGAAGAAAGGAACAGAGAAGAACTATAAAGACAACCAGATAACAATTAACAAAATGGCAGTAAGTATACAATTACTTTAAATGTAAATGGACTAAATGTGCTCCATTTAACTGAATGGATTAAAAAAAAAGCAAGACCCATTTATATGCTGCCTATAAGAGACTCACTTCAGAACTAAAGATACATACAACCTGAAAGTGAAGGGATGGAAAAAGATATTCCATGCAAATTGAAGCAAAAAGGAAAAAAAGCTGGGGTAGCAACGCTTATATTAGACAAAAGAGATTAAAAAAAAACCCTAATGTAATAAAGAATGGGATTGCATAATGATAAAGGGATGAACCTAACAAGAGGATATAACAATTGTAAATATCTATGCAACCAATATAGGAGCACCTAAATACATAAAGCAAATATTAACAGATGTAAAAGAAGAAGTTAACAGTGGTACAACAATTTTGGGGTAATTTAGCAAGGAAATGGTGCCTTTGAACAACCCACTAGATCAGATGGACTTTAATATAGTATATATGCTGCTGAATGTTTTATATATATAATATGTATGTATGTGTGTGTATACATATTGGTGTATATATAATATATACATTATACATACATATATATAAAAAACATCCCATCCAAAAACTGCAGAATACACATTATTTTCAAGTGCACAAGAGCACGTTCTCCAGGATAGATCATTCTCCAGGATAGATCACTCTCCAGGATAGATCACATGTTAGGCCCCCAAAACAAGTTTCAGTGAATTTAAGAAGATTGAAATCCTATCAAGCATCTTTTCTGACCACAACAGTATGAGACTAGGAATCAATTACCAAAAAAACCAAACCCAAAACCCTGGAAAAAAATGGAAATGTGGAAGCTAAACTACACACTCCCAAATAAGCAATGGGTCAATGAAGAAATCAAAGAGGAAATTAAAAAAATAACTTGAGACAATGAGAATGGAAATGCAATGGACCAAAATCTTTGAGATGAGGCAAAATCAGTTCTTCTTTAAAGATATTTGCTGTTTTTAATTTTAATTCCAATATAGTTAACATACAGTGTTACATTAGTTTTAGGTGTACAATATAATGATTCAGCAAATCTATGCATCATTATGCAGTGCTCATCATGGTAGGTGGACTCTTACTCCCCATCACCTATTTCACCCATTCCCCCCACCTTCCCTCTGATATGCTTTATTTTTTTTTAAGATTTTATTTATTTATTTGACAGAGAGAGATCAAAGGTAGGCAGAGAGGCAGGCAGAGAGAGAGAGGGAAGCAGGCTCCCTGCTGAGCAGAGAGCCCCATGCAGGGCTCAATCCCAGGACCCTGAGATCATGACCTGAGCCAAAGGCAGAGGTTTAACCCACTGAGGTGCCCCTGATATGCTTTATTTTAAATGAGTATCCTCAGTTAAAGTTACTATTTTTTGTTCAACAAGAACATTTTTTACTTGAAGCATATTTCAGAATACGTGGTTCTAAGAGATGTATAGAATATATTCCATCCAAGAAAAATACATATTTCCCTCAAGTATACATAGAAGAATACTCTGATCAAAACATAAGAAAGACATGATAAATATTATAGATTTAAGACTGAAATTATACCAAAGATATATTTTTTTAAATTTATTTATTTGTCAGAGAGGGAGAGAGAGCGAGCGAGCACAGGCAGACAGAGTGGCAGGCAGAGGCAGAGGGAGAAGCAGGCTCCCTGCCGAGCAAGGAGCCCAACGTGGGACTCGATCCCAGGACGCTGGGATCATGACCTGAGCGGAAGGCAGTCGCTTAACCAACTGAGCCACCCAGGCGTCCCCCAAAGATATTTTCTAACCACAATGGTACAAAACTAAATATCAACAATAAAACAAAACTGGAACGTTTACAATGTAAATATTAAATATTTAATACATAAATATTAAACAACACACTACTGCACAAGCAATGGGTCAAATAAGACATAAAATGGCAAGTCAAAATATGTCTCAAAAGAAAAGGTAAAGAAAACACTATTCTAAAACCTATGAGATGCAGCAAAGCAGATGTTAGAGTGAAATTTATGTTATAAGTGCTTATATTAAGAAAAATTTCAAATAAACAACATTACACCACAAGGAGCTAGAAAAAGAAGAGTTGTAGCTGAAATTTAGTAGAGGAAGGAAATAACAGGAAAATCAGAAATAAATAAAAATAGAGACCAAAATAAACAATAAAATAACATTGAAAGTAATGACCAGTTTTTTCAAAACCAAAACAAAACAAAGCAAAAAACAAAATTGGCAATGCTTTGACTGAAAAGAAGTTTATAATATACAGGCCTACCTTGAGAAACAAAATGTCAGACAATCTAACCTTACATCTGAAGGAACAAGAAAAAAGAATAACAAATCCCAAAGTTAGTAGAAGGAAATAATAAATTGGAGTGATATAAATAAAATAGAGACTAAAAAAGCAATAGAAAAGATCAATGAAATTAAGATCTGGTTCTTTGAAAAGATAAAGTTGATAAACCTTTAGCAGGCTCATCAAGGGAATGAGAGAGAGCTCAAATAAACAAAATCAGAAATGAAAGAGAAGTTCAACTAACGTCATAGAAATACAAAGAATTATAAGAGACGACTGAGAAATAATACACTAAAATTGGACAACCTAGAAGAAATAGATAAATTCCTAGAAACATATAATTTTCCAAGAATTAATCAGGAAGAAATCAAAATTTGGAACAGCCTGATCACTAGTAATGAAAAATGAAACAGTAATCAAAAAAACTCCCAAAAAACAAAAGTCCAGGACCAGATGACTTCACAGGTGAATTCTACCAAACATTTATTTTTTATTTTATTTTTTTAAAAAAGAGGTTGGATTATTTTATTTTATTTTATTTATTTGACACAGAGAGATCACAAGTAGGCAGAGAGGCAGGCAGAGAGAGAGGAGGAAGCAGGCTCCCCACTGAGCAGAGAGCCTGATGTGGGGCTCAATCCCAGGACCCTGAGATCACGACCTGAGTCGAAGGCAGACGGTTAACCCACTGAGCCACCCAGGGGCCCCTCTACCAAACATTTAAAGAAGAGTTAATACCTGTTCTTCTCAAACTATTCCAAAAAAGTGAAGAGGAAAGAATGGCTCCAAATTTATTCCATGAGGCCAGCATTACCCTGATACTAAAACCAGACAAAGACAGTACACAAAAAGAAAATTATAGACCAATGTCCCTAATGAACATCGAAGCAAAAGTCCTCAACAAAATATTAACAAACTGAATTCAACAATACATTAAAAGAATCATTCACCATGATCAAGTGGGACTTTTTCCAGGATGCAAAGATGGTTCAATATCTGCAAATCAATCAACATGATACACCACATTAACCAAAGGGTTAAAGTCATATGATCATCTCATTAGATGTAGAAAAAGCATCTGGCAAAATGTTTAGTTGTTTAGTTTCTATCCTTAACACTTCCTTTCTATTCATATATAAACCTCCAAAAAAGTTTTAGGGTTTCTTCCTAGTTTTTATCTTTAATGAAAGACTGTATTAAATTTTATTCTCCAAATTTTTTACTTTTACTTGAAATAGATCTTGAACTATCTCAGACTATCTATATAAAACAGTCCTTTCTTCCTAAATACTGAACAACAATTCTCTCATATTGTTATGTCAGAATCTATATAATCATTCTCCTATTGATAGACATGTTAACTCATTTCAGTATTTTTCTACCATGCCAGAGTAAAAATCTTTGTTCATAGATCTTTGCACATTTGTTCAAATATTTCTCTAAATAAAATTTTAAAAGTATAATTAAAAGATCAGTTGTACGGATATTTAAAATTTTTAAAAATATTGACAAATTAGCTTTCTCAAATATTTGTTCAATTTATATTAATACCAACAGTATATTAGTACCACTTTCTCTATGTCATCACCAGAATTAGGCATTATTTTTATTTTAACTTTTGTTCCTCTGGTAGACTAAAACTTTCATTTCTGCTTTAATTTCATGAAATCAGGCAATTTTTAAACTGCTTGTGCAACAGGCTATTAAGTAGAAAGTTTCAATGAAGTCATCAAAATACACTGTGTATCAGGATTCAAAGGTAGTTGTTGACTGACGTTCCACAGTGTGTGTGTATCAAAGGATCAAGATGGTAGAGTGGGAGGTGATTTTATGAGGAGAATTTCCCAGGAAAGAGCTGCTCCTGTGCACTCACTCTTCCCCCTCTAAGGGATGGGGATGGGGGTGGGTGCCTGTCCCACAGTCAGATCTCCTGGGAGGGGTTTCAACAAGACCACTCAGAGTATGGTGCTGGCCCACTCAGGGGTAGTAGGATACCAATCTCCCCAAGATCCAGAGAGCAGGAAGTGCCTGGGGGATGCGCTGGCTCTCTTGCCTCCTCACTCTCCTGCTTTAACCTTGGAAGGTTTAGAAAACTGGTTAGCAAGATGGGGTTGGAAGGGTTCCTGAAGGGAAGGAATGGGGAAAGCAGACCTGGCTTCCTCCTTCCCAGGCCTCCTGCTTGCTAAAAGCCCTAGACAGCAGTGGGGAGAAGTTTTACTTTCAGTTAAGTGTGGCATCGTGACTGTTGTGTGGGAATGGATATTCCGATTTCTGAATTGAGGTATGTTTATGTGACTGTGTCATCACAGCGATTATGATTACATTAATCACAGTGAGAAAAGCCTTCTGGTTCTGCCCAAGCTCTTACCCAGGGTCAGGGAAAGAACTCAACTTCTAAATAAATTGTAAAAGAACAGAAGGAGTCCAGACTAAGATGCTTGAGTTGTTCAGTGGACCATTAACACTTTTCTTGGTCCTTTGCTCCTGATTTTCTATTAAACTATGTTTGTTTTTATTGATTTGTAAAAACTCTGAATATTATATGCTGTACTTATTATTGGTGAAGGAACATCATGTCTTTTTCAACATAATTTAAAATGGTTTATAAATATGTGTACTTTTTATATAAACACACATACATACACAGAGAGAGAGTATATAAAACAAATATGGTAAAATATTAACAATTAGTAAATCTGGATAAAAATATACTTGTAACTTCTTTGTGAGCCTCAAACTACTTCAACATAAAAAGTTATTTAAAGCTTTGGGAGCTGGAAGTTTTAACCCTTTGTAAAATGCTTTATAATATTTTACCCTATTTGTCCATCATTTGCCTTTTTTTGGAGTGGACTTTTTTCGAAAGAGTTATTTAAAAATTTGATTTATCATTATTTCCCTTGATGATAGTGGTTTTTGTGCTGTGCATAGAGGTATCTTTCCCACTCTAAGATTATAAAATTATTCACTCATACATGTTCTTAATTCTTTTCTTTAAATATTTTAATTTCGATTCATCAGGAAGTTTGAGAGAAGGAATCTATTATTTTCCTCCAAATATAGCCAGCTATGTAAATAATCTTTTATTGAATACTTAATTTTTTTTTTTGCAATGAATTAGAAATGGCCCCTTTAGGGGCTACGTGGCTGGCTCAGTCAGTGGAGCATGTGCCTCTTGATCTTGGGGTTGTGAGTTCGAGCCCCATGTTGGGCATAGAGCCTACTAAAAATAAAATCTTAAAAAAAAAAAGAAATGCCCCGTTTATTATATTCTGCATTCCCATCTTATTTTGGTCTGTCTCTGACTCTTGCAGTCTCACTCCTCTGCCAACTCCACTCTTCTTAAATTATTGTAGCTTTTTAATTCCTTTTTTTTTGGTATGTGGTCAGGCAAGTCCTCCTTCATCATTTTCCTTTTAAAGAATTTGCCTGGCTGTTCTCCCATGTTCATTCCAACTGAACAATCTCAGTAGAATGTCAAAAAGAAAATAACTTTGGTGATTTTGGTGGAACTTAATAGATTAACTTAAGGAAAATAGACTATTTTGTTTGATTTCTTTCTGTCTAGAGCAAGGAATTTACTGTTTCCTCCACATAGTTACTGCATGCTCCTGCTTAAGAATATGCCTACATGATTTATATCTTTTGTAAGCAGTATGTTTTCTTTCATTGTATTTTCTGCTTAAATTATATATTTGGTTTGTGCATGCGTGCGTGTGTGTGAGTGTGTGTGTGTGTATGTAACAAGCATTCTTTCTGGACCTAGTTCATTCTCTTTAATTTCGCAGGTCCAGAGACAAATCATCTGCAGTGATCACTTTAACTTCTTTTCAATGGGTAGACTTCTGATTTTTCTTGTCTACCGCAGTGCAAGAACTATATTCCATGGCTCTGTCTTCCAGGAGATATGGCGCCATTTTGTTTTGAGCGTGTTTCTCTCTTTCTTTTTTTGAAAGATTTTATTTATTTGAGATAGAGCAAGAGCAAGTGAGCAAGAGGGCACGAGGAGGGGCAGAGGCAGAGGGAGAAGCAGGCTATCCACTGAGCAGGGATTCTGACATGGGGCTCGACCCCAGGACCCTGGGATGATGACCTGAGCCTAAGGCAGATGCTTAATGACTGAGTGACCCAGGTGCCCCGAGTGTCTCTCTTGTTAAACGTCATAAAGCTGGTTGCTGTTTTTGTCAGCGTATCTGGGAGCATATCCTTTAATTCATTGTTTCTTTTCATGAATTTTATGAATTTTCATGAATTTTAATTCAATGTTTCTTTTTGTTCCCCCTCCGTATGTTTTTGTTTGATTTTTTTTTCCACTCCACTTTTCTGATGTAATGGTTTAGAAGTTGTCATGTCTCAATTTCATGCTGCTACTGGTCACTTTATATTTCCCACACACATATTTAGCCTTGAATTAACAAAATAGAGTTCATCAGCGTCTACAGCTTCTTCCTCAGCAGGACAAGACCTTCCTTCATTTTCACTTTCTTTATTTCCTTCCTCCAGACTCATCCTCTTGTTGAAAATATCTTGTTGAAAAGAGTGAGATGAGCTCTTTTGTTATATCCAAGAATTTTTAGTTGACTCTCTTGGGCTGTGCAGGCCTACAGTCCCAGGAGCTGTAATTAGTAATGATTTCACCTCTTCGGTTTTCACGATGTTTGGTTTTTTCATTCCCTTGGGCATGTCTCCCCCAAACAACCTGGAATTTGTAGCTGGGCCTTATCTTGTTGATGGCATTCATGGATGTTCTCCCCATACTTCATCACGAAGCACGATGTTAATGTGGCATATCATCTATCAGGGAAAGAGACGTTCCTTCCTGATCTGCTCTAGCATTTTATTCCAGGACCGAATGCCTTGCTTCATAAGACATATTTTTTGCAGCTCCCAAGATGACTCCTCACTCTGATCAAATTGCCGAGTCAGCCCCGAGAGCAGACTCCTCATGTCCGCCTAGCCTGCTCGCCAGGATGTCTTTCCCTGCTCACCATGTCCTTCTGCTTCACTCATCTGTCAGATTCAGATTTATAATATCCTTTTTTAAGAACATGTTTAATTTGTTTATTCATCCAACAGACAGCCCGTGCTGGGCCCTGGGCCAGGCACAGGGCCATGTGGGTGCAGGGCCCAGGAAAGATACTGGCCTGGGAAGGAAATGTCCTGGGACAGCCATCCATGCATCATGACCCACCTGGCCTTTGCATTTTGTTTTCTTCGTCCAATGAGACTGGGTTCCTTTTTAAGGCATGCTGAGGAGGGCACCCCCTGTATCAAGATAAAGAATCAAGACTAGGCTTCACTTGAAAAATGTTAGCCCATGTTCTGGAACATTTGAAACAACATAAACGATTTGCTCCTTGAATGCTGGGTAGAAGTTGCCTATGAAACCACGTGGGCCTGTTTTCCTTTGAGGGGTAGGTTGTGGGCACAATTTTAAATTGTTTTGCCCATGGTTATTGGACTTATGTGATTTGCATTTTCTTAGAAATTACTCATTTTGTCCAGAACTTAAATCCACAAAGCGGAGGTTACAAACATTCTTCAGATTCTGAAGAAGTGTATTTTCCCAGGATGCGGTTCTTGCCTCTTTTCTACTCACACCATGAAGTATTTGCATTTTCCTTCCCTTTCTGTATTTCTTGGCAAGATTTACAAGGTGCTTATCTATTCTGTTGTTTTTTTAAGAACAAACTATTGATTTCATTTCTCAAGGTGATGATTTTCTGCTTTCTAATGCACAGATTATCCCTTTTTTGTCTTTATTAATTCCTTTTCAAGTGTCTCAAGCTGAATGTGAGCTAATACATAACTGAAAACAATAATGAATAAATTATTTTCATTCTCTCTTGTTTGAGGGAAATATTTAGACCAAGACTCCTCAATGTGCAATTCAGGCCCATATGCCATGGGCTTGGCCACATGTGGTTTTCTTATCGCTCTACATAATAATCATAGATTTTAATTGTTTTTACTTTAACATTTTTGAAAGTTAATTTATTTTCCTTTGTTAGGGTAGTTCAAATTTGTTATGGACTCTGGTTTTATTTCACTGTGGTAAGAAAATGTCCACATTTGAGATCTTTCTTTCTCCACACTATTGTCTCTGAGTTCTCTTTTTCTCTGGGCCCCTGGAGTCCAGTTAATCTTCTCTCTCAGGTAAGGCTCGTCACGTTATCATCATTAGCTGGATTATCACTGTCTTGATTTTCCCCTTCATCATCCATATTCTCTCCTGCAAAGGCACCTACTTAAATCTGTTTATTACATATCTTTAAAGATGACTGTATTTTTGAAAAATGCATAGTGTTGCTGTATGTGTATTTTCACGTGCATAAATGACATTGTGCTACTCATTCCCTCCTGTATTTGTTTGTTGAGCAGTCTCAATTTGTTAGAGAATCCACACTAAATAGCTTTATTCTTTCAAATCTCTGTCCACCCCCTCAATCCAGGATGCCTTATGCCAAAGCTTCTTCCCTCCCTCAAACATCACTTTGGGCAGTCACTTTTAGTTATTACATGCACTGTCTGATTAGAAGTCTAGATTTAAATTGATTTGATTTAAATCTTGCCAAGCCCTACCACTTCGCCCTCCTTTGGTCTCCTGGCAATGGGGTCCCCACCTCACCAAACTGTTAGGGATCTGGAGACTGGGGTGGACACTCTGGAGTCTCCCTTAACCCTCTTTCTACCCCAGCTTCCTTTTCAATTCCATTTGCATGATCAGTGCTTTTCCATCCCCTTACTTTCAATCTGCATGTGTCTTTAAATCTGAAAGTAGTCTTCTGTAGGCAGCATACAGACGATTCTTGCTTTTTTATCTGTATCTTCACCATATGTCTTTTGATTGGAGCATTTACTTCATTTACATTCAAAGTCATTATTGAGCGTTATGTACTCACTGCCATTTTGTTACTTGTTTTATGGTTGTTTCTGTAGTTCTCTTCTGTTCCTTTCTTCTCTTGCTGTCTCACAATTTGCTGATTTCTTTAGTGGTACACTTGGATTCCTTTCTCTTTATTTTTTTGCATACTTACCATCAGTTTTTTATTTGTGGTTACCTTCAGATTTGTATGTAACATCTTCTGCATATAGCAGTATCTATTAAGTTGGTGGTCACTTAAGTTTGGACCCATTCTTTACTCCTCTCTCCCCTACCTAATATTTTAGATACATGGTGTCAAACTTTACATCTTTTTATTTTGTGAGTCCTTGGATTAATTTTAAAGATATAGTTATTTTACTGCTTTTGTGCTTTCTACTTTTCTCACTCCTGCTTATGGTCTTTCTTTTCCACCAAAATGTCACTTTTAATATTTCTTCTAGAGCAGGTTTAGTGGTCATGAATTCCTTAACTTTTGTTTGTTTGGGAAGCTCTTTATCTCTCCTTTTATTCTGAGTGGTAGACTTACTGGATAGAA
The DNA here is from genome assembly GCA_004024625.1 of Mellivora capensis. NCBI lineage: Eukaryota > Metazoa > Chordata > Mammalia > Carnivora > Mustelidae > Mellivora > Mellivora capensis. The sequence continues at coordinate 104,943 of PISX010000151.1, read as the reverse complement.
TATTATTGGTTGTAGATTTTTTTTTCCTTTCAGCACTTTGAATATATCAATATATAGGTCTTCAAGGTTTCTGCTGATAAATCAGCTAATAGCTTTATGGGGTTTCCTTTGTGTATAACTGTTTTATTTTCTGTTGCTGCTTTTAACATTTTCTTTTTTTTTTTCACTACTTTTTGCCATTTTAATTACTATGTGTCTTGGTGTGGACCTCCTTGAGTTGATCTTATTAGGGGCTCTTCATGCCTCCTAGATGTGGATCTTTTTTCCTTCCCCAGATTAGGGAGGTTTTCAGCTATTATTTTTTCAAATATATTTTCTGTCCCTCCTTTTTTCTCTTCTCCTTCTCGGATCCCTATAATGTGAATGTTATTACACTTAATGGTGTCACTGAGTTCCCTTAATCTATTTTATTATTATTTTTCTCTCTCCTGTTCAGCTTAGTTGCTTTCCATTTTTCTGTCCTCCAGGCCACTGACCCATTTTTCTGCTTCCTCTAATATACTATTAATTCCATCTAGTGTATTTTTCATTTCAGTTATTGACTTCTTTATCTCTGGTTATTTTTTATGTTTTCTATTTCTTCTATCTCTTTGCTGAGGGACTCACTGGGGTCCTCCACTCTTTTCTCAAATCCAGTGAGTATCTTTATGACCATTCCTTTATTATTATTTTTTAAAGATTTATTTATTTACTGAGAAAGAGAGAGAGCAAGAGCAAGCACATGAATGGGGTGGGGGGGGGGGGCGGGAAGAGTGAGGCAGAGGGAAAGAATCTCCAATGGACTCCCTACTGCCCTGTTGAGCACAGAGACTGACACGGTCTCAAACCTATGACCTTGAGATCATGACTGGAGCTGAAATCCAGAGTTGGTGCTCAACCAACTGAGTCACCCAGGTGCTTTATTATGACCATTGCTTTAAATATATTATCTCCACTTTGTTTAGCTCTCTTGCTGTGATTTTTGTCCTGTTCTTTTGCTTGGGACATATTCCTCTGTCTCATTTTGTCTAACTCTCTGTCTGTTTCTATGTGTTAGGAAAGTCAGCTACATCTCCTGCTATTGCAAATAAGAGATTTCTGAAGAAGAGGTTTTGTAGTGCCATCAGTACAATGTTCCCGGTTCACCGGGACTTCAGGGGTGTCTCCTATGTGTGTTGTGTGCACCCTACTATTGTGGTTGAGCCATGTTTGCCTCCAGTCCAGTCATCCGCAATGGCTTTCTTCACCTGCTATGGGCAGGATTTGGTACCTATGTTGTTACTGGGTCAGTCTGGGGCTGCCATGGGCTTGAGTTGAGTCAGACCAGGTATTTGCAAGAACTGTAGTAGCATTGAACTGTAGGATGCTCTTTTTAGGTGTTGTCCCCTGAAAACTTTCACTGGGGTGGGGTCTGTAGTCAGTCCTGATGTCTGTCCCCAGGCCACTGCTGGGGGCTACAGCTGGACTGGTATGCGTGGTTATCTTCCCCTCTCCCCAGAGCAAGAATCACTTTGGAGTGGTGCTGGCCTCTGTTGGGCCTGGTTGCACCCTGCCAAGCTTGTGGCACTGCTTTGGATGGTCTTCTGCCAAGGGTGTGTTGGAAGGGGTGAGTCTTCAGGAGAATGTGGTGCAGGTTGCACAGTGACACCAAGGTCTGTGCTGACCCATTGCAGGAAGATGACCTCCACCTGCCTGGGAAAACTTTGCTGAGGCCAGCTTGGATGGAGGAGTGGGATGAGGACGCACTCTTAGGAAACTAGATGGAGAGGGTTCTCAAGGGGCTGATTCCTGCCAGTGTCCATGTATCTAGGCTGAAAGGGTGGGGGTGAGAAATGCACCTGCTGGGTTTTTTGTTCCTGGAGAAGTCTCCCCAAAATCCCTGCCCCTCCAGCACACACTCGGAGATTAGTAAATAAATCTCCTTCTCATATATGCTAGGTGTTTTTTTAAACTGCTGCTTCTATGTTGTATCTCCATGGCTGTTTTTTATGCTATCTCTTTAAGAGCAGGGGCTCAACTTCCTATGACCCTCTGGCTCTCTCAGAGCTGAGCCATTGATTTTTTAAAGTTCCAGGTGTTAAGCTCCATGGATTGTAAAAAATCACAAAGTTAGGTCTCTCTGGTTTTCAAAGCCAAATGATATGGACATTTGTCTTTGCAGAGGGGATCCCCTGTGCCTGAGGGACTCCTCTCTCCTCCCTCCACCTGTGGCATCCCTCTCTCCCACAGACAGTCTTACAGGTCACTTTGGCTCCTGACTGGGTCTGACCCTTTCTACCCTCTTCAATGTGGCTTCTCTATATTTAGCTGTGGTGAGTTTGCTCTGCCAGTCTTTGGGTCATTTTCTGGTTTATTTACTCTGATGTGGGTGATATCTAGGTTTATCCATGGGACGAGGTGAGCCCAGGAGTCTCCTACTCTGCCAGCTTCCCCAGTCTCTCAATTCTCTTTCTCTGCTTGTTAACGTTCAGGGTGTCCTTACAATATATTAAATATTGACCTCTCCCTGATTTTAAACAGATAAATGCCCTATCTTAATTCATCATCTATCTTCAATGAGATTCAGTGTCCTTCACTGAATAGTCATAATTTCGATGTAATTAAGCCCAACACATCTCCCCTCTGTAATTTGTGGGCTTTGAATCTTATTTTAAAACATGGGCTTCATCTCAAGGTAAAGTCATGGCCTACATGTTTTTAATGAGCCTTTAACTTTTCACATTGAGAGTTTTAATTCCTCTAGAGTTTTGTTAGGTAGGATCCAACTTCATTTTTCTTCATCAGTTTCCCACCATTACCACAGAGATCTCCTTTCCCAGAGCTTTCTGGAGCACATGCTGCATCTTCTCACGTGCCGGCATTGGGTTGGCTCTCCAATGCACAACTGGTCTGTTTTCCTATTTTTATGCCAGTACCACAGTTTCTGTGATTACAGATTTGAAATACATCTAACTCTCTGGTGGGTCAAATCTGCCCCCAGCTTGACTCTCCCATTTGCTCTTCTTTCTCGGACCTGTCATAGAATCCATGGACTCTTACCCTTCAATATCAATTTTAGAATCAGATCGTCAAGGTCTTGAAAAAAAAATCCATCTGACATTTTATTTGGAATTGTTTGAACTTTAGAGATTGACGTAAGGATGATTGACACTGTTATCTTTCAAAATAGTTTTTGCTTTCTATTGAAGAAACAAAAGCATATTTATAGAACATATATGGAGAATAGAGAATAACACAGCCAACACCCATACCCTCCCTCCCAAGCCTATGAAATAGTGCTGCATTTCCAGAAACACTGAACCTTCCCTGGGTGATAATCCCTGAGTCTCAAGCCAAGAAGGCTCTAATTATGCTCTTTTTTTTTTTTTCTTCTGCTGGCTGGCACTTGCTCATGGTATCTCCACTTCCTCATGTGTGGCATGATGCTTTAAAGAGTGAGAAAATGTTCCTTAGGGTGTCCTCTGTGAGAATTCTCTGGGCACATGACGAACCCAAGACCACTTTGAACGACATCCTTGGTTGGGTTTTTGGAATCACCCACATAGTGTGAATTCGAATTCCAAGTTCACACGAGGGGCAGATGTTCCTAGTTTCTCCATCCTCAGAGGGCATGCGTGGTCCTTTTTTGGAGGCGTACCTTTTTGCAGTAGGTTTTGCCTTGGGTTCCCCTCCTTGCACAGGCCCTGGGTTTTGCATTTTATCTCCAGCACCAGTGAGGAACACTGTGGAAACGGAAGCTCAGTTTCACCTGGTTTGGCAAATAGCCTTGGGACCAAAGCCATGTGGGCTTTGCTGACCTCTCTGGGTTTTAGCCCTCCCTTGGGTTTTGGACTCTGAGGAGTCTTTATTTTCTTGCCAGCTCATCCGTGCATTTAAAATGAGAACTTTTTAACATCACACATATTTAATTATCTACAGCAAGGTCAGGCAGGGTATCTGGCCTTGCATACTGCAGAAAGCCAAACGTTGAGCATTGGTATTTTTATGTTGTTTTCAGCAATCTCACCTAAGAACCAAAATATATCTTTACCTGGTTGTCAGTCTTCATTTAATTCTTAGGTATAGTTTTATTTTTTTTTTCTTAAGTGTCTTGTGCATTCTTAATTAGATTATGTTCTTTAAATCTTGGTTTGAAAAAAATAAGAGCTTAGAGAAAATACACTTATTAAAAAAAATAAATCTTGGTTTGAGTTACATTAAATATATATATGTATATAAATATATAGAGAGAGCTCTTTTTCTGATTTATAAAACTTTTCAACAATACAGAAGCGCATAGAGGAAGTTTAAAAAAAATCATAAACCTGCCCTCAGCAGACATAACAGCTATGAGTTTTTGATGCTTGTTGTTATTAACATTATTCTTATACTTGCACCTGCTTTACACAAAAAGAGGGGGCTGGTTTGCATTTCAAATAGTCACTCTGCAAGCAGGAGTGTGGGAAAGAAGGTGGTCAAGGGTGGCACCTTAGAGGCCCGCTAGAATTTAAGGGAGGACAGAGGTGGGGACAGGGGTTGGGCAGAGGTTCTGGTCAAGAGTTAGCAGGAGAATGAAGAAGAAGGCCAGTGTGACCATGAGCTGGGGCCCCAGGGCAGAGCTCCTGTGTCACAGAGCAGGTTCCTTGCCATGCCTCATTAGCAGGGATGACACAAGCCCAAGGCAGCTTGCACTAAGGATCTGGTTCAAGAGGTCCTCGAGCTGCCTCCCTCATGCCTCCCCTCCTCCGCTCCACAGGATAATTCTGGCAGCTCCCTGGTCTGCCAGGTGAACAACACCTGGATTCAAATGGGGGTGGTGAGCTGGAGTCCGAGCTGCAACCAGCCCCACCTCCTGAGCATCTACACCAGCACCTCCCACTTCACCTACTGGATCAAGAAGCAGATCACCAACATGATGTTTATCAACAGGGCTGGCCCTGCCTTCCTGAGCCCAGTTGGCCTCACGGGCTACATTCTACTGGTGTCCTTGGGCTCCCTGTGGCTCCTGTGAGCGTGTCTCTGGGGCAGGCACTCTCAGAGGCCCCTTCTTCCTCCTGACATCTGCCCTCAGGAGCCATGCAGACCCAGGGAGCACGTGACAACAAGACAGAGAGCCCGTGGGGGAGGGCCCCAGAGCCACTGGTTTTTAAGTTGTTCAATGAAGATGCTCTTAAGTTTTATGCCGTGGAAGTCCTCTTTCTTCTTGACCGGGGCCAGAACCCTTCAGAGCCTCCCCAGCCCCGAGAGCCTTCCCTGAGGGGCTTCCCTGTGCCACTGCTTGCCATGTTCCCCGCCCCCCAGCTCCCAGCTCTGGGAAGTGGTTTCCTCTTCTGCCAAATACCAGGTGGGACTCTGTAGGCCCCACTCCCTGTTTAATCATCTCAGCACCCCAGCAACCCCAGTCCCCATGGCCCTCCTCTGGGTCTCTGACCAGCAGTCCCCTCAGGCCTTCCAAAGAGAATCTGTCATCATCCCAAGAAACTCCGTGACCCGACTTAGATTTATGGCCTTGGTTCCAGAATCTGTGAGCCTCTCCCAACCATTCAGATCCCCTTAGCTAAGGGTCTCCAGAACCCGACCAGTCTCTTCTCTCCCTGGCAGAGGTAGATGTTGGGGTTGGGGGTGGAGAAAAGGGGGCTGAGGCGGAGTGCTTGCTGGGATGAATCGTAGGAGGTGACGGCACCCGGAGCTCCCAAGCTGCCTCAGCGACCTCCATCAGACTCTGGAGGTCAAGGCCAGGCTGGCCCAAGGGAGCCAGAGCCCTGCCTCCAGAGTGGAGATTACCTGGGGGCCGCTCAGAGCTGGTGGGCCTCGGGTTCAGAACCCTTGTCCTTCGGGTGCCATGAGTGTCGCGGGTATGATTTGTTGTCTCCCGCAGAGATTGGAGTGCTGAATGCCTAACCTGGGTGTTTCCCAAGACAGCAGGTTCCGGCAAAAGATAGAGTGTCCTGACTTGATTTCACGTTCCCCTTGAATTTCCCTACAGCTTTGAACCAAAGCTGCTCATAGGATTTCCCCACACTACTTATTAAATGTGTTACCTATGTCATGGAGCCATCAAAATGTTCCCCCAATTCCAGCATACCTGAAGGCGGCCTTCTGCTCCCAGCAGGGTCTGCTGGCTACCGCCACTCTTCCTCTGTGACCAGGAACGTCGCCTACACAGTCTTTCCCAAGCAGATGGGTCTGTCAGAGAAGAGCATTTGCTGAATGGAGGGGGGCGGGTGCTGCTTAAAATGATGCCATCTTCAAACATCGTTCTTGAAAACCTTTCCAGCCGCTCAATTTCAGTGCCCTGGGGCAAAGCCCCACTGCAGTTACCAGGCCGGGGGGTGCGGGGAAGGTGGGCCCCTTGGAAATCCTGGCGGGCAGCCCCAGAAGGTTGGGTCCCATCTCACCAGGGGGAGGACGGAAGCGCAAACCCAGCCAAGGGCGGTGGGCTGCAGGAGCGAGGCGGTACGGGAACCGGCTGTACTAGCCCGAGGGACTCCAGGAAGTGTCCGGCCAGGCGCAGTCAGTCAGCGAGACCGAGGGGCGGAGGAGGCAGAGGGCAGAAGCCCTGAGTCCCTCAGGGCGCCGCTGGGCTGACGCGGGGAGCGCCACCGCGGGCGGCCACTCGGGGGCGCTCAAGCGGGCCGGGGCAGCGGCGCCGGCCCTGCCCACACAGCGGACGCCGGCGCGGGCGGCCGATGGGGGGCGCCGTCGCGAGAGGAGCACCGCGGCGCCAACGCTGCCACTCCCGAATGGAGCTCCGGTGCAGGACGCCGGCCCGCAGGCAGGGCCCCCAGGGCCCTGGGGCGTCTGCTCTTCCCCTGCTGCTGCTGCTGCTGCTGCTGCTGCTGCCACCGAGGCCCGTGGGTGAGCCCCGCCCCGCCCCCCACCCCTGGGCCCTCGCGGGGCCTCGTCTGACCGCCTCGCTGGGCCTGGCCTGAGCCTCACTGCATCCTTCCTCAGGCTGCCTGGCGAGCCAAGCCCCAGGGACACTGCCTGAGCCTGCTTCCGCCCACCCTGGCGTCCCCTGCGCCCCCAGTGCCACCTGTCCCTCAGACGAGCCTCGCCTCCCGCGCCAGGCCCCTACCGACCTGACGCAGCCCATGCCCCTCCAGACCCAGACCATGTCTGTTTCCACCAGGGGCAACAGCTTCCTCAGTGAGTACCGTGGACTCCCTGGGAGAGGAGGGTGCAGGAGCCGTCTGAAGGACCTGTGACCCCTGGGGGCCGAGGGGGAGGGCGGAGGAAGGGGCAGGGAGGAGTGAGAAGAGAGCTTCCTTTTACAAGGGTTTACCGAGCATCTACTGGGGGCCAGGCCTCCCGTCCTGGTGAGGTGGGAAGGAGGGAGACTCAGAGGAGCCTGGGGCGCGCTGTCCCCGTGTCTCCCCCCCCCCCCCCCCCCCCCGCTGAGAGCTGACCCAGGCTCCCAGGCAAGGACTTAGGGGATCTCCGGCACAGCTTTCAGGGAGCCACCCCGTGGGTGTCTCGGGAGCACCCCCAGGAGACCTTCTCTCCAGCAGTGGCTTTCCATCGTGTTGAACAGAAACCCCCAGAATGATTTCTTATCTTGGAACTCAGTGCCCACAATTGAGCTGCCACCAGAAGCCTGTCACACAGGGCCGAGTGCGTGCAGACAATCCCTCTCCTATGGGGGGCCTCCCTGTGCTGAGGTCTGCAGGGCTCCCGGAGGATTCCTGGGGCTCAGCAGCTTTGGGGTTGGCTTGCTGCTGGGCTGTCATCCTTGGGGTGTGTCTGTTCACGCCCATGGCCCGTTTTTCTCTTGGGTCGTCTCACTGAGTCACAGGAGGGTTCCCAGAGGAGGGAGAGGGGTCTGGCTGGGCCGAAGTATGGGGGGTGGGTGCAGACAGAAACACGGATGAGTTTCTGAAGGATCTGGTCAGAGATCCAGGCCCAGTGCCATACCAGAATGGGGCCTGGGAATGCTCTGGGACCCCGGTCTGGGGAAGGAGGGACAGGGGAACCTGGGCAGCGCTGAGGCCCTTTGGAAGCTGCAGACCTCCATTTTCATGTGCAAAAAAGAGAAATTCTTGTGGGAAAAGAGAATCACTGCCCGAGTGTGGGCCACAGCTGGAGAGGCAGGAGATGGTGCTGAGGGGAGGGAAGGCGCCTCGGGGTGGGGTTGCAGGGTCCCATCCTCCATCAAGCTCTCACCTTCCTCCTCAGCCTGCGGCTCCTCCCACGAGAAGGACCCCACCCTCAGGGACCCAGAGGCCATGGCTCGGCGGTGGCCATGGATGGTCAGCGTGCAGGCCAACGGCACACATATCTGTGCAGGCACCCTCATTGCCTCCCGCTGGGTGCTGACTGTGGCCCACTGCCTGATCTCGTGAGTTGGGGCCTAGGTGGGCAGGTGGAAAGGTGTCCAGAGCCACGGGGCCTGGTCATGCTGCCAGCTGGGCCCTCGGCGGCAGCCGTGCTCTGGTCCCAGCCCCAGCCTCTCTTCAGCTCTTAGCATGTGCAGGCTGAGTCCTGCCAATTCCTGATTCCTTCCCAGAGGGCTGGGCACTTGCTCCCCTCCCCCTGGCTCCCCAGGCCTCAGCAGTCCTGCTGCAGATCGGAGATGGGGGCTTGGAAGCCACTAGCCAGACCTCCTTCCTCCTAGCCACAGAGAGGAGGTCCTAAGTCCTCCGTCCCACACACCCTTTGCTTCACTTACTCATGGCTGCCTTCCTTCTACCCATAGCCTTTGACTCTTCTTTGAAACCCTGGCCTGGGCCCTAGGGGCAGAGAGGGGACGCATCACTCCTCTTGGCTTGCTGGGGCAGATAGATGAGAAGACAGGTGCTCACCGGGGAGTCCGGGCAGCGTGGGAACAAGAGAGAGAGCATGCCCACGTGCCAGGCCCAGGGGAGGGCCTGAGGGCAGCATCCGTGGAAAAGCCTGCTCCACGCCTAAGGGCTGACCTGGAGACTTGAGAGGCATGCTGGGAAGGGAGGCTGGAGGGCGAGGCCGTGGCTGGCTGATTGCGCCCGGCCTCTGCCACTTCCACCCGCACTGGGTGCCAGACAGAGTCCAGAGTTTGGAACTAGAGAAAACCGAGTTCACGTCCCAGCTCTGCCACTTCCTGGCTGTGTAGCCTTGAACTGTTTGCTGGGCTTCTCTGAGCCTTGGTTTTCCTCTCTGTAAAGTAAAGGGTGTTGTAAAGGGCAGGACCACACAGTGGGTGTGCAGAGGGCCCTGTTCACAGCTGTTGGGAGAGAGGGGCTTGGGGGGCTTGAAGTAGGTGGGTGGCCTGCCTGGACTGACTCAGAGTGCCACAGCGGGGTGGAGGCCCGGGTGGGTTGCCTGGACCTGAAGACAGACTCCCCTCGTGGTCCCCTAGGCAAAATGTTACCTATTCAGTGCGGGTGGGGAGCCCGAGAATAGACCAGAAATCCCCGACGACCTCCGACGTCCCGGTGTACCAGGTCATCTTGAACAAACGGTACCGGCCCCATCGGTACTGGTCCTGGGTGGGTCGGGCCCACGACATTGCCCTCCTCAAGCTCACGTGGCCGCTCAAATACAACAAGTACGTCTGGCCCATCTGCCTGCCTGGCTTGGACTTTGAGGTGAAGGACGGCTCCCTCTGCACTGTAACGGGCTGGGGACTCCCCAAGTTTGACGGTGAGTCAGAGCCTCTCCCGACCCGGTGGGGGGCGGGGTGGTGTGTGTGGGAGGACCCAGGGCGGGGGCAGGGGGTGGGGTGGGGGGGAAGGCCGGGGTCTCTGTGGACAGCTGTTTCTGAGACATCTTCCTGTCGGGCTCTGGTCTCTGGGCTCTGGCAGCGAATGTGTCATGACCATTCAGACCTGAAGGGTCCCAGATGGCCCATGAGCCCTCAGCCCCAGGCCAGGGCCTGTAAACAGGACTTTCTTGAAGGCAGAGGGGAACAGAGTGACAGCTTGCCTTGGGCACGCAATCCCAGGATTTGAAGCAGAAATTTGCAGTGGGAGGAGCAGGGTTTGGTGACTGTAGAAAGTTCCCCCAACGGCCCTGCATGGTTGACTAAGGGCAGTCTGCAGCCAGAGTTGGCTAAGGGCAGTCTGCAGCCAGTGAACCTCAAGTCCTTTATCTTCCCCGGGGATGGAGCAAGGCCAAAAGTGTAGGAGTGTCTTCCCAGGCCCACCCAGGGGCTATTTTCTTAAGAGTTTTAGGAAGGCCCAGTCCATTCAGGGAGCCCCTCTTTTCCACAAGGCAGGTGCTCGTTCCTTTGGCTTCACAGAGCCATCTTGCCTAAAAATAGTCTGAGCCCCGTGGTTCCAGCCTGGGGCTGGGGGCGGCTGTTTGTCTTTCTTGCTGTGGCCTGGCTGGGGAATGGCTGAGGATGGTTGGAAGTCTGGTCCCCCAGGGGCTCCAGCTAGAGACAGAATACACTGGAGAGAGGGAGGAGGGGAGAGGAGGAGGGAGGGCCTAGGGCCCACAGAGCAGCTGTGGGGCGGTGGGGAGGTCTGGGCTAGCTAGGGTGAAAGAGGCCTTTGGGATAGGCTTAACAAAGGAGGGATTTGGACCTGAGAGGAGCTGGGCAGGCCTTCGAGCTGGAAGGGCAGAAGCCAAGCTGCTGAGATGGGAACAGATCCCATGGACTGGAGTCTAGTAGGGGTGAGACCAGGCCCGGCGAGGCCAGGCTGAGGGCAGCCTGCTCCTAAATCTACAAGAGGGCCTCCCTAGAGGCTGGGGGAGCAGGCCAGCAGCAGCAGAAAGGACAGCCACCGGGCTGGCAGTGGTGAGAGCACCAAGCCTGAACGATGGGGGACCTGTCCCCGCAGGCGTGTGGCCCCAGTTCCTGACCATTCAGGAGAAGGGAGTCACCATCCTGAACAACAAGGATTGTGACAAGTTATACCACAAGGTCTCCAAAGTGCCCTCTCTGGTTCGGGTCGTGGACTCCCAGATGGTCTGTGCGGAGGACTTGGACAGGGAACACTTCTGCTATGTGAGCACCTTCCTCCTTGCTCCCTCACCTCCAGGGGCGCCTGCAGAGATGGGGGGGGCGGTGCTCAGAGGGGAGGGGAGGATGAAGGGAGAGATGGGAGAGGAAGATTGGAGAGAAGAGAGAAGGGGGGTGGGAGCCTGGCATGAGAGAGGGGAGGTGAACCTCTCTGAGGGAGGTCTCCTGGGTCTGGACCTCGAGGGCACCTCTCAGCTAGTTGACCCCCTGGGTTGTAGCGGGGGAGCTGCTGTGGAAGAGAAGTGGCGTGAGGGTACCTTGCTTTGTCTTTGAGCCGGAGCACATCTCCCTCTGGCCCCACCCGGGCCCTCTGACCCTTTTTGTTACACACCCCTCCTGCAGGAGATAAGTGGTGAGCCCTTGGCCTGTTCTGTGGACGCTACGTGGTACCTGGTGGGACTGGTGACCTGGGGCCCAGGCTGCGGAAGGAGCGAGGCCCCGCCCATCTATCTGCAGGTCACCGCCTACCAGCACTGGATCTGGGAACGGGTCAGCGGGCAGGCCCTGCCAGCCCCATCCAGGGCCCTGCTCCTGGTGCTCCTGCTGTCCCTCAGCCTCCTTGCTGCCCTCTGACACCCTCGTGCTGTCCCCTGGGGGTGCCGTCCTCACCCTCTGGGCCCAGCATGCTGCAGATGTAGCTCTCCCTGCCCTGCAGGGCAGGGCAGAGCAGAGATGAGGTGCTCAATTAAACGCTTCTCTTCCCCAAGCTGCTTCCTTCCTGGGCCTGCTTGAGTGGGAGGTGAGCGAGCCGGGGGTCAGGGGGAGAGGGGACTCCAGACTGTCTCTCCTGAAAGGTGCAGAGCCCCCTGGGTCTGTCTCCATCTATAGGTTTGAGGTGGCTCCTGCAGAAAGTAGAGGGAGAGTATAGGAATGATACTGGGGTCTAGAATGTACTCTGTGGGCTGAAATGGGGCTGCTGGGACACAGGGTAAGGCTGGGGTAAAGGGGCAGCTATATCTGGGCCAGGGCAGGGAGCGTGTTTTCTGGGCTACTTTAGTGGGAGTCAGGCTCTCCTTGACTTTGGCTGGAGCCACTCCTCCTCCCACTCCGTCTCTGCCCTGAAGCACTGTAGTGAACTTGGACCTTCCAGCCCTGTGCCCTGCCTAGAGCCTGAGGCAGGTGCCCACGGGGCTCAGACGTTACCATTGGCCGCCCTGCCTGTCCAAAAGAGACCAATAGAGGCCCTAGGTCAGAGACCAGGGAGCAGGGCAGATGCAGCCCCGGCCTGGACATCCCCCAGGCTTTACCAGCAGCTTGGACTTCCGGTGGCCCCTGCCCCTCTGGGCCTCTGTTGCCTGGGCCACACAGGAAGACTCTGGCCTATATGTGTCGTAGGACCTTAGCCACAACCTTAACCTCCTGCATGAGAAGCCCGTTAGCTGGACCGTGAGGGCAGAGTCAGGGATCTGACTCCAGGCCCACAGCGGGGCCTCTGGGGTTTCTCTGTCCCTTCGTGGCTCCATGACCCGTGTCTGCCCAGGTCCCTCTCCTTGCATCACAATCATCCAGCTCCAGGTCAGGATCCACACTGGACCCCTCTTGTGTCCCCAGCATGGGACTCAGGCCACAAAGAGCAGGGGAGAGGAGGAGAGAGGGGGCAGCTTCCTCCCGGTCTCGATGCCCAGCCTCCCCCTCCAGCTCATCCCAGTTCAGGCTGGGGGAATAGTTAGGGGAGGGAGCTCTTGCTTGGCCAGTGCCGCCTGCCAGCCTGTCACAGTGCGTCACCCTCTGCGTATATGCTCCAGGGACAGGCACCCTGAGGGATCATCTCAGGTCGCTCAGGTACAAGAAGGCACTCAGCTTTATTTACACATCATCACAGGCCACCGAGGCTGCTCGCCCCAGCTCAGGAACCATGGTGTCTCCTCAGTTTCCAGGCCCAGATGTGTGCACCTCTGCGGAGGTTAGCCACCATCTGGAAATCCCTCTGTATGTCCCCTCCCCGAGGAGTCAGCCTTGGGGTGGGGGGTGTGGGCCTCCCCCACTCTGGTCAGCAGTGACTCCCTGAGGCGCCACCGTTGAGGTGGTAGAAGAGGGAGCTGGATGCTCTTCTGCACAACGGGTTGAAGGCTGCCGGCTGCCTTGGCGCCCCTGACTGTCCCTTGCGGTGACCCTGGCGGGGGGAGGACCCTGACGACCCCCACAATGCTCCCCTTGGCTTCTTTGGACTCCCTGGATTCTCCTAGATGGGGCCCTGCTACCAGCTTTCTTCCCTTCTCCCTTTAGCCTGCAGGCCTCAGCCTTCTGCACCCCTGACCCACTCCTGAAGCCCCCCAGCCCCAAGTCCCCAGAGCTCACACTTGGCCTCCCAGCAGCCTCAGCTCCAGTGCGGCTGCCTGGCATGTGGGGCTGGAGGTCCCCTGCCTCCAGATGGGCGTTCTAGTCACCTCCCTGGCCAGGACCCCTGCTGGGCCTGGACAAGCTCCCTGGCTAAAGGGCTGCTGTCTAGAGAGGGCTAAGAGCCTCGGCGCAACTTCCCCCAGTGACCCTCTTCTTTTCCGCGGCCAGCCTGGCTGTGGCGTCACACTCCAGCCCCTCCAGTTCTGCCATCTCCTTCTAAGAGGCAAGCCACGTCCTGTCAGCCCCGTAGAGCCACTGCTGTTCCTGGTGGCAGGGACAGAAGCATGTCTGGGTGGGTGCAAGGCCACCCCACTCCGGATCTGCAGGGGGACAGTGGCACAAGACCACTTTGCTGAGTGGCCACGTGGGTGAGGTGAAAGGAGCAGAGTCCAGGCTGGGAGGCAGGATGCCAGGTGCAGTCTGGCCCCTGCCCCTCAATGGGCTGTCAGGATGGGGCCTCAGCAGGCCCCTCGGAGCCAAGAAGAGGGTGTTCTGCAATCTCTATAGTCCACGGATGTGCTGGGAGTCCAAGATGCCCGAACCCTGGCCAGGACTTGAGCCCCAGGGCTAGCCAGCCTGGGCTGCCACCTCCAGGAAGCCCTCATTTCTCCCCTTTCTTCTTCCTGGCTTCATTCTTCTCATCTTCCTCTACCTTGATGGCCACCGTGTCCACGCTGTCCTTCTTCTTCTTCTTCTTCTTCTTCTTCTTATCCTCTGTGGGGTAGAAGAGGAGCAGGTGGCAGGGGTGTGGCAGGGGTGAGGCAGGGGGTCGTAAGGCCCACACCAGAGCTCCCCACGGCCAACCCTTCACTTCTTCCTTCCAAACCTCTCCCACCTGCAGAAGAGCTCCTTGTGTCACCCGCCTCACTCGGGCCCGTTTGTGCACTCTGGTCTCCAGGGACCAGAACCTAATGCTGGGGGAGGGGAGGAGCAGGGCCACTCTCGGTGGCAGGACTGAGGAAGGAGCTGGTTCAGCCAGGACAGGTGGTGGTGGGGCGGGGGTTTGGGGGACCCCTGCCTGCTCACCTCCAGGGATCTCCGTGAGCTCGTTGAGGGGGGGCACCGTCTCCAGTTTGTCTGTGTACATCTTGGCGGCCTTCCGCTGCAGGTAGCGGGCTTCAATCTCCTTCCGGGTCCGGGGCACGCGGCAGTTGAAGACGCAGCACAGAGTGATGACTGTAGCAGGGGTGGGGGGTGGACAGAGCAGGCTTGGCCAAGGCTGGAGCGTAGACATCCCAGGAAAGGTCCCCATATTTCAGACCTGCCCTCACCTGCCTACGTGCGTCTCACCCCGCAATCGCTGGCAGAAGGCTCTGCATTTGCACGAGATCCCTGGAGGCTCTGGGATTCTTCCTGAGATCTCTCTCCTGAGCAGGGCTGACTTCAGAGAGTCACACAGGGACCCGCTCTCCAAAGGGACCTGGTGCTGGGGTTAATGGGCTGCTGTCGCTGTTCTTAACAATTTCTGAACAAGGAGGTCTCGTACTTTTTGCACTGGCCTCTAAGTCCTGTTGCTGATCTCGCTCTCTGACTAGATCAGGGCCCCTGGAGGGCAGGCCAGAGGCCTGCACAGTGACTCAAATGACAGCCACCCAGACGCTGGCCTGTGTTCCCACCCAGGCCTCTCAACTCCTGGTGCTTCCTCCCCAGGCTCCTGAGAGGACCTCAGACACTGAAGGACGGGGCCATGTCTTCCCCAACCTCCCTGAGGACAAGCCTGGGCTTCTCCTGGCCACGAGGGTCCCCCAGAGGGCACAGACCTTGCCCTGGGGCGTTTACCCAGATAGTTATTCCAGGAGCGGTTTTCCGGCTGAAGGCAGCTGTGCCCACGCGAGCTGGGCCAAGGAATGGAGCTGGCCTGGGCAGGGCTGGGCACGGCTGCCAGGACCTGGCTGGACTGAGTTTGTTTTTCTAAGGCCCCACAGTCTGACCACCCTGGCCCTGGCCTCGGGGGAGGGGACCGGGCTGCTGCTTATTATAAATCGGATGACAGGACATAACTTCCTGGCAGACTCCTGGGGGCAGGATGGCCAAGCAGGACAAGCCAGGCCTATTTTAAGGAAGATGAATTAGACCAATGTAGCCGGGGCTGGAGCACCCTTTAGGGTCAACTTATGCAACCCCTTCAGCCAAATCTTGTGGCCCCACTAAGTCTCACCCAGATTCACAGAATGAGAAAAAAAATGAATGAATGAATGAATGAATGAATGCGTGAGATGCTCTCAAATCCTTTGCTCCTGAGGACAACCAGATTCCCGAATGGATGGACAGGGGAGCTGACAACAATCGGGTACTCCGGGGGACTGCACGAGACCCCAGCAGTAGGTCTGACTGCACAGGGCTGTCCAGGGACATGTGCTTCTCCTGGCACCTTGGATAAGCCTTTCTTATCTGAAGAGCTGGGTTCTAGTCTTCTCTAGGCCCCAGTGTGTATGCCCACGGCCCTGATCCTGCTGGCTTGGGCCACCCCTTCCAGTCGCCCGCTGGGCACGTCCTCTCACGTGCTTGCTCAGGCTCTCCCCAGGGGCTGGCCCCAGGCCCCGCAAAGCCTGGGCTCCAAAGGGAGCTCAGCTATTGGCACCTGGATCAGGGTCAGATGCCCCCCGCCTCGCTCCAGGCCTGCCCCACCCAGCCTGGCCTGGTCACTTCTCATCAAAGAAGGAAAAAATCAATGTGCCTTGGATGGAGTTCCAGGGCCCCGACAGGGGCTTGCAATGTGAGTCCCCAGGCTGGAGAGACCTCCCGGGGCACCCCCATCCAAACCCAGCCCCTCTGCTCAAGATTCTGGTGTGACACGCCACCAAGAGCAGTGCCACTAGGCCCAAGCTGACTGGGAGGCAGGAAAGATGCTTCGTCCCCGGGAGATGGGGCTAGGCCATCTCTGCTCCCTAGAGCCTGGTACGGAAGGTGACAACGAGTAGAGACCAGATGCTCAGAGGCCTTTGGGACTCTCCCTTACCCTTACCCTTTTCTAGGAAATAGGGTGAGGCGTAGGAGCTGGTCTACATGCTTCACATCCAAGCTCCTCTTTGGGTCTGACATTGCAACATCCTTGTGTGGCCCTAGGCACCTCCACTGTCTGGGGCCGAGCAGGGCCCGGAGAGGCGAGCCTGTGTCTAGAGGCCCTTTGGTGTCCTCACTCCTGCTCCCTGGAGTACCCCAGAATGGCTCCCTTGACCTGCACCTTACACTGCTCCAGGAGGCAGATGCCTCCCGGAATCCTGCCTCTTGGTGCTGGGGTGCAGGTGTGGGGTGGCGGGAAGGGCCATGGTTTCCCCTCTGGATGCCTGGGCTGGGGCTGCAGCCACAGCTGGCTGTCCGCAGGGCCTCCACGGAGAGGACTCAGTAGTTCTTCCCTTGGCCAGGAATGAAATGTAGCCTCTTGCTCGGATCCCGCTCCCACCCCAGCCGTGAAGAAATGGTGATGGTGGGGTGTGGATTATTTTCCCACAAGGAGGGCCTTTCTGGTGCCAGGAGAAGCACATGCAAATCAGATGTCTTTGTCTCCCTTGGAGTCCTTACATCTGGGTGGGCCCTCTGCCGGGACGCTGCCTTCCAGGGGACTTCATCCTGGGACAGCTCCAGCTAGAACTTAAATGACATTTTCGCCGCCCAGACCCAGGGTACAGTCAGCAAAAATCCTATAGCGGAGATCTGAGACTTTGTGTTGGGGGCATTTCCTCCCACCTCTGTTTACACCGTCCTCTCTGCCTGGAATTCTTTTCCACTTGCCCACCTGGCGAAACTATGCATTCTCTCACTGATGTGCAGCTAAGAGGACCCTTCTCCACGAAGCTTGTGTAGGGGGAGTGGGCTTGCTTTCTCTTCCTTGCCTGCGTCTCCCCCGATCCATGGTGTATAGGAGGCGTCATCAGACTCTACGTTGTACCCTGGTGTCCTCCCTCTTCCATTGGCCTTTCTCTGCCCCTCTTTCCCCAGCAGTAGACCCCCTACTCTGGAAGGGCCAAAGGGAGCATGCCAAACCCATTTCTGTTGTGAATTCCCAGTCCCAGGAGAGGAAGGGGTCTCCTGCTTTTAATTGAGGGGGGTGTGAGTCATTCCAGGGGAGTGGGAGTTGACAAGGCATGGTTTCCAGCCCGGGAGCCACATATGCCGGGCGTCTGGGGAGCCTCTAGGCTGAGCTGCAGCCAAGGATGGCCTTGCTGGGGCCTCTGGGTGTGGGCCCTTTAAGCGGGCCAAACTGCAGGAAAAGCATCGGGAGGCCAACGATAGGGAAAAATGACACGTCCTCATCCTGGTTCAATGGAGTCCCCTGTAATTACCGTAATTGCTGTGTGGCTGTGTCCCAGCCGGGCAGAATACTTCAGGTCACCACCAGCCTGTCAGCCCTCCACAGGGACTCTGTGTAGAACAGGAGATGCCAGAAACCACAGTGGGCCTCCTGCGGGCGACTGGCCTGCTTGCGCTGCCCGGAATTGCTGCTCTGAGCCCCTGGGGGGTGGTGCTGGTAGGGATGGGGGGCAGGGGATGCTGTGCTTCTGCAGCTGCGTGGGAGGGGGCGGGGGGCAGCTACTCACTGATGGACAACACGAAGAGCGAGAAGATGCCCACCACGTGCCAGAGGCGCATGTCCCAGAACACCACCGTCTCCTTGGTCAGCGGGGGCGGCTTGGGCTTGGGCGGGGCCGTGCTGGGCTGCAGGTCGGGAGAGAGGGAAGTAAAGCCAGGCAGAGACCAGGGGCTGGGGCTGGGTGGAGAGAGGCCCAGGTTCCAGTAAGGACTTAGCCCGAGTGTTCCAGAATCTCCTAGAATCAGGTGTCTTAGACAGTCACAGCCAACGCCCTGGACCTTGGGAGGTTCCAGGTTTAGAGCAAGAGAAGAAAGCAGAGCCCCAGAACCATGGAGCCAGCGACCTGGAGTAGTACCAGGGTGCCTGAGGACACCAAGGCCTAAAGGGGCAAAGGTGGATGGCTTGTCCCAATCAGGTTCAAGTCCCCTTCAGGCAGCCTGCTAGTCTCCCCTCCTGCTCCAGTCCTGGGGCCCACAGGCAAATGGGGTCTCAGGACCAAGGCCAGAGACAAGGCAAGACCGGTACTGTCCTGGGGGACTTTGCTTCCAGCATCCTCAGTGTGGGGTGGGGTATGGAGCTGGACCCAGGTCTTGTGGCTCTGCCTCCTGGCCAGGACCCCCACTGGGTGACCTCAACATTTGCCTCTCCTGCCAGAGTCCTCTTCTGACCATGGGCTAGGCTGGAGTCCTCCCAGGACAGGACGAGATAAATAGTCTGCGAGGCGGCAGCGACACCTAGAGGCCAAGCATTGTAAGCATGGCTGGAACATCCCACCTTCCCAGTGGGATGCCACCTTGGTCTGGGAGTCTAGGGGACACAGCCCTGCCCTGGGGGACTGAGGGAACAAGGCCCTGCCCAGTGGGTCTGGGCAGGACCTGTCCCTAACCTGAGGGGCTGAGAGGGCTATGACCCTATCTCTGTCACCAAATTAGGCTGAGGGATGTGGGCCGCGGTGGGGCAGAGTGGGGAAGGGGTGGGATTGGTTAAGGCTCAGAGGGAGAGGGGACACTGGGGCATCTGTGGACTTCGCTGTCTCCTGACTAACTGAATCAGGACAGACCTACAGTCTCCTCTGGCTCTCTAGAAAGGAAAGGCAGCTCACAGCTCAACCATCCTTCTGGTCTTTCCCCTGGTCCATGAGCATGGACTGTGCACCTACCACAAGCCAGGAGCTTCCTCATCTCAACAACACCGCCCTTAAGCATGTCCCAGGTAACCTGTGAGCTTGGGATTGGTATGTGATTCCCCAGCACTTTTCTCTGAATCAGGGTAAACTTGTTACCTCTAAGCCTCAATTTCTCCATCTGTAACTTGAGTGGGGTGGTTCCTGGGCTCTCTGGGAAGCTTTCTCTACCCAATCAGAGTGGTAACACTGATGGGAAGATACCTGTCCTCAGCGTCATCCCGGGGGCCTGGATCCATTTGTAGGGTCAGACACATGTATGGGGGGTCAGGCACCTCTGGGTTCAGGGCACATGTGTGTAGGTACAGGGCATGCATGTGGTGGGGGTATGCATCTGTGGTCAGTCATAGGTCTGTAGAGTCAGGGCCAGGGTCTGGGCAGTGGCAGGCTTCCTGATCCTAAGGCTCAGCGTGTTTGGTCCGGCTGGGCTGTATGGCTAGAAGGTTCTAAGGTCCAGAGACAAGATCTCAGATTCTGAGCCCAGGGGGCTGAGAGACCACTTCTGACACCTTCTCGTTCTAGCCTTGTTCCGGGTGGAATTGAGCTTCCAATCTCACCCTGAAAGGGATCTTGGATAGAGGGTAATAGGCAAGAGTTGGGTGTCTCTGTGCTGGGCTCTGCAGAAGGTCTAAACCTAAAGCTTGGGAGCCCCAGTCTCCAGCAACTGGAGAATGACGCCTGGAGGGGCTGTCGTGGGTGGTGTTGCAGACTTCAGCCCTACCCATCTTTGTGGTGCTTGCCTGGATCCCCTGGGCTCAGCCAGGCCCTTGTTCAGGCTGTAGGCAAATGGCAGGCAGATGGACTGCAAATGCAATTTCCCTTGATGAGCAGGGAAAAGATATTGCTCTCGGGGGCTGAGAGGAAGAGTCCTTGGCTCAGAACTGACATGACTGCCACCCTCCGCCTTCTCCCACACCCAGGCCAGCTCAGTTTCTGCACCCAAGGCCTCGGGGCAGCCAAGAAGGGGTCCAGGTACACTCTGTGTGACTCAGGCCAGCCGGGCTCCCCTTACAGGGACACTGTCCCCTTACAGGGACACTGGAGCTGACACCTGACTCCAGCCCAGTCTTTTGATCACACCCTCCGGTCAGCTGCATGGACAGGCTTAGTATTGGGGAATAGGGCTCTGTCTTCTTGTCCTTTGGACCCTCAGGTTCAGGGCTGTGTCCTCTTAGGTCCTCAGGATAAGGCTGTTCTCCCTCTCCCATGCTGTCCCCTGGCACCTGCTCCCATGGGCTCTCCTGGATGCCTCACTGTTTCTTTCCCTTCTTTCTCTCTGCTCTCTCCTCTCTGCCCCTTGCACAGGCTCCGAATCCTGCTCCTTCCTGGCCCTGCCTCTTGGGCCTTTCCATCTGGCCTCCTGTTTCAGAATTCTGGTTCTGGTCTGCCTCTTTGGCTCCCCTTCACGGCTCAGCAGGAATTGGAGACAGAGGGGACAGGGAGGCTGCAATGGTCTCCACTCTTCTCCTCCAAGCCCTTTCTGGCTCCAGCTATGCTCCTGGCCATCCACCCCAGCCATCCTCCTCACCTTACTGGGCTATCTCAGCAGTGCCCCCAGCTCCCCCAACTACATGCCCTCTTCCGGTTTATCCTCCTCCTTCCATACCAAAACTCATCCACGACTCTCCCCTGCTCAGAGACCTTTGCTGGCTCTCCATGATCACCATGACCAAGTAAGACCCCCTGAGCCTTGGGTCCTGCCCTGCCTGTACCTCCCCTCTGGGGCCGAGTGCTCCACATGGGAGCTGAACTCAACACAGGGCTCCTCTGTAAAATGGTCTCCGTCTCATTGTCTCCCTGACCCCACCCTCCAGCTTGGAAAGCCCTCACCTTCCCAAGGCTACGTCACCCCCATCAGGCAGGGGACCCTAAAAGATCTCTGGAAGCAGAAGCTTTTTCCTCCAGCAGACCCTAAGATCAGGGACTAGATCTAAGCAGACCCTAAGATGAGGGACTAAGATCAGGGACTAGATCTAAGCAGACCCTAAGATCAGGGACTAAAAATCAGGGACTTCATCTCCCCTATCAGACTAGAGGTCACTGACACCAAGGACTCTGCCTCCCCCACCCCTCCCTGGCCCTCATTAGACCAAAGGCAAGAGGGTAAGGGCTGACTGAGCATAACTGTATCCCGGGACTGGGAATCCATATGATCAGAGTGAGTCTCCCCCACCAGACTGAAATCTGGGGGGTGTGCCCTCCCATCAGTCCAGGGACCCTAAGTTTGGGGGCTGAGTCTCCCACACAGCCTGGAAGCGCAGGGGGCAGGGCCTTGTCACCCCATGATCCAGGTCTGCGAGGGCAGTTGGAAGGGGAAAAGCCAGCTCCCAGGCAGAAGGGCTTTCCCTAAGCCTCTCCCCCGCGGGCCACAGCCTCCCTGGCCCCTCCGCGCCGCTGCGCCTCACCTCCACCAGCTGCCCGGCGACCCTCGCGAGGCAGAGCCCCAGGGCCCAGAGGGGCCCCGCGCCCCGTCGCCGCCTCGCCATCTTCGCGCCCGCAGCTCCGCGCCCGCGGCCGCAGGTGGGGGGAGCCGGTCGCGCGGGGCCGGGCGCGGTTGGCCCGGTAACCGCCCGCCAGCCGGCGCCCGCGGCGGCGATCTGGTCGCAGGCCGCGAGTGGGCATCATTTATTCATCGTTGGTGTCTGGTTCCCGTGCAGCCCGCCCAGGGCCCGCCCCCCATCCCCTGGGGAATCAGAGTCGGGATCCCCCTCCCCTAACCTCACCCAGCCCGCCTTAGGGGTGGGAGTGGGTGGGAGGAGGAGGCTGGGCTGGGGGCGGGTCCTTGAAAAACAGGTCCCACCCCCCGCCCCAGTCGGGCCTCAGTTTCTCCATCTGGGGCAAGGGGAGGGGCTAGCATCTGCTGATCTAGGAGGCCCTTCCCAGTCTGACGTTCTGAATTTGAAAAACCCTACTGGACCCAGGCTGGTAGTGGTAGTTTGGCCAGTGGGGGGGAATGGGGGGGTGGGGGGTGAGAGGGGGGTGGGAGAGGGGGTTGGCAGGCATGTTGCCATAGGGACGGGCGCTCAGGGATGTACTGGGCTTTCTGGGCTGGTTTCCTGCCCAGAAACGGGTCTGGTCACTCTGGACACCAGAGCTAGAGAGGGGGATGGGGACCTGGGGATGGTATGGTCAGCACTCTAGTTGTGGGTATTATGGAAGGTTCCTAAAAAAGCCAGCATCTGCTGCCCCACCAGACAAGGAAGGCTCCACCTGGAAGGGCGGGAGGACCATTTCCTAACTGGGGCTGACCCTGAGCCTCTGCCACAGTCTGAGCCCCCATTGCCACTCCAGTCTGAGCCATGATCCTGACCTCACACTGAACCTGGCCCACATGTTCTATGGTCCTCAACCCATGATGAGACTTGACAACCCAGGGATGGAGGGAGGGTGGGTCTGAGGAGCTGTAGAGACCACAGGGGCTCTGAAGGAGGAGGAGGGAGGTCTGGGGTGGGGAGACTTCTCTGGTCCATCCTTCCTCTTCTCCCTTTTCCTCCTTCCCTCCCTCCCTCCCTCCCTCCCTTCTTCCCTTCCTTTCTTCCTCCCTTCCTCCCACCCTCCTCTCTCCTTCCTTCCGTTGTTATTTATCTTGTGCCTTCAGAGTGCTGGAGAACCTGCCAGCTGTTGGACCCTACATTCTTCATCACCATAGACAGGGGAGAAGGCTGAGGGGCTTCGAGCACTGGGTCCACCCTCTGAACTAGGGACCTTGTAGCTACAGAGCATAGAGATGCAGCAGATGGGCAAGGACCAAGGTGAATGACAGCAGAGAACAGAGGGCCAGCTGTGGACACCCACAGGGGACAGGTCTGGGAGATCACAAGGCAGGCAGAAACAGAGAGCCACTGGCAAAGGACAGCTGGCTCAAGGGATCCTTGTCAGTGGGTGGCCAAGGCTGAGGGCTGGGTGGACTGGGCCACCCTATCCTCCCCATGGTCGCCCAAGCCAGGCAAACAGGAATTCTACTAAGGCTCAAGTCACTTGCTGAAGTCCCCACTTCCTCATGCCATCTGTCATAGGCCAGGCTAGGGAAAGCCACATCGACCAGCCAGGGAGGTCAGCCTTGGGACATAGGGTCAGAGAGGCCTTGGCTGGACTGGGCTGAGGTTAGTGGGCCTGACAGTGGCATTGGGAGAGCCATTACTCCTCTCTGCTTTGAATTCCTCCTCTGTGGAATGGAAAGAACTGAGGATTACAAGAGTGCTGAGCATAGGATGGCTCAGCCCAGGAGAGGTATTTCCCATAAAGTCCAGTCTTTCCATCCAAGAAGTAGGGCAAGCTCAGTGAAGAAATCTGAAAGGGAATACAATCATGTGTGTCCCTACTGTCCCCTGAGATAGTCATTGTTCCACATGGGTTCCATTTCTTTGCAGGCTTTTTTTTTTTTTTTAACCCAGAGCTTTTACCCAGCCCGACAATCCTAGACCTGCATGTCCCCCAAAGGCACTGTCAAATACTGTCACACAGGCTTTGAAGTCAAACTGACTTTAAAAAAACAGGGAGTCCTGAAACAGGACAGTTTTAAGCTTTTATAACCTGAGAAGTATGAAGCTGCAAATTTACAAGAAACACAGTTCAGAAGTTTATTCAAATTTCCTTTTTTTGCCCTGTAGAGATGGCAAAAGTTGACTGAAAACATTGAAGTTATTATCCAAAGTTCACAAAACTAAAGAAAATTTAAGGAAACTTTCAAATTATGTTTC
Organism: Mellivora capensis; assembly: GCA_004024625.1. Taxonomy (NCBI): domain Eukaryota; kingdom Metazoa; phylum Chordata; class Mammalia; order Carnivora; family Mustelidae; genus Mellivora; species Mellivora capensis. The sequence continues at coordinate 81,289 of PISX010000151.1, read as the reverse complement.
TTATAGGTTTGTAGCTTTATACTTTATAACATCTAAAGTTAGTAAAGCTTAAAACTAAGACTCCAGGGGTATGGTCATCTTGATGGCTGTGAGACCTCAGTGGGCAACTAACCTCTCTGAGCTTCAATCCCTCATCTGTAAAATGGGTACAACAGCAGTATCATGGCCCCTGCACATCCCAAGCCTTTGGGCCATACTAGTTGTTCTGACTGTTGTGGTTATTGTGGGGAAAGGCAGTGTGATATCACATGGTAGTAAAACCCAGCAGCATTGGGGGTCCTGGGTGGCTCAGTCGTTAAGCATCTGCCCTCGGCTCAGGTCATGATCTCAGGGTCCTGGGATCGAGCCCCGCATTGGGCTCCCTGCTCAGTGGGGAGTCTGCTTCTCCCTCTCTCTCCTCTCCTGCTTGTGTTTCCTCTCTCACTGTCTCTGTTAAATAAAAATCTTTAAAGAAAAAGAAAAAACCCAGCAGCACCTCATTCAATGCCTGTCAAATATTTGCATTTTCCTCAATTCTCCAAAATGTGAAACACCACGGTGAAAGAAACACCCCAAAAGCTAAAACGCCTTTTCTATCTTGGAAGGCTCTTCTTCCTCTCCTCCGTGTACTTATGAGGAATTGAAGGCCAGAGAGGGGTTGTGCCCTCCGTCAGGTCACACAGGAATGGAGGACTCAGACTCAGTTTGTAGCCCCTGACCCAGAGCTCTGCCCCTGCCCAGTACTATTTCTAGTCCTGCCCAGGATCCCCCTGCACCCTCCTGCCAGCAGGGCCCATCAAGTCTGGGTTGGCAGAAGTCTAGACCCTCAGGCTCCCCAGCCGGGCTCCCCTGGAAGACAAGTGTCCCCACTCCATGCATGGTGGCATGAAGGCTGGCCTGCGGAACCCTGTTTGTCCTTTGTGTGCTTTTTTTAGCTCTTGTGGATTTCCGGTGGGGACCCAGTCCCGCCTCGTGGGCCTCTGGGTTGGAAGCCATGGGCAGAGTCAATTGATGGTGGCCAGGGGGCACCTTCAGTGTGCCCTTCTTGGAGTGACAAGGCATTTCTGGCCCCAAGAAGGAGTGACAGCTCCTTCTTGGGGCCAGAAATGCCAAGGCTCGAGGCTCAGCTCTGGTGAAGCAGAGGCTTGGGACTGGGTATCTTCCCGGCCACAGAGCCAGGCTGGGATCCGAGATATCTTGGACTCAGCCTGGGCTGGGGGTGATGGAGGTGATGTCAAGTCGGGGGTGGGGAATGGGGCTGCCTAGGCCTGTGACACAGTGGCTGGGGCCTGCTGGGTGCTGGACATCTCTGACCTTGTTGGCCCCAGGCCTGGCCCAGAAAACTCTGGGGCTGGGCTTGGACCTGGTGAGACCTTGTGTCCCAGGCCACGCATGTACACGGAAGTGCAGGCACACTCTGCACTCGCCTTTCTGCGGGTCTGAGTGTGAGTCTTCATGCGTATTGCATGATGCAGTGTGTAAGTCTGTGTCCATGGGGATGGGCATGTGGTCCACATGGACCCACACATAGGGCTGCCTCCTGAAATGTGCTACATGGGAGTCCTGCCAGTGAGTTCAGTAGTAGATGGGTCCGTGCGGTGCACTTAAGTGTGCACACCACACATCCCTATGACTGTGGAATCACACATGTGTGCAGGGGAACACAGGAGTGGTGTGCACGGGTGTGTGCCGCTCTGTGGTGGCTGGGCATGGGCCCTTGGCCACGTTGCGGGGGACCAAGGGCAGGTGGACCCGGGGAGGTTGTCCTTCGTACACTACTGGGGGCATTACAGATGACTTGGCCCTATCCGAGAGAGAGACAGAGACAGAGAGGCTTGGCAGGTTTTGCCCCATTTGGCAGATAATAATACCACGCTTTGCAATGCTGGTGAGGTCACCCAGCCTGGGGCTGGGCGATGGTGAAGGGAAGACCAGTCCCAGCCTTCCATTTCCCCTAGATGTGGCTGAACAGGAAGTCTGGGCTGTGGGGAGGAAGGGGGAGGGTGCTGTCCCTTCCTGCTCCAGCCCAGCTCCTCCCTCAGCTACAGGTACAGATGAGGACACTGAGACCCAAAGAGGGGAAGTGCTGGCCCAGAAAAGCCAAACACAAAATCAGCTTTCTCCTACTCAGGACTCTGTCTTGCCTGCCTTGCTTGTTACGCATGGTGAGAACGCACACCCTTGGACAGCCATTCGCTCTCTGCATGTGGCTGTGGCCACTCTCCAGCCCTTGACCCTTCCTCCCAAGCCCCAGAAACCACTTGCCTGACCGCCCCCATGTGCCAGGGGACCTGCAGACACACCGGGACCCTGCTCTTTTGGGAAGGAACCCCTTGAACCATCATGAGCCCCCTTCACTGGGGGATCTCTCTTCAGCTTGACGGATGAAGCATGACCCCCAACCCCTCAGACTTGAGTAGGAGGTTGGTGGGCTACCCTTTCTGCTCTTCCAATGCCCGCAACAGGTCCTGTTGGCCTCAGTGTTGTCAGCCATGAAAGGGGCAATGACTCTTGTCATCCCCTGGAAGCTGAGTTCCACAGGAATTGATGGGGGTTGGGGGGACTGGCATGGCCCCTGGAGGGGAACCACACAGCAGACAGTGGGCTCCTTTGTTACAGGCTGAACCTGTCCCCCCTTCTTGAGGTGGGCAGGGGAACACCACCCTTTCAAGATCACAGGCTTCCACCACCCTTTCCAAGATCACAGGCTCTGGAGCAGACAAGCACTGGCTTCTCGCTCTACTGGACCATGTAGAGACCCAGCAGTGGGGGCAGGGGGGCTTCCCTAAGGTCTACAGAAAGTAGTGGAGGCTGGCCATACACACCTGGCCCAAGGGGCAGCAGGGCAGCCTCGGTTTCCTCCACTCTCGGTTTCAAGTTTCTTGTGATTCTTGTGATTCAGTATGGGTGGAGGGGGTCACGGGGCTGCATCCAGGCCCCAGAGCGTCAGAACAGGGGCAAGTGCACCGAGAAGGCTCTGGAAGGACCAAGAAAGGCACGCTGCTTCCCTGACACTGCTTACTATGCTGGGAGATCTTCCCCCGGGGAAAGCAGGCTGGCCTGGGCCTGAGTAAGTGAGTGAGTGGGTGTATGTGTGTGTTTCAGGGGACGGAGGAGTCAGTACCCCTTCTCTCACTCCCACCGGGTCCCAGGAGCCTTCGGACCCGGAGAACTCCAGGTAAAGGCCTTAAGAGTAGACCTCTGGCGGGGGCGGACGGACGCCGCGTCCCACCTCCTGCCAGGCGGGCCGGTCGGCGCCAGCTCCAACTTCCACTGGCGACGGGAGGCAGGGCGGGGCGAGGGGCGTGGCGGGCGCCGGGGGCGTGGCGGGGGCGTGGCAGGGGCGTGGCGGGCGCCGGAACGGGGGGGTGCGGTGGGCGGCGTGCGGGCGGCGGGCTGCGAGCGGCCGCGGCGACACTCCCCGCTCGGAGTACCGGCACCGCACAGGTAAGGGCGGGGCGGAGGTCGCGCATCTGTGGCCTGGCTCCTGTGGCCCGCGTTCCCTCACTCCAGGTGGGACCTTCGCCTAGCGCCCCCTTGGCCAGCGCGTCGCCGTCCCTCCACGACTCCTCGGTCCCAGGCGGCACTCACACCGGGGCTGTCCGAGGTTGTCCCAAGGCCCCCTCCGTGCCAGCGGACTTCAGCCTCGTCCTCCCTGCCCCGTGGTCAACCGGCTCGGGTTTAGGGGCAGCACAGGGACAGCCTCCGCACCCCCGTGTGGGGTGCGAGGGCCGCCCCCTGGACCTCACCCAACCTGGGGGACTGCCAGGAGGAGGTGACGCCTGCAGTGAGATGGCATGGGCAAATGCCTGGTGGCTGGAACAGGATCCCATGTTTGGGAAACTCTGGGGACTGCGTGTGCCGGGACAGGGAGGGGCAGGAGAGCTGTGAGAGCCTGGGGGGGGCGAGGGGGGGTCTGTCTAGGAGGAGAAACTGGGAGCCATGGAGGGCCAAAGAAGGGGTGCGGGGGTGGCAGGGGGAGGCCAAAGTGGTGACTGAGGCAGTTGAGTGCTGCCTCCCTGGGGCAGCCCCCTTCTGCTCTACCACTGTGCTTGCTGGTTGTTTTAGGGGGCCTGGGCAGCCCAGGAAAAAGTCACCAAGCAAAACTTCCTTGCCTGTCCAGACCAGGAAATACCAGAGTGGGTGCCATGACAGGGTGTGGCCCAGGGGCCTAAGGGGCCTTGGAGAGGGTAGGGGATGTCCCAATGACCCTGCCTGAGAGCAACCTGGCTTGGACAGAGGCCGAGAATGCAGGGGAGAGAGCAGATCTGGCTGCTGGTTAGATCGACACGGGGACGGGCAGCTGACTCACCTGGGCACGCCGAGACTAGCCAGTTCTGCCCTCACCCGCCCCACAGAGACAACCAAGGCTGCCTGAGGAGGTAGGAGGCTGAGCCCTGCTGGGAATTTGCTGTGTGCCCTGAGGCAAGTTGCCCAGCCTTTCTGAGCTGCCTAGCTCAGGTGAGCCTGGTGGGGACAGGGAGCCAGAGGCCTGGGTCTGACTGAGCCTTGCACGTGCTCTACAGATAGTGTCTTGGCCCTCCAGTTCCTTTCTAGGCCTCAGTTTCTCCATATGTACCTCCTGTGCAGTCTACCACTAAGGAACCTTAAACCTGGGTAGAGGGTGAGGGTAAGGAGCCGGGTGGGTTGGGGGTATGATGGGATTTGATCAGGGATTACTCCTGCTGGGTCCCTCTCATGTTATGGCTTAACACCTCCCCCCCACCCCCAAACACACTCGTGCCTGGTCTGCTCCCTGCTCTCGTACCCTTGGTTGCCTCCAGGAAGAAGCCCAAGCTCTCTAGCCAAGGAGTAGGGTCCCATGGTCACCACCAGGCCAGACCCTCAACCTCATCTACAGCCTTCCCCCCACCCACCACCTCGCCAGTCATGCTTAACTTCTGGCTTTTCCTCTGGGCGATGTGCCTCAGTTCCCTAGGGGTAGACATCCCTTTGGGGCCACAGATCTGGAAGGGTCCTAGAGTCGTGTCTGCCAGTCTGGGTCTGTAAGACTCATCCTGAGGGACCCAGGCAGCTTTGAGCAGGGAGGGAAGCAGAGGACCAGGTCTCCACACCCAGAGCAGCTCCCCGCACATGTTTGTCCCTTCTAGGGAGGGCTTACATAATTTGAAAGCTCTGATCTAATCAGACCCCCATTTCACAGAGGAGGTGACTGAGGCCTAGAGAGGAGCAGGGCTCTGGATAAGCTGGACCATGACCAGCACTGAGCAGTGGTGGGTGGGGGGTCAGCAGGGAGTCCCTTGGGGGTGGCTGAGGTGTGGGCCGAGGGTGCAGGCAGGTGAGTAGGGAGGGGTAGCTGCCAGCCTTGCAGTGGGGAGAGGGGGGTAGTCTGAGGTGGAGAGGGATAGAGAGCTCCATGTCCTGGGTCTGGCGTGGCTGGGGTGGGTACCAGATCAGTGTAAGTGTGGGGCTGCCTGCTACTCAGGACCTCCCAGCCTCCGGCTGTTGACAGCAGGTCCACACTCGCCCTCATCCGGTTCCTATCCACTGGCTTCGGAGGGTGCTGGCTGCACCCTCTTCCTCTGCCTTTAGCCCGTGTCCTCACCTCTCAGTTCAGACCCTGACTGACTGGCTGCCCACTGGGGATGGAAAAGTCAGCCCCCAAAGGGTCTTTCCATTCCATCCGTTTCTGGAGATAATGGGGGAGGGTCAGGAGGCCCCCACTTACTGTACCCTGGCCCCAGGTTGGGGGGGGTGCATGGGGGTTTACAGGGCTGTCACAGGGGCCTGAAGGGGCCCAGGGAGAGAGCAGGCCACAGCTGGGTGTCTAGCTGCTTCCCCTTCCTGCCTGTCCCTCCCGAGGCCTCGCCCTCCTGAAGCAGCAACAGCAGGAAAGGTGGGGCAGGAATGCCGGGGCCTGGGCCCTTGGCCAGAGCTCTGAGGTGCCTGCCCCCCTTCCCCAGAGCCTGTGCCATGGGAGTTGCAGGTTTTGCCAGGGGCCTGAATGCTCTCTGGTGCCGCAGGGGTCGGGTTGGGAGGGATGAGACCCCTTCCTCTTTGCCCTTTTTGGGGCTGTCTGTGTTGCCTGCCCATTCCAGAAGCTTCCATTGTATCTCCCACCCCACCCCGCTCAGCTAACTGCGGAGCCTCAGAGTGTCAGAGCCAGGGAGAGGCAGTGCGAGGGTCTGGGGCTAGGAAACCCTCCAGCTCTCCCCCTGAGACGTCTGGTCAGGTCATTTGAGCAGATGAACTTTGCTTGGTGAGGGCATCCAGTGCTGGTGGGAGAGGGATGTGTCTCTGGGAAGCTGCAGCCTGGCTGGGGGTGGGTGGGTGGGTGGGTGTCTTGGAGCCCAGGCCCCTTGCTGCCCCTCCCTCTCACCAGAAAGCCGCATTCCCAGGGGATCCCCTGCCTGCATGGTGGGCCCCTCACTCCAGGGTGGGAAGTCCGTAGGCTCAAGCCCACCTGCCCACCCCTGCAACCCCTCCTTCTTTCTTCCAGGCACAGCAGGGTCAGCCGGGTTGAGGGGCACGGGGATCTAGCTGTTACCTAGCACCCTCCCACTGCTCGGCACTGTCATCACGCCCATCTCTGCAAGTCTGACTCTGGGTCCTACCGCTTCCTTGCCCTGAGGTCCTCCATGGCTCCTCTGATGACCACTTAGGCCACTCTTGGTGGGCCACCCATGGAGCCTGGACCCTCAGGCCCATGATCCTTTGCTCTCGTGGTATCCCACCTGCATGCTTTGTCCATCTCTCTGCCTCTTTATTTCTTTCCCATCCGTGATGGCTCCGGCAGGAGAGCACCTCCCTACTCCCCTAGACCTGTCCTTGCTTACACAGCCATTTGGGTGACAGGGGATCCTCGGTCATGGCCTTGAGAAAAAGGCTGGGTTCTTCTGACAGTGTGTCCTCGTTTCAAGAGACTCGGTGGAGAGGGAGCGAGGTCAGGGCGCCATTAGGTATTACTGTGAGCCCTTGGGAGCCATGGTGGATGTTTGAGCAGGGGCATGACTAGGCCAGAACTGGGCTTGAGGAACACCTGCTTGGTCAGGTCCCTCAGCTGGGCCCAGGGATAGAGCAGGGCGGGGGTCAGCGGCCTGTCCAGAAATTCCCCTTTGAGGCCGCCTGGGCCTATTGCTCACACCTGTCATGGGTGGTCCTGGGCACACGGGCGGAAGGCATGGCCCTGACCCTGCTCTCACTGGGGCCCTCACTCTTGCTTGTGTCCCATTCACAGGCCCTGAGGACAGTGCCCTGGCCATGTGCAGCCCGGAGGAGGAGGCCCTGCGGCGGCTGGAGGAGGTCTTCTCAGCTACCCTCGCCCGCATCAACAGCCTTGTCCTCCAGCCCCTGCTCGAAACCAGTGAGTCTCGGCTCTGCAGTGGCGAGGGTGGGGGACACCGGAACCATCCTGGGGATCCAAGCCCTACTCCGTGAGACCTTCCGAGGCACAGCTTTCTCAGTCTCAAACGGGAGTGAGAACACTTGGTATCAGCATCCTCTGACGGGACTGGGGCTCTGCCTCAGGTCGTTGGCTGTTCCCTTCTCCGAGGCATCCCGGGGGCCAGGCTGTGAACCCCTAGCCTAGACCCAGCTATGCAGAGAGTCAAAATCCCACCTCTTCCAGGGCACAGGCCTCATTCTCTGCCTGGATTCTCATCCCGCTCTCACCTGGGCCATGACACACTTGGGGGCTCACCTGTGAAGTGACCTTGGTCAGGTGCCTTCCACCTGGGAGCTCTGTCCGTGCTTCTGTGGGTACCAGGGGACCACGGGATCTTACAGACCCCATATCCCAGACCTGAGAAAGCCCAGAGTCTCAGGGGATTTAGTGTACTTGGTGCCCCTAGGTCATGAGTGGTGACCCTGTTTCATGAGGGGGTGGATTGGTCCCCCCCCCGCCCCCGATTCCTCCAGGGTGCTGCCCCGCACTCTAGCCTGCCTGTCCCTCTGAGCTCAGGGTGCCATGCTGGCTTCCTCTCCTGTCCTAAGGACCCCAGCTGCAGCTCCTGGGCTGCGGGACGCCACCCCCCTCACATTGTATTTGTGCCCCCACCTTGCCCCAGCCCCAGAGCCCTCGGACCCCCAGGTCAGGGAGTGCCTGCGGCTCGTGCAGCAGTTGCACCAGAGCTCCCAGCGGCTCTGGGAGGTGACGGAGGAGAGCCTGTACTCGCTGCGGGAGCGGCTGGGCCACCAGGACTCCGTGGGTCTGGAGTCCTTGCTGTTGCTGCGTGATGCTGACCGTGTCCTGCAGGTCCACGTGGAGTAAGACAGCGAGGAAGGCTGGGGCATGAGGGCTCACCTGGCTTAGGTCAGGCTTAGGCCAAGGTCTGGGCTCAGTCTGGGGTCGGGCTCTGCTGGGGTCGGCCTCAGGGCCTTGGGCTTCACCCCTGCCCCCAGGCACCGGCTCAGAGACCCCAGACCTGAGCCTTGGGGTCCCCCAGGGAAGAAAGACTAGGTGGAATTATCTGGTCAGGGGCAGGGCTGCAGCCAGTCAGTGAGTGGGATCCGGGGATCCTGGCAGGGCAGGGGTTGGGGTGCGAAGCTGGGGGTTGGACTTGCAGGCTGTCTCCTGTGCTGCCGGCAGGTACATCGAGTCCTACGCTAGCTGTGTGGCGGTGCAGGCCTTTCAGAAGGCAGCAAAGAAGAGGAGGTGAGCCCGGGACACTGCAGGGTCCCTCTGCGTGGACGGGGGTGTCCGGGACAGAAGGTCAGGGAAGTCCCACCCCCAGAGCAGTTGGGGTCAGAGCCTGTTATTCATCCTGGTTCTGACAGTTCCACACTGCTCGACACCGGAAGAGAGGGAGGGAAGTCTATGGGGGCTGTGAGCACAGTCCAGACATCCAGTAGCCAGACTTGACCCTGGGAAGGGGAAGGAGGGGCTCTCCTGTTGAGGGTGGGTGCTTGGACCCAACAGTCCCTTCACACGGAGATGCTGCCATTGACTCTCCAATAGGGCGGCTGTATTAACCTAAGGGGAGAGCCTTCTGGGGTCGGGACTGCCCCTGGGATCTGGGGGCTCAGCTGGGGGGTGGGGATGGCCGTGGGTTCAGGAATGGAGGAGGGGAGTGAAGGTGGTGTGTGTGGCCGTGCATCTACCCAGGGAGTTCTGGCGGGGCCAGCGCAAGGCCCTGGGGCAGCTCCTGTCGGGCGTGAGCTCCGAGACCTCAGTGGGCACCGCACTGACCCAGGCCCTCCGCCAGCCGCTGGCCCATCACGTGCAGCAGTATGTGCTCCTCCTGCTGAGCCTTGGGGACAGCGTCACGGAGGTAAGTAGCAGGGGTGTTGGGGGGGACCACAGACCACTCACTGGGCCTGTCGCTTGTAACGGAGCCAAAGGAGGAGGGAAGTAGGGCCCTGGCTCTGGGGACTCACCTTACTTGGTTTGATTAAGACCCAGCCGCATGGGGCGCCTGGGTGGCTCAGTGGGTTAAAGCCTCTGCCTTCGGCTCAGGTCATGATCTCAGGGTCCTGGGATCGAGCCCCACATCGGGCTCTCTGCTTGGCAGGGAGCCTGCTTCCTCCTCTTTCTCTGCCTGCCTCTCTGCCTACTTGTGATCTCTGTCTGTCAAATAAATAAATAAAATCTTTAAAAAAAAAAAAAAAGACCCAGCCACATGTTGGGGATCATGCGGTGTCCGGGGCGGGGCGCGGGGGGGGGCGGGGTTGACGGGGCCTGAGGTCCATGGCTGTGCCCTAGGCGGGCTGGCAGAGACCCAGGAGCAGATGGAGAACCGTGTTACCAGATGTGAGGACCCCTGGCCCAGGCCCAGCAGTGCTCTGGAACCCCTTCACTCTGGCCTCTCCCCAAAGGAAGAGCTGGCAGGCAGAAAGGGACACGCTTCATCTTCGATCTAGACCTTCTGAGCAGCTGGGGCCAAGCTGGGGCTGGGGCAAGCATCACAGGGTGGGGAGAAGCTCTGATGAGTCCCCTGTCTCCCCCACTCACTGGCTGCTCTGTGTCCCCGCAGCCTCATCCCTCTCGGGAGCTGGTGGTGCACGCGGCCACCCTCTTTGGGAACCTGCAGTCCTTCATGAGGCAGACGCTGGACCAGGCCCTGGCCACGCAGGCTCTCTGGCACTCCCTGAGCAGCCGGCTGAGAGTGAGTTTAGGGCCCGATACGTGGTCAGGGAAGGGGCCTGCTGGACCCGCTGTGCCTCCACTTCCCCATCTGGGAGTGGGAGCGGGGGCCGAACCAGGTGGCTGGGACGTCTGTCCATCCAGCAGTCCTCAGGCGCTTGCCAAGTACCTCCCTGGTCAGGGGTCAGGCACCTGGCGAACTGGCTCTGGGGAAGGGGAGTCAGAATTAATGCCACCAAATGATCCCGTGGTGACGTCACTGCCCGCTGCGGCATGTAGTGCCCCACTGGGGGGGAAAGTCCCCCGTGCCCTGGGAGAGTGTGACAGGCCTGGGGCACAGGGTAGACAATTAGGTGAACAGGAGAGGGGACCTGACTTGCCAGCGAGAGGCAGGGACTACAGAGCCCCAGTGAGTGTTGGTGGTGGGGCACTGGGTGGAGGGGCGGTGGGCGTCAAAGCGAAGCTTCAAGACAGGCTGTGCTGCCCCTCCAGACCTTGGAGCCCCGGTGTCCGTCACTGAGCTGGGGGCCTCCAGGAGATGCTCAGACTGTGGGGGGCTGGTGCGCCTGGCAGAGGCAGGCAGAGCAGTGGGTATAGCCACCGGGATGGGGGATGCCTGAGCCCTGTGCCCCCCTCCTCTGCTCCCCAGGATGTGCTCTGCACCCCTGTGCGCCGACTCCTGCAGGATAGCCAGGACGTAGCCGTGACAGTCACTCCGCTGCGGGCAGAGCGTGTGCTGCTCTTCAACGACGCCCTCGTCTTGCTGCAGGTTTGGGGGGGCTGACCAGAGGTCCTGGGGTCTGGCCGAGAAGCGGGAGGGAGATAGCTGGCAGCGAGCGAGAATTTGGGCTCCCGGGGACCGGATGGGGAGCTAAGAGGCTGGTAGGCCGGGGTGGGGGCGGAGGGTAGAGTCATTCCTGCAGGAGGGGGACGCTGTGGGGCAAGGCCACTCCAGGTATGTCCCAGCCTCAGCCCTGGCCAACTGGCATCCCTGCAAAACATGCCCTTGGTTTCCTCCTCTGAAAAATGGGATGCTTGGGAGTGAGTTTGTCCTTCTGCGGATGCCGAACAACTCTTAGTTCTCTTCCTGGGTGGCTCTTGGTGGCTGGGAGGGCTGGATAAAACCTCAGGGCACACAAGAGGCTTCTAGAGAAGAGTGCCACATGGGAGCAGTGCCAAGGATTCTGGATATCACAGGCCGGGGGTTTGGGATTGCTCCCTGGCCCGTAACCGTGACTGTGCCTAGCTCCCCCTGAACTCAGACTGCCCTTGTGTTAGCCAGAGCACCGTCTTCTCTGTCCTCTCTGAATGTCAGTCTGAGACTCCCCTGCACACAGGGAGGCTGAGGTCTGGCAGGGAGGCTACCTGCCCAGACCCGTGTCTCCTGAAACCTGGTTCTGGGGTTCTGATTGACTTTGAACTCCCCTCCACTCCCGACTGTCTGTGCTCCAGATACACTGATGGCATGTCACTTACATGCTCTGTGCCCTTTCCTACCTCTGGACCTTTGCATGTCCTATGCCGGGCCCACCCTTGTCCCTGCCTGTGTCTGGCCCCCTCCTCCTGCCCTTTGGGCCTGGGCCTGGACCCCCTTTTCCTCCTGGGGCAGTGAGGCAGTGAGCGGCCTGCGTAGACCAGGCAGGAGGTCGCTGCATGAAATCTTTTAGAGGAAGGGATGTTCATCAGCTCTCAGAGCAGGGACTGCTTTCCAGGTAGAGGGAGCAGCATGAGCCAAGGGTCAGATTGAGGGGGACTAGGGGAGGCTTGAGATGGTGTGAGTGTGGCAGGGCCATGGTGCCTTGGTGTGGAGGGGGCGGGGAGTGGGGACCTAGGGGCCAGGAGTGGTCTGTGTGGTCTCAGGGGTCTGGCTTAGCAGCGAGGTCCCCATCCCCCAGACGGTAGGAGCCTGAGAGGTTTCCAGCAGGCCGGTGGTAATTGGAGTTGTGGCCATGATGGAGCAGGATGTGGGGGGTGGGGGAGGCTGCTCCCGGGTCCTGGGGTCCTGGCCAGCCCTTGGACGGGAAGGGAGACGGAGAAGTTGCCCTGGAGGTGGGGACCAGGCTCAGTGCTGGGCATGCTGGACTGAGCAGCCAGGGGACACTCAGTGGTGTGGCCACAGGTCAGTGCCTGGAGCAAGCCTGGGCCAGATCAGTAGGGGAGCGTCTGGGCTGGACCCTGGGTGACCCCAGTGCCCCATCTTCTTCCAGGGCCACAGTGTCCACACCTTTGATCTGAAGCTGGTGTGGGTGGATCCTGGGCAGGACGGGTGAGCAGCCCCCTCCACTGACACCCCGGGCCTTCTCTCCCTCCACCCTCATGAAACTGCCCGCACCCTAGGGCTGGGGCCTCCCGGAACACCCTCCCGGACAGAGCTGGGGCCTACTCGTCACCTCCATCTGTCTAGGTGCGCCTTTCACCTCCTTACACCTGAGGACAAGCTCTCCTTTTGCTCCAAGAACCCTCAGGACCTGGTGAGTGTGGGTGGGCTGTGAATTGGGGCGGTGGGGGGAGAGGAGTGAGGGGAGACACCGGGAGGGGTGGGTGAGGGCACAGGTATGGCACCCTGGAGGCTCCCTGGGAGTGGCCAGGCCTCTGGGGTCATGGTCAGAGGGCGGCGGTGGTCAGCCTGGGGTCAGGCATCAGAATGCCACAGAGCCCAGGGCATTTTCCCCCATGAAACCGGGATTGGGATCTGTGTGGGTCCCGGTGGTTCTGTGTGGCCCCTCTGGGCAGACCCTGAAACCGCACAAGAGGATCTCAGGTCTGGATGCGGGGCCCTGGGGCACAGTGTGGGGTGGTGGGAGGTTCCCCCAAGTGCCTGAATAGGTCGGGGGTGGTGGAGGGGGTACTATCTGGAGCTACTCCACAAGGCTTCCTAGAGGGGCCGCTGGCACAGCAGTGACCTCTCCTGTGTCTCCCCTGTCCCCTCCAGATGGTCTGGCAGTGGAAAGTGACTCAGGCTGTGTGCCAGGCCCTACGTGGGAAGAAGGACTTCCCTGTGCTGGGGGCAGGCCTGGAGCCCTCCGAGCCCCCCGCCTGCCGCTGTGTGGCATACACCTTCCGTGCTGAGGGCCGGCTCTGTCAGGCCACCTACGAGGGCGAGTGGTGTCGGGGCAGGCCCCATGGCAGGTGAGCAACCGGGGCTCCTCCTGGGAGTCGGGGGGACGGACAGGACCTAATCACCTCTGGCCCCCAACCAAAGACTGTTCCTTCCTGCATCCATCGGTCAGCTCTGTTTGTCTCCCATTCTGTCTTTTTTTTTTTTTTAAGATTTTATTTATTTATTGGACAGACAGAGATCACAAGTAGGCAGAGAGGCACGCAGAGAGAGGGAGGAGGAACCAGGCTCCCTGCTGAGCAGAGAGCCTGATGCGGGGCTCGATCCCAGGACCCTGGGATCGTGACCTGAGCTGAAGGCAGAGGCTTCACCCACTGAGCCACCCAGGTGCCCCTGTCTCCCATTCTGTCTTAAGCGTCGTCAGACAGGACCTGGCCCACTGCAGGCCTGTGTCATGTGGAGTCTTGATGATGGTGATGAGCCCAGGGCACGTGGGACAGACTATAGGTCTGCAGTTGCTGTTCTCAGGAGGGCGGAGGGATAATTTTCATGTCCCTGTGACACTAGCTGGGGATGGAAATGGTTTGCAGATCTCCTGTCTTCACCAGTCTTTACAAGAACACGCCGGGGGGGGTGTTACTGCCCATTCTGTAGGTGTGGAAGCTGAGGCCAGAGACTGGCATGACTTAGGGCTTAGGGCAGGTTGTAGGGTGAGTCCAGCTTTAGCCACAGGTCTGCGTGACCCCACAAGCTGGAGGGCTTTGGGAGAACATGCGCTCCTGCTCCCCGACCCCCATGCCACAGCTGGGAAAGCCAAGGCCCAGAAAGCAGAAGGGACTTGCCCAGGTGATGCTCACAAGCATGTTAGTTTCTGAGACTTTGCCTACTTCCAGAAGGGACTTGAGAAAACAAATGAGCAAAACAACAAACAAACAAACAAACAAACAAAAGCCCAGAAAACCCAAGGCCACATCAGAAGAGGAGAGGAGGATGCTAGAAACCACTGACTAGTGTTTAACTTAAGCTTGAAGTTTAGATTGGACCTTCCTGCTGGTCAAGGGGAAAAGGGAACCTGGATGTTTCTAGAGCCCTCCGTGTGGGGTGTGGTGAGTGTGCTGGCGGCTGCTGGGGCCGTTGTGTCAGGAGTTGAGAAGGGCTGAGAGCCCCTGTGGGTCAGAGAAGAGGGCTGGGTGGGGGTGGAGAGTCCAGTCCGGGGGGAACGTAGGGCTCTGAGGGAGCCCTCGATGGAGGTCAGCCGGGGGGGCCTGTGTTTGTTGAAGGGTGGGCCTGGTGGGCCTGATATGTGTGGACCTCAACTGTCTTGCAGGGGCACCCTGAGGTGGCCAGATGGCCGGAATCACGTGGGGAGCTTTTGCCAAGGCCTGGAGCATGGGTAAGGCGGGGGCTGCTGCAGGAGCAGGGGGTGAGCAGACGGGTGGCTTTTGTCCTTGCCACAATCCCCAGCCTGGCCCCATCCTCGATTCCCAGACCTCAGGCAGGAACTTAAGGCCATTTGGTCCAGCTCCCCTTAGTGCACAGAAGGGAAAGCCCAGAGAGGGGGTGGGCCATGGAGGGTGTGTTTGGGGTGGGAAGGTGCTCCTAGGATGTGTGAGGGTCAGGGATGGGGGTGTCCCGAGAGTGGCCCTTGGGAAGCAAGGATTCCTGAGCACCTAGGAGATTCTCCCCGTCATCTGAGAAGGCCCCTTGGAGGCAGGGGCACTCCGGGGCAGCATGGAGGGGTGCCGTGGGGTGTCCTGGGTCAAGGTGACAGCCAGGTGCTGACGGCCCTCCCCACGCACCCACACTGGCAGCTTCGGCATCCGCCTGGTGCCTCAGGCCTCCGAGGACAAGTTTGACTGTTACAAGTGCCACTGGCGGGAAGGCAGCATGTGCGGCTACGGCATCTGTGAGTAAGTGCCCCTCGGCCGGGTGGCAGGGCAGGCTCGAGGGGCGGCCGCATGCCCTGGGCTGAGCTCGGGGAGGCCGGGCCAGCTTTGGTGACCCTCCGCAGGTACGGCACCGACGAGGTGTACAAAGGCTACTTCTGGGCAGGCCTGCGGCACGGATTTGGGGTCCTTGAGAGCGCCCCGCAGGCCCCGCAGCCCTGCAGGTACACGGGCCACTGGGAGAAGGGCCAGCGGAGCGGGTATGGCATCGAGGAGGACAGCGACAGGTGAGCACTCCGCTGCCACCCCTGCCGGGCGAGGGCGGGGTTAGAGCTAGACCCCCACACAGACCGGGGTGCCTCGGGGTGCGTCACTGTCGTCAAAGGGTCCGGTCCATTTGTCCCCCCAGAGCCCCCGTGAAACCCCTCACTTCCTGTCCACAACCTTGGTTGATGCTGAGGCTCAGAATGAGGGGCCCTGAGCTCGCTGACCAAGGAGCGTCCCCGGTCTGGCCCCTCCTTGCACTGTCCGGGAGGAGTTTCTGAGCCCTGGTCTAGTCCATGTAAGGACCTCAGCCCTTCCCGGCTCTCTGGGCTGTGAGACAAAGCCCAAGGCCCTCAGCCTGGCATTCAAGGCTTGCCTGTTTCTCTGACCTCACCCCTGCCATGCCACCTGTGCACACTGCCAGCCTTCTAGACCACCAAACGCCCCCTCTTACATCGTTTCAGTTGTAGGCTCCTACCTCCATGACTTTGCATTCCATCTGCCCTTCCTGTCACCACCCCCAAGAAGCCTGCCAGGATACCCTCCCCCAGGCAGGCTCCCTCCTCCTCCACCCTCTTTTCCTCTTGGAGGTCCTGACCTCTCTCGCCCCGTGTGTGAGCTGAGTGGGTTCAGGTGATACCATTGCTCCTTCCCTGCTCTCCACCCCCATCCCAACACCAACCATGCCGGCAGAGCACACAGAAGTGCCCGGGAACCATTCTGACCCCACTCTGGCTCCTCTCCAGGGGGGAGCGCTATATCGGCATGTGGCAGGCTGACCAGCGCCATGGCCCGGGGGTCATGGTCACACAGGCTGGTGTCTGCTACCAGGGGACCTTCCAGGCGGACAAGATGGTGGTGAGTGTGCCCTGAGCTACCCTCTCCCTTCACTGGTGCTGCATTCTGGAGCCCCCCTGCTCTCAGAGCCCCAACGTTGAGCAGAGGCTGGGCAGGGGTGGGTGAGGCAGGAAGCTGGGTTCCTAGGTGCTGGAGGAAGCCAGAGCCTCAGCAGGAATGCAGTTCTGCCAGCCCCTGACACTGGCCTTGGCCCTCCCAGCCTCAGTTTCCCCATCAGCAGCTCAGGTTCGCTACTTACTGTAAACACTCAGGGAAATTAGCAAGAATGAAGTGCACGGGGACAGTGATGCCAGCTGCCTCTGCAACAGACATGTAGAGACCCCTGCCTGGAGGCCTAGCTCTGGGCTCAGTTCCTGGTACAATCTCACAGGACCCTCCCAGTAACCCTGTGGATTGTGTCACTGTCCCTAGCGAACGAATGACACATGTGAGGCTCAGAGAGGTCAGAGAACCTACCTGGTGTCACATTCTATTGAGTGGCAGGGCTGAGCCTCACTCCTAGGTCTCCTGAGCCCTGGCACACCAGCAACTGCCTCCTGCCTCACCCACACCTGGCCAGGTGCTTCGGCACATAGGAAGGCTCTGGCCTGGGGATTTTTATTGTTGTTATGGCTTGTGCCTTGGCTTGGGCTCCACTTTGTTCTGGAAAGGATTGAGGGAGGAAGAAAATATAAGAATAGACACATTAAAGATTCAAGTAGGACATAAATCATAAATTATACCCCACTGGGCCCTGAGCTTCCTGGCAGCCAATGCAACAAGGGAGCCTGTTCAGCTCCACTGTCGCTGAGGGTCAGTGACAGGGGAGTGGGGTTGGCTGAGGAGAAACCCAGCACTTCCTGAGCCATCGGTGGGGAAGGAAGGGCCCCCAGGAGAGAGCTGGAGCCAAGTCCCAGGCAGTCATTCAGAGGAACGCAGGAATGAGGTCTGTGGGGCTGGTGCTCAGTGCTCAGCGGCCCAAGGGCTGGCATCCCATCCCCCTCAGTACAGTGCTGGGAGGTGTGACAGGGCTTAGGACTGTTCTGCCCCCGGGGTTGATGCCTACTTCCTGTCTTCCTGCCGCCCTCCCCCCACTCCCAGTCTCCTGGCCCTTCCCTTGCTCCTACTCCTGCTTCCGTCCCTAGGGCCCCGGGATCCTCCTCTCTGAAGACGACTCCTTGTATGAAGGCACCTTCACCAGGGACCTGACCCTTGTGGGGAAGGTGAGGACCACTGAGACCCACTCTACTCCCACCAAGGTCTTGGGTGGACCTTGTAATCTCCCCACTCAGACCCAGGGCTGAGGGTGTAGGCAGTGGGTGGGGAAGGTAGGGGAGGGCCTCTCTCATCTCCATGGCGTCCGGTGGGCACCGTGACGCCCTCCTGCTGTGGAGCTGTGATTCGATCCTGATGGTAGGCAGGAGGGGACAGGTGGACTTGCTCTGCAAAGGTGTACAGGGTGCTGGTAGCTGGGCTTTGTCTCCCGAGAGCCCCCTGGGTCGGAATCCACCCCTTCCACCGGCATCGGTGCCTTGGGTAGGGACCCCTGGAGTGACTGTCCTTCCACATAGTCCTGACCAAGCTGACCCAGCAGAAGGCAGTTGGGCCCTCCTTGGGCCTTTGGAAATGTGGGGGCTATTTCAGTCTCCTAATGACTGGGGGGCACTGTGGCATCTAAAGGGGGGAGGCCAGGAGTGCTCGGAATGGGACAGCCCAGGCAGCAGGACCTACCCTTCCCAGGCCCAGCATAGCTCATGCCTTCCCCAGGCCTCTTCCTACTTCTGGACTCATCCTGTGTCCCGCCCCTCCCCAAGTCCCACAGTAGTGGTTCTCCTGACCCGAGAGTCCCTCCCCCTCTCCCTCCCAGTCTCCCACCTTTGAGGTGAGCCCCTGGGCCATTGGCACAACTCCTGATCGGGGGCTCCTGTAGGTATGGACGATTATGAACCCCCAGGGTGGGGCCAATGGAATGGGTGGTGGGAAGGCGACCTGTCAGTCCCTAGCCTCTGTGACCTGGGATGGACAGGCACGAGGCCTGTCATGATTGGAGGGAAGGGCAGCTGGACAGACAGACAGGTGTCCCTGCCTCCTTTCCCTGGTTTGCAGGGCAAGGTCACCTTCCCCAATGGCTTCACCCTGGAGGGCTCTTTTGGCGGTGGGGCAGGGAAAGGACTGCATACCCAGGGTGTGCTAGACACAGCTGCCTTCCCGCCAGATCCACGCAGCACCCGAAAGAGGTGAGAGCCTGGCCGGCCCCTGGCCTGTGCATTCTGGAGTGTGTGTGTATGTGTGTGTGTGTGTGTGTGTGCGGTCACCCAGCCCTCGAGTCAGAGACTCCTGGGATCAAGGGCTAGGCATAACTTCACACACCACAAAACCAGAGAAAAATATTATGCAGAGACTTTGCTTAGACCCTGCTTTTTTTTAATCTGGGAAGGGTACACGGCTGTTTGTAAACACAGTACAAATAAGCAAGAATAAAATGGAAAATAAAAGTGTAAGTTGAACTTAAAGGAAGGGAAGGGACAAGTAAGTCCTGTGATAGTGATGACTGAGTGTGAATCTGGCTCTGAGTTCCCTGGCAGCCAAGGTAAAGAAGGGAATTTGCTAAGTGGTCTCATTGTCACTATCATGGGGTCTTTGAGAAGGGGATTGACTTCTTCCCCATGGGGACAGAGTTCTTCCTTGGAAAACTAGTTCAGATGTTGACTTGTACCATGTCTGTTGAGGTGCGGGTGGTATTTCTGATGGTCCCAGGCAGCATTTCAGGTGTGGGGAGGGAGTAGAGTTGATTATTAGACCCACTGTCCTTACATGCTTCTCCCTGACAGCAGGAGCTAGGAGTAGACGGCAAACCCCAGAAGCATGGCCAAGCCTGGGTGGGGTGCAGGTGTAGGAAAATCTGTGAACCTGACATGGGAAGGTGGGGCTCTATTAGGCACACACATGGCCAGACCCCCAGGCCTGCAGGTCAAGACAGAATCAAGCTCAGGAAGGAACCAGGTATGGTGGGAGGGAGCATGGGCTCTCCAGACAGGAGGATCCTGGACTTCGGGCCGTGTTCTCTTAGGCCAAGAACCTGCTGTCTGGACTTGGCCTCCAGCTCTCCAGATCTCTCTGTCTCCTTTCCAGGGCTCTGTATGTCCTTTTCTTCTCCACTGTGGAGTAGATTCTCTGTCCCTCTCTCTGCCTCTCCTTTCTTCTCCTGGAGCCTTGGAGGTCAGCGCCCCCCAGTCCACCCACCATTCCTGGGCCCCGGCTCGGGGCCAGGCAGGATGTCCCCACCTCTCCAAGGGCCTGGACGGTGTCCTGCCCACTACAGCCCCATCCCTATCTTCCCCCACCCTCCCCACTGCCTCTGTCGCAGGCAGCTAGGCGTGGGTACCTTCCCCGTGGAGAGCCGCTGGCAGGGGGTCTATGGCCCCTTCCGGGACTTCGTTAGTGCTGGCTGCCCTGGGGATGAGCAGGAGGCCCTGCTGGGCTTTCACGTGCAGAACTCGAGGGAGCTGCGCAAATCCCAGGAGTACCTGTGCTGCGAGAGGTAGGTGCATTTGCGCGTGCGCATGTGTGTGCGTGTGGGGGCACCTGCGTGTATATGTGTGTGTGTGCATGGGCGCACCTGCGCGCGCACGTGTGTGTGCATATGCGTGCACATGGGGGCACCCGCGGGGGCATCCAGAGGACCAGGGCGGGCGTCCATGGGGCTCCGAGTGGGCTGGAAGAAAGGCTTCCTGGAGGGGGCGGGCCGGGACCCACAGGTAGGCGAGAGACGTGTGTGCCTGGTGCCCCAGGACCCAGCCTGAGGCCTGTGCAGGCAGAATGGAGGACGTCCTGGATGAACTTTTGCTGCATCGGGAGCCCAGGGCCCTGCGGGAGTGCCTCGGGAAGGTGAGGGCCCTGGGGGAGGGGGTCTGAGGGGAGGGAGGCCATCTCATTGCCCCTGGTGCTGTCCGGATGGCCCAGGCCTACGAACCCCTTCTCCTCTGAGGGCCTCAGTGCTCCCATCTAGGAAATGGGAGCAGCCTTGGGAGCCTTGCTAGGACATGCTTTGCTCCAGCTCCTGGCGGTGAACACCTCTCTATTGCCTTTGCACCTGCCAGGCTCTGAGCAGCTCGCTGCACCCCTTGGGCAAGCTGCTGCGGACGCTGATGCTGACCTTCCAGGCCACGTATGCGGGCATCGGGGCCAACAAGCACCTACAGATGCTGGCCCAGGAGGAGGTGAAGCAGCACGCTCGGGAGCTCTGGGCCGCCTACAGGTGAGCTGCGTGGTCCCGGGGGACGACCGCAGCCCGGTCTGTGAGCACAGGCAGGTACAGCTCCGCCCTTCCCCGAGGTCGGGTGCTCAGCCTAGCTCCCTGGGCGGGAATGGTGCATCTGGATCGAGAAAGAACCAGAGAGTGCATTGGTCACTGTTCTGCTGGTGAGCAAAGGGGTTAGAAGGCAGGAGGTTATAGCAAGGACTGCCTGTAGCCAGAGTCCAAGCCTAGACCAGGCGCTGGGCTGACTCCTGACCCTAGGGGAGCTCTCAGCCCCCGTGGGCTAAGCCTCACTCTGGACTCACACCCCATCTCCAGTCTGGGCTGAGCCGAGACCCCGTCTGTTATTACAAGTGGGGGCCCCAGATGCTGCAGTTCCAGCATTCTGAGGCTGAGGTCCTGTGCTCCCAGCCTCCTAACTACAGAGGTCTGGGAGGCTGGGCTCCCCACGCCCCATGGCTCTGGGGGGTGGAGCTTGCCACCCTGGGCTTTGGTGACTCGGGCTCTGTGGGAAGTGGCAGCTCTGCAGTCCATGCCATCCGTTTACAGAGGTCTGCTGCAGGTGGCCTTACGGCGCAAGGGCCAGGCTCCAGAGGAGGACGAGGATCCAGAGGCAAGGTGACCGCTCCCGTGGGGTCTGCAGGGTCCTTGTCCCGGGGGTAGCCAGGCTCAGGACCAGGGAGGCTGCCCACCTTCGCTTCTGGAGCCTCCCTTGGGGCATTGGGGTGCTTCCAGGGAAGTGTTGGGGACTCATGCTACTGACCGTTGTTTGTTGAGCATCTGAGGATCAGAAGGTCCCATGACCTCTTCATTGGGTCATGTGGGCAGGGCCCCCGCCTCGAGGTATCAGGTACATCTTTGTTGGAAAGTTCCTGTCCCAGCCTCCTCTCTATGGTGCCCAGAAGGTGAGCCACCGCCCCAGGTGCCCTCTCCCCTCTACACGAAGATGGGGAAGCTGAGTCCTGGCAGCGGCCGAGCCCGAGGCCACACAGAGCAGGAGTGAAGTGCATCGTTAAATCTGTCTCTTTCTGTCCCCCAAGACCAGACTTTATAGTTGGCCTTCCGATTTCAGGCCTAGAGATCCCGATCAGGGAGGCCTATGGCTGCATTGCCAGAGACATGGAGATGGGGTTAGACGTTAGGTAGAACTTCCCCCACAGAGTGTTAGGAAGCCCAGAAAACGAGGAGGCTAAGCCTGGATCAGCATGGCATGGCTCTCGTGTGCTTTGCTGCAAGTCCCTCGTCTAGTCGGGGCCTGGGTTTTGCTTTCGATCACATGGGGATCAAATACTGCCCCAGCCGCCATAGTGGTTCTCGGCATCCAACGAGAGGATCCGGCGCCACGGATTTCAACCGAGGGAGTGAATCACTGAGAACGGATTTCGGAAGCATTTTCTAGGGAGTGGAGGAGGCAGGGACGCTGTTTGCTGTGCGACAAGGAGCTCTGTGGGCTTTTTGAGGGGCAGGCCAAGTAGGGATCCCTCCCCCCGGGGCCCACCCTGCCGGCCCCAACCTGTTCTGCCGCTGTCACTCAGGGACCTGCAGGTGCATGGCCTCGTGCTGCCCCTTATGCTGCCCAGCTTCTACTCGGAGCTCTTCACTCTCTACCTGCTTCTCCACGAGTCGGAGGACAGTCTCTACAGCCAGGGCATTGCCAACCTGAGCCTCTTCCCTGACACCAAGCTGCTCGAGTTCCTGGACGTGCAGAAGTAAGCCTTCTCTCCTTGCCATGTTTGCCAGGGCCCGTGTGCACAGAGGGTACACACAGAGTTCAATGGTCTTTAGCAGAAAAGGGTATGGTGTTCATTGGCTCACATACCCATGAAGTTCTAGCTTTATGTTAGTGTGGCTAGCTTCAGGTGTGGCTAGATCTAGCTGCTTAACTACCTAGTGAAGGGAAGCAACTTCTCTTTTTCTCTTGATGTATCTCTGGCTCCCATTTATGGTACCAAACATGGTACCAGCCACTCAAGGTTTATACTCCACCAGCTCTGTCCCCCACTGTGCCCCAAGAAGCCTGTGTCCCCTTCCTAACAGCTCCAGCAGGGCCCCTGAAGTCCCTCACTGGCTTGTCTTGGTGTGTGAGCCCATCCCTAAATGCGGTCTGTGGCCCACATAGGCCAATCTACTTCCATATCTACTATGGGGGCTGGAGTGAGGTGTTCTGCTCCCAGCAACTAGACTGAGAGTTGAGGTGGGGAGCTCCTCAAGGGGAAACTGAGGACTGTTCTGGGAGCAAGGCCCTTTTACCCTCAGTTGCTAAAACATCCTTTCTCCTCAGTGTCCCTTCTGAGCTCTTGATGCTACAAGTGACCACCTGCCCGACAGAGGGCATGGGTGCTCTCTCTCCCCCCACACCCAGTTTCCCTTGTCACACAGCTGTGATGTTTCCCACCCACCCACGCTGAAACTCCCATTTCCCCTTCCATAGTGAATGTCTCCTGCAACTGAAGAGCCACCAGACCAGAGGGCTGGGTGCCAGCAGCTTCCCGAGTGTCCCCTCCTCCCCACCTCCTGCTGCCGCCTCTGCTGCTTCCTCCATGCTTGCCTCTCTGCTCCATTGTCTCCCCAAGTCCCTGCCCTGTGCTGTGTCGCTCCCTATTCACCAGCCTGTCTCGGCTCACAAAGCCTCCAGAACAGTCTCTTCCACTGTCATTCTCTGGCCCAAGCCCCGGGACTTTGCTCACAGGGTCTCTTGGCCTGCAGCGCTGCCCCTCACCCCTCTCTAAGTTTTGGGGCGCTGTCTCCTCCAGGAATCTCTCCCATCCTCCCCAGCCTCCATGCAAGCGCTCTGAGAGGCCATCATGGACCCCTGTCCTGTGCTCAGCCCTGCTGGGGGACACAGTGTACAGGGAATGTGCCCCCTGACCTCAGACCCTGCCCCCTCCTCCTCGTAAAGGCTCTGTGTCACTCTTGTTTCATTTCAGGCACCTGTGGCCCCTCAAGGACCTCACGCTGACAACCAATCAGGTGAGAAGGTGGGTCCATTACCTGCCCCAGGTAGGGGGAGGCCTGAGCGTTGAGCAGGGCCCGCAGAGTCTGCTCATCCTCCGCCTCCCTGCTGCAGAGGGGCCCAGGCAGTGCTGGCCAACAGGTGTGGGGGACACCCACCTTTCTGGGTTGTTCTGATCTCCTGTGTGGGTGAGGGGGCAGCCGCTGGCACCCCTGTGAGCAGGTGCAGACCCAGGCTCTGCCCCTCTTCCTGGCTGTGCGGCTGTGGGCAGAGTACTTGTCTCTGAGCCTCAGTTCCCCCATGGGCTAGAGTACTCCCTGCTGGGGGGTTGGTGCTCCCTCTTGAGAGCTACACACAAGATGGTGGCTCTCCAGGTGTGCGTGCTGGGCCAGCAGCAGCTGGGAAGCTGTTAGAACAGCAGATTCTTGGACCGCCCCCACCCCTGACCCAGACGTACTGAGTCAAACTCAGAGTGGACCTGAACTCTGTGTTTCAACAAGTCCTTGGGTTGAGAGCCGCTGACTTAGGGACCCACCCCCAGTGGCTCCCAGTGGCTCTCAGTGGCCATTGGGATAGTTATCTTCCTTCCCAACCTCCTGGAGACCATTATCCCACTTTACAGTTGCGTAAACTGAGGCTCACGGTGGAGCTGTGACTTGCCCTGGGTCACTCAACCCTCAGGGCGGGGATGCCCTGGAACCAGTGATGGGGAACCATGGGTGGCGAGAGCTCTGACTCTGGGAGGGAGGGGGTGACAGTGCTGGGGTGACCGTGACCTCATCGTCTGTTCCCCCTGCCCCTCCCACCACTGTAGAGACTCTCCCTGGTCAGGGACAAGTGCTTCCTGTCAGCCACTGAGTGTCTGCAGAAGATCATGTGAGTTCACGCCCTGGGCAGGATGGGGGGTGGGGGGACAGGAGTGTGGGGGCCCTGGTTGGGGCTGAACATGAGGGCCCCCGCCACAGCACTACGGTGGATCCCCGGGAGAAGCTGGAGGTGCTGGAGAGGACATATGGGGAGATTGAGGCCACCGTGTCGCGTGTGCTGGGCCAGGAGCACAAGCTGCCCATGGACGACCTATTGCCACTGCTTATCTATGTGGTGTCACGTGCCCGGTGAGCCCTAGCCGGGGGGAGGGGTGCTGGGGGGTGAGCTACGGGAGGGCCCCATCCCATCCTGCAGAGAAACCCCACCTACGGTCCCGTGGGTCCAGGAGAAGAGCGGGGACCGTAGCCCAGGTGGCCAGCCATCCGGGCCAGGGCTCCTTCCCGGGCTGCTTGGCACCTGTCGCCGATGGGCCCCCTCTCCCTCTCACTGTGGGGCTGGCTGTTCTCCAGAATCCAGCACCTGGGAGCCGAGATCCACCTGATTCGTGACATGATGAACCCCATCCACACAGGAGGCTTGTATGACTTCTTGCTCACGGCCCTGGAGGTGAGGGACCGAGCTCTTGGACGGAGGCAAAAATACTCTGGCCTGTGGGGCAGACGCCTTCCCTGCCCTGGACACTGTTGTGGTGATGACCCCAGATTCACTGCTTGTATGTGCTTCTGTGGGGAGGGCCCCACAGGGTCCCTGGTCCTGCCCTTGTTAAAGGGGCTGGGGAAGGGCTCCCTACTTCATCCCAGCCCTTGCGTCCCTGGGACCTCCGGCATGTTCCGGGCTGCCTCCCTGAGCGTAACAGGAGAGGGGAGGCCCCCCTTCCTTGCAGACCATGGCTGAGGCTGAATTGGAGTCAGGGTGGTCCAGGACGGGGAGATGGGTGCATCCCAGTATTGGGCCGTCTTTGCCCGGGGCCAGGGGCGGGAGAGGCTGAGGCCCCCTCAGCCTCGCCTCTTTCCCACCAGTCCTGTTACGAGCACATCCAGAAGGAAGACATGAGGCTGCACCGCTTTCCTGGCCGCTGGGACTCCAAGGAGGCCTGGTAGCTGGGCTGGCCTGGGCCCACTGCAGAGCGGAGAGGGGCTACCGCGGACTTCCCTGGGGAGCAAGCCTGGCCCGGCCAGGGCCTCATCACCCGCAGAGCAGACGGCAGACTGGAGGTGGCTCTCGGAGGAGACAAGCAGTTAGTGTCTCCCAAGGAGATGCGGCTGCTACCGCCCCTGAGCACTGATGGCAATGACACTGGAGCCGGGGGCTTCCCCTACCCCTCAACCTGCCGCTAGGTCAGTCTCAAGGATGACCTCCTGGACCTCCCTCGGCTCACAGGTTTTTTGCCACCCGAGCCTCTCCAGCCTCAGTGTTGTTGTCTGTGTCCCAGTGGCCCCGATGGTCTGTGATGGACCTTCCGCCCATCTTGCTGGATTCTGGAGTCCTTCTGGAAGTTTTCCATTAGTCTGCTGGGCTGAAATCCTCCCATCATTGTCGGTGTTGTTCCCTGTTCTCCACTCTCGGTCCGAGGCTCCAGGTGGCTAGTGACTGCTCTGTGTATTAGAATTCTTGTCCATGAGCGGCCTCCTGGGGGCCTTCCTCTTTCCCAACTCTGTCCCAGGGTGGAGCTGACCTCTCGGGGAGGCAAGGCCGAACAGACTCCCGGGCCCCCTGGCCTGTTGGGTGGTCTCTGGCCTGGCCCTTCCCCTTGGTGGTATGCAATCGAGCAGGGAGGGGCTCGGGGGTGTCTGCTGCGGCTGTGCCTCTGTGGGGTACATGGGGCACACGGAGCAAGCCGCGGGGCAGAGTGGGGGCACTCGCCTTGTTCTCCTCGCCTCCCGCGGGCCCCACGTGCCAGCAAACCACACACCTATGGCCCACGGGCCTGTGCACAGGAGGACAGCAGGGGTGTGGGGCCATCTGTGCCCTGTCCAGGTTTGGGACCCTGTGGGGGTGGGGGGAGCCCAGGGGGAGTTCAGGAGCCTTTGGGAGCAGAGGACTTTGCTCCCATGATGGTTCTTGTGTGAGACTAAGAGACACAGGAGCAAGGACATGGGGCGGCTTCATCCCTGGCCGGCCTCATTCCTTGTCCCTACAGTGAGGGCCTTGGACTGGGTGACCTAGACAGGCTCCCCCTATGCTAACGGGATGTGCAACGGTAGGCAGGGTGACTGTGTTCTGAAGGGGTCCAGGGGCAAAGTGTGGGAAGAAGGTAGATTTATGCAGGGACATGGCCCCAGAAGGCAAGCTGGGCCCCAAGGTGGCCACCATGGCCCCCTTGCCACCGTGCCCTGGGTTTTAAGCGATCAGGTCACCATTCTTGGCTGTGCTTTCTGTAACCAGAGCACTGACCTCGAGGCCTGTGGGGGAGGTGCTGAGGGAGGTGCTGAGAAAGCCCAGTCACCCATGAGCCCAAGGCTGAGTCCCTACTGGGGACTTGGGGGTGGGGAGCTGCTGGTTGTGGGAGGGCGTCACTCACAGATCCTCAGATGATGTAGGGCCATGGGGCGGGTGTGAAGCTTTCTCCGGCTGGTTCCACTGAGCATGGCAGTGTGAACGAAGTCTTGGGCTCTGGTTTTGCCAGAAACCCCTGTGGTGTCCCCCACCGAGGTCCCTGGAAGGGGGTGGCACTGATGGAGGCTGCGAATGTCCAGATGTCACGGGCGTTCCTGCTTCCCCAGGACTCTGGCAGCCCCCCAGTCCTTTAATCCTCTTCAGTGGTCATCAGCAAGTTCTCATCCCTGGATTTGGGGCTGAGAAAGAGACACTGGAGAGATCAGATGGCCTGTCCGCGAGCCGATGTGCCTGAGTCACACAGCCCGACCACCCCCTTCCCTCCCACTGCAGCCTCTCATGCAACCTCTCAGCCCCTGCTTCCCCTGCACCCCATTTCCCTTCTGCCCCTGCCTGCTCTCCAGCTCCTGCCCCTTGTTGTTCTGTGCCCAGACGTGCCCTCCTCTAGCCTACTGGGTCCTAGGATACTCCATCTTCCCAGGCCCAGCTCCCATGAGACCCTTGTGTCCTGAGGAAGGGGCCTCCCAGCTCTCCTCTAGGGCCCATTTCCTGTCCCTGTCACATTCCTGGGGCACGACAGATGGGTGCCTGCTCCCTAGCCCCGTCCTCCAGCTACAGTGTTCACCTTCTCTCCCTGGACTGGTGCCGATGACCGTGGGTGCTGAGGGTGGAAACAGGTTGACTCAGGAAGGGTCAGGCCGGGAAGGGATGCGGGCCCCAGGGCAGATCTGCGTGCAAGGCTGCCCTGGGCAGCAGCACCTGTGAGTACAGAAGCTGCCCAGGTGTAGCCGGCACAGGCAGGGGCCCACTGTGGAGCGGAGACCTGGCTAAGCTCAGGCCAGGAGCAGACAAGAGGTTGATGCCAATGCCCCAGAGAAAGGAAAAGAGGAACAGACGCCCTCTCTGTACCCCCAGGCTCACCAATGTGGCCAGTCCAGCATGTGTCTCCACGCACTAATCTGTTGCAGGGTTGAGCTCCCAGGTTACAGCTGTTGGACGGTTGTGGTTGGTGGAGACGGTGTCCTCCTGGAGGGGATTCAGGATGCAGAGGGGCCCCATGAAGTCCCTTGTAGGGACAGCCTCCCCCACTCAGCAGGCCTCACCAGGACCCTCTTGGGTGCCAGCCCTGTTCCCTGCATGGTGTTCCTCACGGAACAGGTGAGGAGGGCTGGCTCTCTTCCCAGAAAGGCGCCCATGGCAGAGAGAAGAGAAAGCCAGCGAAGCCGAGTCCGTGGCTACTCCAGAGTGAGAGCTGGGGGACAACTAGAGGGCCCCAACTCCTGACCAGTCCTCTATTCAGATCACCCCTGAGGGTGCTGGGAGCCAGGGCAGGCCCAGGCTGCCCATCCCTGGCCCACTGTAGCCTCGGAGAAGGCTGGAGGGAGTGGGGGCGGGGGCCGGGCGGGCAGAGGGTGCAGGATTGCTGGAGAAGTCTCAGCAATGCTGTTGTGTAAACGCTCCCTTAGTGGGGATCCTGAGTGAGAGCCACCTGGCCTCAGCTGTCCGCTCTCCCAGAGAGGTGGCTGGGCACTAGGGAGGGGATAAGTTCAGGATTTGGGTCAAGGTCAATGTTAGGGATTAAGGTTAAGGTCAGAAGCAGGGTCAGTGTCAGGTTAGGGTTAGGGGTTAGGATAGGAGTGAGGGCGAGAGTTGAGAAGGAATGATGGTCAAGGTCGGAGTTCAGTCAAGGTCAGAGTGAGGGTACAATCAGGTTCCGGGTCCAGATCAGGACTTTCCTGGTTGGCCTTGTCCAGGGTTGTGCAGACGGGAGCTCTGGCTTTTATTACTCTTGCTATGGGCAGGAATCAGAGGTAGGGGCCAGGCAGCCAAGACCTCGGTCTCTCTGTGACTGTGGCCCAGTCCTTCCCCTTCCTGCGTCCTGTTTGGCACCTGCAAGGACAGTTGCTGTGCAAGACCACTGTTCTGCCGTCTGGGGAAGGAGAGGAAAAGCAGGCAGAAGGTAGAGCTGGGACCCAGGTGCTGCGGACATCCCTGTGTCGTGACCCCTTCCAGGTGTGGTGCTCCGTGCCCGTAGAGGGAAGGACTCGGTTTGAATGTAGAACGAGACTCAAGCAACTACGCACATTGTTCACGACACACCTGAGGCTGGGGGCTACGTCCCGCTCCCCTCCGCATCCTGCTGCGATTTTAAACAGAAATGTTCATTCCGCGAGGCAGCCCAGGGGGAGAGTGTGGCAGGGACTCAAAACCTGTGGGGGTAAGACCTGCTGGCCCCTGTGTTGGGGAAGTTCTGGAGGTGTCTGGGGACACCTTGGGTGAAAGCTGCTGTTGGCTGGGGACAGGGGAGTCCTGCCCTGGCTTTTCCCTGAGCCCATGAAACCTTCCCTCGTTCTGCTGGCTGGGAAGGACACGCAGGGGCTGGCCAGCCCAGAGCAGCATCAAGGCCCTTCCTCTGTGTCCTGAGGGGCAGGGTACACTGCACCCCCCAGCTGCTGATCCCTCAGGGGGGCAGCCTGGAGCTGGGACACTGTGCCCAGTGCAGGGGGGACTCGGTCTATGTGTGCGGAAGGGGGGAGGACATTCGAGAAGGGGCTAGCAGTCCTGCTACCCCCATGCAGTCCTTGGACTGTCACTCCCAGGCCTGACTTCAGAAGCCAGTGTTTCCCCCCAAACTGCTGCAGTCCTCATGAGACCCTCCTAAAAGGAGTGGCAGTGGAAGAGAAAGCAAGGGACTACCAACGCACGTGGGACTTTGGTCTCAAGAAGCCACTGCTTCATACAGAGGGATGCTGTTCATACGGCCACACCAGGCTCAGTGTCAGAAACCAGGTACAGACCATCAGCTGGTACACCTTGCCTAAATGGTGCAGACCAGCTGTCACAGGTTGCCTCTGAGCTGTCCCAGACACCAGCGCAGGACCTTATCCCTCACTAGTTCATGCATTTCATTTGGTTTGGCCAAGGGTCCGTACCAGGCTGCAGGCATCCCCAGGGGTAAGCAGAGGTGACAGAGATGAGCGGAGAGGAGCCGTGTACTTACACAGGGAGCGTTGCCACTGCTTCCGAGGAAAGGTGGCCTCGGGGACTGGGGGCTGTCTGCATCCCATGGGTCCCATCCTGAGTGGGGCCCTGCTCACTGCTGGAGAAAGAGCCCAGAAGACACTTGCCCTCTGTGTGGGCAGGACAGGACAAGAGGTCTGTGTGCTGGCAGATGGCACTATGGCACTGGACCTTGAGGAATGAAGTTGCCAGAGGGAGGGATGGCCTGCCTAGCAAGATGGAAAGGCAGGGACAAGGGCTTGGCTTTCCCAGAATGCAGAGGGTTGGGAATGAGTCAAGGAGAGGTCAGGTAAACCCAAAGTGAGGAAGGCTTGCAACACTGATGGGGGCCTTTTCCATTTCCTGATTTTCAGCCTCCCATGATGTTGTCCTCTGTCCTGGTTGGAGGTTGGTGGTTGTCAAATACCCACCAGTTTTTTCTCCCTCTTCCCAGCAAGACATGGAGGCAGGGGCCCCTCCCCTTCAACCTCGGCCTTCTGAGGCTGGGCTCCAGTAGCTCCCATGTCCTCTGCCAGTTCACTTGGACACGTAGGCTGGGAGCATGTCACCACAGTGAGAAGTTGCTGCCCCGAGCAGCCAGGTGGGGAGACCATGTGGGGACACCGGAGAGAGAGATGGATGCCCAGCAGACTGAGCTCCTCTGGGATCCAGTTGCTTGGGTCTCCCAGCCCAGACCCTGAGCATGTGAACGAAAACAGTTTTGGGTGACTGCTGCCTCGGCTGCCATCTGGCTGGAACCTTAGGAGATGGCCCCTACCCCAAGCTGAGCTGCCTCGCCAAGCCTGTCAACCCCAAATTCAGGAGCAAACCACACAACTGCTGGTGTTTCAAGCCACTGTCTGGGGGTGTCTTTTTGATGCAACAGCAAGGACATAGAACCGTCCTTTATTATTCACTACCTATCCTTTCATCAAAAACACTTCTATATGCTTCCTTTTTAAAACTGGAATGAATTAGGATGGGAAGCTTCATATCCCCATGGTACGTGGAAGTCTGCCATTAATGGCCATAAATGGAAGACAATTGTATAAAGCAACACAGGAAATGGAACTACGTGATCAGTTTCTACATAGGGACAGTGGCCTCCTACACCCCACCTCCCCTGGGTGGGGCTGTGTCCCACTGGCGGCTTCCCAGCACTTGCAGAACCTATTCTGGAGCCCCCTTCTAAGCCCCGCCACCAGCTGAGATGCACCCCTTTCTCAGAGGTCCGGGTTCCTGCCCCATGAGGTTCATGGTCCAAGCTTCCAAGTTTCACTATTTCCAGCCTCTTTCCCTTCTTCCTCCAGCCCTAGGGAGAGGGGCTGCTTTCTGTAATTCTTTGAGAATTCTTGCTCTGCCATTTCAGTTCTTCAGCTGCTGGGTGTGGAAGGCAACATCATTGTCACCCTAAGATATCCACGCTCTAATCCTCAGAGCCTGTGAAATAATCACCTTAATGGCCAAAGGGACTCTGTAGTTGTGATTAAGGATCCTGCAATAGGGAAATTATCCTGGATTACCTGCGTGAGCCCAGTCTAATCAGGAGGGTCCTTAAAAGTGGAAGGCAGAAGAAAATCAGAGGGAGATGTGGCTCAGAGGAATGGCCCGAGAGACAGGGAACAGGACAGAAAGCCTCTAGAAGCTGCAAGAGGAGAAGAAATGGACTCTGCCCCAGTGAGCTTCCAGAAAGGAGCACCGCCCAAATGAGAACTAGGCTAGATTTCTAACCTCCAGAACTAAAAGATAATGAATTTATGTTGTTTCTAGCCACTCCATTTGTGGTAATTTGCGATAACAGCCATAGAAAACACACACACAGGTTAACACTTATGTATGAAATTCTCTCAATATAACATGTGGTCATCCTCCCCAGCCCTGGGGACACAGGTTCCCTCCCACTCCCTCAAGTCCTGCCTGCTCCCTGTCACTCCAGATGGTGGGCAGACCCCCCTTCTCCTGCCTCTGCCTCTGGAGGCTGGAGGGCTATGGCTCTCAGCAAGCTCTTCCCTCTGCTGTCTCTGACCTCATACTTCCCATCCCTGGTCCCCTGATGACACAGAGTCCCCAGGATTCAAGGACCCCAGGAAGCCAAGACTCTGTCCCCTCCTCGCTTGTGACATCTTCAGCACATATATATTCCTCTGTCATTGTGTAGGACCTTCTCAAAGCCAGAACTTTTGTCTTTAAACCCTCTCCAGGCCCTTCTGATCATGTGGATTCCACTTACTCAGGGCAGGTGACAAACCAGACCCCCTCCAGTTCTCTTAAAAAGGAGTGGTGTTGCTTCCTCCAAGAACCCTCACAAAAACGAGTATCAGATAAATTGAATAGTTAGAAAGTAAAAATAAGATTCTAAGAAAATTAAAAGATCAGAGAGTAAGTATGCAAATTAGGATGTGAAAGATTAGGATGTGGACAAGCATCAACTCCTGTTTGCTGCTGCCTAAAGGTTCTTTGGGCAAAGTTAAAACAGTGGACAACCTGACCGGCCGTACCACCTGTCAGAGCATAGGCTACAAAACTGATTCAGAAGCGGAGGGACAAATGAAGTCCCTGTGTATGTAAATAATAGGTTTGGTGTTGCTGAGCAGAATATCCAAGATAGCCCAAAAGTTTCAGGAATTATTGACTGGGGTAGCTGTGCTCCTGATGTGCCAGACAATATAGAGAAAACCCGTGTGGATTGAGAAAGGAATTATAAATTTAGCTTTGAACTACTGTTTCTATTTTTAAAAAGGTGATTTATTTTCATGTATCTGTTAGTCATCTATTTAAAAGACAGGACGCGAATCTTTGCAGTGTTTATTGACTCTAGGAATTGTTTCCTTCCTTCTCTCTTGCTGGTGGTTCTTATCAGGCCTGGGAAGAGTAATAATGTAGCACCTGGGGGCAAAGAGGCAGCCTAATAGCTTGGCACTGGGGGCCACGATAAAAAGGATTTCCATGGCAATGTTGACCTTCCTCTTGGTGCTGTGATGGACAGGGAGGAAGGTGTCCTAGGCACTGCAGGAGACCAGCATGCCTGAACTTGGCTTCATCGAACATGTCAGTCTTCCGGACAGGAAAGCCACAGCGATGCTCCCCAAGGCCAAGGATTCCAGGTATCCCTGAACATAGCAGAAGTCAGTGACAGAGCCCTCACTGCATCCAGTGATGTGTGTAGACACAGAGTGTGTGTGCATTTCAGTGAAAGGAGGAAGAGATTCCCAACCAGATTCCACAGACAGTGACTTGGATCAAAGCACAGATGGGAATGACATTAGGTGCTCCTAATAACAACGCTGCCTTGTCCTCTTCCTTGGCACAGTCATCTTGAAAGCCAAAAATCACAGTGATGATTTTAGCCACAACAGTGAAAGTAGCCACAGCGAACGCGAATGCAAATGTCGTTTGTTGAAGTACGCAGGTGCCTTTGTTGGGAGGGGCAATGAAGAAGAAGAAACAGGGGAAGCCCAGGAAAAGATTGGTGAGCAGGATGTAGCTGAGAGTTGGCTGTTGGCCTTGACAAAGGGACGTCTTGGTGCTTCACAGAGACCCCAAGGACCACAGCCATGGGGACAGAGAAGCATAGATCTGTGCAGGCTGGAGTCATCCCAGTGGGTCTTGATAAGTCAGGAAGGTTGGTTTCTTTGGGAGACAGTGACCTTGATCTGGGCTTGAGTACAGAAGATATGGTATGAAATTTGTCCCTCATTTTAATTCAAGTGATTAGTGGTCCTACCTCGGCTCTGGAAGATACTCAGGGCAGCCTCCGCTCACGAACCAGACTGGTCTGGATGATGGAGTCTCTCTAACTTTCTCTTTGCATGCTAAGGGGGAGGCTGCAGTTGCTGATACATTCTACCAAACCTGGATTCATCCCTTGGGCCAAGGGGAGCTGTCAATACAGAAACTTAAGGAGAAAGCCACTTGGCTTTCTAAGGTAGAAAGATGGTTTGATGGGATTTGATCTGCTGGTTGGATCCAGGACCCTAGAGGAATTGGCTCTGGTGCAGACTGGCTTCTTCCTGTGGCTTGAAGCCCCGCTCATAGTTGGCGTAGTGGCTGTATTCATCAAACTAAATGAATCTGGCTAGCATGTCAGGCAGATGGATCAGGTCAAGAATGAATTCTTCTAAATCCTGTGCAAGTGTCTTTCCAGAAAACGACACCATCTTTCTCTTCTGTTTTACTTTCCTTAGTTTTGTCCTCTGCCTTCTTCATATCCTTCCCTCCTCTTGTCTCAAGTTCTATGTAGACTCAGGAGCTATCCTGACAGACAGCCTTCTGGGGCTGGTAGGATCTGAATGGGGCCACTGTGGTGACTGTGGGGGCACGGACCACCCATCACTAAGGACTCTCAAGGTGTAAGTGTACAGTTATGTTTATTATTTTTTTTTAAGATTTCACTTATTTATTTGACAGACAGAGATCACAAGTAGGCAGAAAAGCAGGCAGAGAGAGAGAGGAGGAAGCAGGTTCCCTGCTGAGCAGAGAGCCCGATGCGGGGCTCGATCCCAGGACCCTGGGATCATGACCTAAGCTGAAGGCAGAGGCTTTAACCCACTGAGCCACCCAGGAGCCCCTAGTTATGTTTATTATTAACTACGGGCCAAGGAGCTTCAGACTACAGGTGGAGAGATTGTGGGAAGTTTCCAGAAGCATCACACCCTTGTAACGCCCTTCACTTTATAGACCAAAGGGAAACATTGGGACAGTTATGAAATCCTGAAAAATTCCTGTTCAGGAAGTGGTCTTAGAAAACAGAGAAGCATCTGAAACTTAGCAACTGACCTCAGCCTGTTTTATGTCAATGGACTTACACCAGCTGAGCTAGCTGTCTGCTAAAAGAGGGAGGAAGTAAGCCTGGAGTGATATCCGCCCTGCTTTGAATGGGGTGTTATTTAGAGGACTTTGTCTTCAAACTGCGCGCTTGTGCTATAGGCAAATGCTTCATGCCTATTCGTCCGAAAGAGAAGTTTTGGGTGTCATAACAGATTGTGAGCGTTGTTCCAGACTCTAGGGCTATACTGGATGCCAAGGCAGCCAAAGTTTCTGCCTTCGCTTTCAGCCTCTGAAACCAACCCCACTCCTGGAGATGGGTCCTAGCCCTTCCCGGCCCTGGGCTAACTTACCTACCCTTTCCCCACAGCCAGACCATGTTGCTAGAACCACCCCTCACAGTCTTCTCCCATCTCAGTTCTCAAGTTCTCCCAAAGTTGGCCTCCAGCCCAGTGGGTGCTTTATCCTGTTGATCTTTTCATACATCAGAGAGGAGGGAGGCCGTGTCGGTTCACCTCCAGGGAGTCAAGTTTTCCAAAGGGCAGCAATTAGGGCTATTCAGATCTCTGAGAGTTCACCATGCCAATGGGGCAGAATGAAGCCAATGGGCTTCAAGGCCTGAGTCATCCTCTAAAGCTCTTTTTGACCTTGAACAAACGAATCCTATGGGTTACATCAATTATTTTCCAGGAACAAACCAGTTCCATAGAAACATGTTGTTTTCTAGAAGAGAATTCCAGTAGAGCTTTAAAAATGACAAGTTACATTCACACAGGAGGATATGAAAATTTGACTTTATTGGGGCACCTGGGTGGCTCAGTGGGTTAAAGCCTCTGCCTTCAACTCAGGTCATGATCCCAGGGTCCTGGGATCGAGCCCCGCATTGGGCTCTCTGCTCAGCAGGGAGCCTGCTTCCTCCTCTCTCTCTGCCTGCCTCTCTGCCTACTTGTGATCTCTGTCTGTCAAATAAACAAATAAAATCTTTAAAAAAAAAGAAAATTTGACTTTACTTATCAGTCCTATGAGAGTAATTTCATACTGCTTATATTTATGTGCATTACAAAAAAAGCATCTAAAACACTTGTAGGGGTGTCTGGGTGGCTCAATCATTAGGCATCTGCCTTCAGTTCAGGTCATGATCCCAGGGTCCTGGGATCAAGCCCTGCATTGGGCTCCCTGCTCAGGGGGAAGCCTGCTTCTCCCTCTCCCACTCCCACTCCCCCTGCTTGTGTTCCCTCTCTCAATGTCTCTCTCTCTCTCTGTGTCAATTAAATAAATACATGAAATATTTAAAAAAAAATAACAAACACTTGTAACCAAAACATACCAAGCAATAAAAATCTTTTCAGTACAGATTCAGCCTGGGAATAAGATAGAACCCAAAAAGTTAGCAGTGCTTGGGTATTTCAAAAGATAGACATCTTGGGGCATCTGGGTGGCTCAGTCAGTTAAGCGGCCAACTCCTGATTTCAGGTCAGGTCATGGTCTCAGTGTCATGAGATCAAGCCCCGTGCTGGGCTCCATGTTCAGCAGGGAGTCTGCTGGAGGATTCTCTCTCCTCTCCCTCCACCCCTCCCCAACTAGTGCATGCACTTATGCATGCACGCTCCCTCAAATAAATAAATCTTAAAAAGAAAAGAAAAGAAACAAAGACATCTCTTTTTGATACTCAGAGACGGGACGTTTACAAATGGTTTCACCTGTCAGCACACCCATAGTAAAACCTTTCCCATGGAAGGATTCCTGCCAAGTCTCTATCCCCCATTTAGAAGACTAAACAGACATCAAAATAGGCCCTGAGATGTCTATTTTTACTATTTTACTATTTTTACTATCTAAACAGTGTCCTGACTGGGGGATAGAAAACCTTCTCCATATTACACTCTATTTTAAAAGTACTACATCCACCAAGTTTCTAAGGGACCTTCTATAACCCACCAAGCCAGCTCTCTTGCACCTCTCCTGAGTAAGCCATCACTCATGAAAACGAGGTGACAACTGCCCAGAGGAAGGGAGGATGGGGGATTCTGAGCTTCTCTTATAAAATGAAGCAATCTAAAGATGATATATTTTATTGCTTTAAAATTACCATCACCCTTAAATGGGGGTGTAGTGACCTGATGCTAAACCTTGTAAACCTCAGGAGGTGGAACTGACAATTTGAAGATGCACCTGGTGGATCTGTAAGTGGCCTAGAGGGGAGGTTTAAAGGGAAGGGAAGGAGTTGGGGTGACCGGGTTTTAGTGTGAGTATCTGGGCAGGTGGGGTACTGCTTACAGTGAGAATGAGATTGGGGGTTTGTGAAAGTTGGGGGTGGGTATGGAGAAACTTTCTGGAAAAATCTCCTTAGAAGAAAAATTTCTTTGCTCTTAAAAGTCTCAAGGTAGAGGCAGGCTTTAAGTGAACTCATTCGATGGCCTTTGGTGACTCTGAAGATTTTCACTCATAGAAGCTTAGCAATCTATTCAGTTGTTTACCCATGACTGTCACCGTCTGTTTGCATCCCTTAACCTACCAGGGGTCAGGTACCATACTTGGTTTATGAGGAACTGTGTTTGAAGATGATGCAGCTAAATCTGAGACCTAATACAACTTGACTGAGAACAACCAGCTACAAACATGCACAGTAAGTTCTCTTCCAGTGTATTTATATTGTATGAAAAGTCAGCCCAATCCAGTAGGTGCTTTGTAGCTTCCAAACAAACAGCACTGGTCCTTGTGAAATGCCTGCTACCCAGAACCTTCTCCTGACCACCAGGGCCTTCCTCCAGTGAGGGCACAGTCCTGTGGACCAGCTAAGAAAAGTGAGTTTGAGAGCAATGTCTTTGAAAAACCCTTGGAACCCTCTTGGAATATATTTATGGTGACCCTATTTCTTCACCAAACCTTTTGACACAGGATCAGATACTGGTAGCCCATTTGCAGTAGGGATTGCTCTAGAAAGTCCAGCTTATTCAGTTTCTCTGGAGACAGAAGTGGGAGGATCTGTTTGCAGGATTTAGTCCCTGGAGTGAGTGAACTCTGGATGGTTTCCTCCCAGGGAATAACCCCTCATACCAGATGTCTCAGACTGACACTTTCCCCTGGAACTATAGCTTGGTGTTCTAGAACATTATCCAAAACCCGGGGCCTCAAGTCCTGGCCAAAGTTACAGGGGATGTGGGAGGCCTTGCTCTTAAAGAACAGCTTCACTTCCTGATCAAGACCCTGAAATCTCCTTTAATCTGTATGATTTGTGACTTTGGGAGTAAGACAAATCAACTCCAGGCAGCTTAAAAGAAAGGAATTCATTCTATGAACACAGCAGTCCCTCATGGATCCCGAGGCCAGAAAGCAGCCAGACTCCTGGAAGGGACCAGCACCAGACTGGAATGTCGCCCAGAACCTTGGAAGGCACTTTTTTCACTTCCTATGCTTATTCTCCAGGCGTCTGCTTCCCTCCTATTTCCAAGTGGTTAGACTTCTCTGCTTTCCAGTCACAGTAGGCTCTAAACCCCCTACTCCCGGAGTGGTCAGGTTTTCATGGTGTTAGTTCAGATGCGGGGAAGAGAAAGGATTCTTTCTCCGTCACACCCCACCCTCTGGGGAAATGTCTGCTGGGTCAACACTGTGCTATCTCCTGAACCCAAGTCAGGTCAAGGCTTGGTGGTTCAAACATGGCTGTCTTGGGGGGTGCAGATTTGGAGAGGAAGAGCCAGAAAGAACTTCTTCTTCTCTGAGTTTGGTCCTGAGCAGACAGTGAGGGTAGGAGCATGACTGGTCCCATCAAGGAGTTCCGTGGATCTGGGTCCTGTGGATGCTTGCCATTTGGTCATAGTCCCCTTGGATCTATGGAGACTGTCATTAGTTTATACTCAGTACACTTTCTGCTATTTACTTCAGAAGCTGCTTCTTCTCCATTCCGTGTAGGTCTGAGAGAAATCATACAGTATTTGTCCCTTTGTGGTTGGCTTGTTATTATTATTTTAAGCAGGCTCCACACCCAGCATGGAACCCAATGTGGGGCCCGAACTCACCACCCTGAGATCAAGACCTGAGTTGAGATCAGGAGTTGGACGCTCAACCGACTGAGCCACCCAAATGCCCTTATGATTGGCTTATCTTACTCAGCACAATGTCCTATAGGTTTATTCATGTTGTAGCTTGCATCTGATATTCCTTCCTTTTTTAAGGCTGGATAATATTCCATTGTATGGATGCATCACATTTTGTTTAATCATTCATCTATTGATGGATACTTGAGTTGCCTCCATCTTTTAGCTCTTATGAATAATGCTGCTAGGAACATGGGTGTACAAATATGTCTTCAAGATCTTGTTTTTTATTCTCTTGGGCGTATATGCAAAAGTGGGATTGTAGGATACCTGGGTGGCTCAGTCGGTTAAGAGTCTGCCTTCAGCTGAGATTATAATCCTGGAGTCCTGGGACTCTTAGTCCTATTAGTAGTTCTGAAGTTTCTTTTGTGTGTGTTTGTAGGATCTTTTGGGTTTTCTGTCTATGAGGTCATGTCATCTGTGAATAGGGATAATACTTTTGTTTCTTTTTCTTTCCTGATTGCTCTAGCTAGACTCAGCACTATGTTGACTAAAAGTGGTGAAAGTGGACATCCCCTCCTTTCAGGACCCCACTGACACAAAGTTTAGATCTTTTGTTATTGTCCCACAGGTCCCAATATTCTGTTCCTTTCTAAAAGGAGAAAATTACTGGGGCATCTGGTGGCTCAGTCTGTAGAGCGTGCGACTCTTGATCTTGGAGTCATGACTTTGAGCCCCATGCTGGGCTTAGAGATTGCTTAAAAAGAAAAAAAAAGAGAAAATTACTTTCTTCTTGTTGTCCAAATTAGGTAATTTTATTAACTATCTACAAGCTTTCTAATCCTTTCCTTTGTATTTTCCACTCACTGTGGAGCTCATCCTGTGTTATTTTTGTTGTTTGTCGATTTTAGTTATTGCATCTTTAATTTATAAAATTTCCATTTGGTTCTTTTTATATATATATTTTTTTCATGTCTTTGCTGAGTTGTTTTTTGTTTTGTTTTGTTTTGTTATTTTATTTTATTTATTTATTTATTTATTTTTAACCGTTTTATTGACTATTTTACATTACATTGTAATTTTAAACACATAGTAAGTTATTCAGTACATTACATGTATAACATGGTACCCATCTCTAAGCTTTCTCTAATCCTACATTTTAGATTATTTATTTATTTATTTGTCAGAGAGAGAGCGAGAGAGCGAGCACAGGCAGACAGAGTGGCAGGCAGAGGTAGAGGGAGAAGCAAGCTCCCTGCCGAGCAAGGAGCCTGATGTGAGACTCGATCCCAGGACGCTGGGATCATGACCTGAGCCGAAGGCAGCTGCTTAACCAACTGAGCCACCCAGGCGTCCCTGTTTTGTTTTTTTACTTCTCCCATTTGCTTAAAGTGTGCTTGTAATTGCTTGTTGGAGCATTTATATAACTGCTTCAAAATCCTCAGATAATTCCAACATCTGCGTCGTCTCAGTACTGCTATCTGCTGATTATCCTTTCTCATCTGAGTTGAGATTTTCTGGGCTCTTGTTATGAGTAATTTTGGATTATATCCTGGGCACTTTGAGTACAGGGTTACGAGACTCTCCCCTTTCTACATATCTATTTTAGCAGACAGTCAAGCTGTTTATATTAAGAACGCATGTCCTGGCCCACTTCTGTGGGCTATATTTTAAATGTCAATTACTTTTCAAAGCCTTTGGCTGTCCATTTGTGGTCTGCTGCTCACGAGCTACCCGGAGGCCAGCCTGAAACCTGGGCAGGATTCCACACCATCATTGAGCTCCCGAAGCTTTTGTTGTGTTTATCCTGGTCAGTTTTATAAATGGGATGTGTCCAGGACTAGATACTTAAAGCAGCCCATTCTGCTATGAATTTGTGTCCTCTCCCCCTCCCTAACTCCCCAAATTCATATGTTGAAGCCCTAACCCCTCCCATGATGGGTTTTGGAAAGGAGCCCTTGGGAGTTCATTAGATTTGGATAAGATCAAGAGGGTGAGTCCCTCATGATGGGATCACTGTCCTCATAAGAAGAGGCCCCAG
The DNA here is from genome assembly GCA_004024625.1 of Mellivora capensis. Lineage (NCBI taxonomy): Eukaryota > Metazoa > Chordata > Mammalia > Carnivora > Mustelidae > Mellivora > Mellivora capensis. The sequence continues at coordinate 40,789 of PISX010000151.1, read as the reverse complement.
AGAGCACTCCCCTCCTACCCCATGCCCTTTGAGGGCACTGAAAAGGTAGCAGTCTGCAAGGCAGGAAAGAACCCTCACCAGAACTGACACGTTGGAGCTTTGATCTTGGACTTCCAGCCTCCAGTACTATGAGAAAAGGGCCCTCATGCTTCTTTCCCCCTTTCTTCAGCAGTACCTGCTGCCAGGGCACCAAGGCCTTAGTGTGTAGACCGTCTTGCCTCTTGGGAGGCATCTGCAGAGGTTCCTGGCTGGCCTTCCCACCTCTCTCCACCTACCTTTTGGTGTAGGGTAACCCTTCAGAACCCAGGCCCTTGTGACCCTCCCCTGCCAACATCCTTCGGTAGCTTCCTGTGCCCTTGGGAAGAGCTCCAAGTCTCCCAGCCAGTGAGGCCCTGGGGGGTATTTCTGCAGACTCACACCTTATCCTCACTCCCACTCTTGTGTTGCTAAATGTATTCCCCCAAAGCCACCAGGACCCACCAGCCCTGAACCTTACCTTTATCTGGGTCACGTTTCCTTTACTAGCCTGCTCTTAAGAAGCCCTCCCTAGACTAGAATTATGGGGCAGCTTTGCTTGCCATGGTTCTCAGTGTGAAAGTCACTTACAGTCAATGGCCTTGACCTTCCTGCTGTCTTCCTCAGACTGTGGCTTCCAGAGCCAACGCTCTGGGTTTCTCTGCTGTCCTCTGGCTGTCCAGCACCGTGACTGGTGTGCGGCAAATGGGCCAATGAACGAATCTCCATCTGCACTTGGATCCCATCGTAGTTCATGATGGTGGGCCCGTGCCTCCGAGAGTCCCTTGCCTTCAAGCCTTGATCTCACTTCTCCCTCTGTTTAATTCCTATCTTCCTCCTACTCAGCAGGAATTCCTCTTCCATCACAATGCTCTTGCCTGAGCCCAGCTGGCCTTTGTAGTTTATTATTTGACTTGAATCTCACCTTGGGTGGGAGGAAGGGCTCTGAGCCCTGTTTGCTGGGCCAGGTGAGCACGGGACCTGGGGAAGTGCTTCCCAATCCTTCTCATCTTTGGGGGGCTCCCATTGCCTTGATGAAACCTTCTGGGCTCCTTGGGGATGTGGATGGAAGTATTGCCCTGCACACCGGGGCCCTTTTAGAGCACGACATAGCCACAGTTGCCGCTATCCAGAATCGCCCCTGCTTTGCTGTCTGTGTATCCCGGTGACCTTGCTCCTGTGCATGTACAGCCTACAGCTTCCAGATACTTTACAACACGGTCCTCGGAGCCCTTATCTTGGCTGGAAACTGTTGCCAAGGCCCGGTTTCAGTTCGTGCTTTAGGAAGGAGCAGTCCTCTACTGGGAACCCGGGAGAAGGCTGGGGAGAGACTGTGACATTTCAAAGTCTAGAACATAGATGGCAAACACTTTGCTGGGATGGCCAGGTCATGTGAGCTGAACTGACAGAGAGCTGGCTGGTACAAGCGTGTGGGGATTTAAAATAAGCCATGAGGGCGCCTGGGTGGCTCAGCGGGTTAAGCCTCTGCTTTCAGCTCAGGTCATGATCTCAGGGTCCTGGGATTGAGCCCCACATTGGGCTCTCTGCTCTGCAGGGAGCCTGCTTCCCCCTCCCCCTCTGCCTGCCTCTCTGCCTACTTGTGATCTCTCCCTCTCTCTCTGTCAAATACATAAATAAAAAATCTTTTAAAAAATTTTAAAAAATTTAAAAAATAAATAAAATAAGCCATGAAACACAGAGCGTGCACATCCATGGTTCCCAGGCAACCAAACTTTATTAAAATTATCCCGATCTGATCGAACAGTTCCAGCAACCATGCTTTGAGGGAACCAATTAAATTCCCATCAAGGAGCAAAAACATTAGATCAGTTTCTTGGCAAAACCTTATTTTTACAACTATTTACGATACAGCTACTTCTGCAGATGGGTGCGTTTCTCTTCTCATAAAAGAAAAATAAGAGAAAGGATCACAGGAAACTATTTCTAGGAGAGATGTGGAAAGACACTGATGGACAACATTTAAAGTGGGACCATGAAGATCAGCTCCCAAACTGTCCCCTGCCCCCACCGTCACCCCTGGCATGTGCTTAGAATTTAAATTATGTAGATTTTAAAATTAGGAGGTAATTAATTATGTGGAAATAAAGAATGCTGCATGGAGCTCTGGTATGAAATAATCTCATCTTTAGGGATACTTGGGCTAATATCCTGGGCCCATGTGGAATGGGCTGACTTGGCTGATCATTCCCACTTGGGGCCTGGGGCATGGTGGGAGGCATGAGCAGGTAGATCCATCACAGGTCGGGGGGAGTATGACATCCGTCTGGCATAGCTCAGGGACTCGGGCATTTGCACTGACTTCTCCTGGTAGAACCACCTCAGTGCTTTGAATCCTCTTGTGTCAGCGAAGCAAGAAACTCCCGGCCCACATTTGCCTGCTTTTCGGTCTCATCTAGATTGTTCCGCAACCTCAGCTTTGCTTCCAGTCTCTGCCTCCATTCCTCTCTGAGCCTGAAAATAGAAACCAAACAGCAAGCAGAGCAACCATGTCCGTGGGGGTTGCCCTGGGGATGCCTTCCCCCTCCTGAGGGGTATCTGTGTGTGTGTATGTGTGTGTGTGTGTGTGTAGGTGTACGTGTGCATGTGTACTCAGGTTTTAAAAGGTATGCAGAGGACTTGAAATTTAAATATATGCATATTTTATATTTTATAGGTATATCTTTAGCTCTCACTTCTGCCCAGCCTCGTCTAGTCTTAATCCTTCAAACTTTTTCTTTGAGAGTGCGATGTCTTTCAAGTACAGGGAGAGGGGCACCTGGCTGGCTCAGTGAGTAGAACACACAACTAACTTGATCTCGGGAGTTGGGGGTTTGAGCTTCATGCTGGGTGTAGAGATTCCTTAAAAGTGAAGGAAAAAAAAAACACACAAAGTACAGGGCAGGGGGAAACCTCTGTGCCTCTAGAATTGTTTACTCAGCCAAGCTATCTTTCAAAAAAACAGGTGAAAAGGATGTCCTCAGCCATACAAAAAACTGAAAGAATTTGTCACAAGCAGCCTGTCCCTACAGGACAAGTTAAAGGAAATCCATCAAGCGGAGGGAGAATGACTCCAGGTGGAAATCGGGATCTGAAGGATGGAGGGAAGGGCCCCTGAGAAGGCAACTGTGTGGGTATATTAGTCATTTTCCCTCACAACTTGACTCTCCCTATAAGGTAATCAGTGTCTGAGAGCAAACCTGTTAATGATGCTGTGTGGGGTTTATGACAAGTGTGGAAGCTGAGCCCTCCTTTGCACAAAGGCCAGGGGATAAGCAGGGGATTCGTGTGGCTAGAAGCCTTTCATGCCCTACAGGGGACCATGTGGCACTAGAAGGCACACGTGACAGAAACCCTAAAGCAACCCCTAAAACAACACCAGGAGATATTGTGGCAAAGCCAACGGAGGAGATGACATGAAATCACGACAAATATTTAATTAACCCCAAAGAAGGCAGAAAAAGAAAGGACTGAAGAACAGATGAGAGAACAGGAGACAAACAACAGATGGCAGATTTAAACCCAATGGCACCAGTTATCGTTAATGATATGAGCCACTCAATTAAAATGCAGGATCATCAGGAGCACCTGGGTGTCTCAGTTGTTAAGCATCTGCCTTTGGCTCGGGTCATGATCCCAGGGTCCTGGGATCAAGCCCATATTGGGCTCCCAGCTCGGCGGGAAGCCTGTTTCTCGCTCTCCCACTCCTCCTGCTTGTGTTCCCTCTCTCTCTGTGTCTCTCTCTGTCAAATAATCAAATAAATAAATACTTCTTTTAAAAAAATAAAGCAGGATTGTCAAATTGAATAAAAACCAATGTTGAAATAGATGTCACCTGCAAGAAAATCACTTTTGATATGAAGGTGGCAATAGGTTAAAATTAAAAGTGTTAGGAGTTAACTGGACACTTAGGGAGTTGGGTCCAGGGTCCCTAGCAAGAAAACAAAAGAAGCTGGAACAGTTCAGACAAGATCACACTAGCATCCTGTCCAGCAGCCTCTGTGGGAGTGACTTTTGCTAAACATCCTGAAATAAAACAACCATAAAACATTGATCACTATCGCAAGGTGGGGCAGTTCGTCTCCAGGTGTCAGCCCCAAAGACTTGCAACACAGGAACCCCATAGGTAGACAGGTGCATGAGCAAAGCCCTGATTGGCATAGTTTATCAGCCAATCCACAGGGACGCACACTCAGGATGCTCAAGATAGTTCCTCAAAAGAGTTTTTAACCCCGTAGATTTGAATGCCCAAACAGCAACCCTCCTGAGTTGCCTCCCTCTCCGGGAGCTTTATACTATGGCTCAATAAAATTTGCTTTGCTGCCCACCACTCTTTGTCTGATCTACTCCTTCATTCTTCTAGGGGGCGTGACTAAGAACCGTGGGCACTAAGGGAACAGAAATCCTGTAGCAAAGGATGGGAATAGATTCCATCTTAACCCCAATCAAAGAAAGCCAAGTAGTTGTAGTCAAGCCAGACAAGGTAGATTTCAAAGGCAAGAACATTTCCAGAGAGAAAGAGGGTTGTTTTGCAATAAGGGGGTCAATTTTTCAAGAGGATATAACAATCCTAAGTGTTTGTATAAAAACAGAGCTTCAAAATACACGGAGTGAAATGAGACAGAGCTGTAAGGAGAAACAGACAAATCTGCAATTAAGGCTGAAGATTTCAATAACCATTTTCCAGCTGCCGAGAGAAAAGGAAAGACATCAGTCAGGCCGTGGAACACTCGAACAACACTATTGAACGCCCTCTCCCGTCTGATGGAAGGCAAGGACTCTCCAATAGCCCTTTCCTCTTAGTGTCTGTGATAAAAGTAACAGGGAGAAACCAAGGCACAGGGAGATCTGTTACCCGCTCTCCCCTGGCATTGTGCCTCTGCTGCCTTTAATTATGGACTAAGTGGCTGAGCTCAGGATACAGGGAAACTGACCTTAGGCATGTTTTCCTGTCCCTGCCTGGCAACCTCCTAATGAACTGGGACAGTCTTTTCCATTTTGTGCAGGGACAAGACAGAGTAGTAGGTGAGAGCAGAGACCTTCCGGAGGGGGGTGCATGGTTCAAATGGGAAGGGAGGAGAAGGATAAACTCAAGTCTCTCATCCCACCAGCCAGAAAGCTTATTTCCTGCAGTCTTGTGTTAAATGCATGGACGGAACACTGTGCACATATATTTTCATATTTTTAACGAACTGTGGTTTGTTTTGGAGCTGATTTGCTCACCCCTCGGCATGCACCTCGTTTTCTGCATCTTCTTCAAACAGCTCTACTGCACCCGAGACCTTCTGCATGTTCCCTGGGGGAGGGGGGGATGCAAGGCTATGCACGGTGGGGACGCACACCTATGCACAGCATGGGCAATATGCTGAGTGGCCTGGCCTGGAGAAGGGAGATGGCAGGAACCACAGAAATGACTAACTGTCCATCCACCTCAGTTTCTTGGAGAATCCCTGGAGGATACTCCCTAACACAACCCTCCAGCAGCTAGGACAGCCTGCTTCTTCCCCTCACCTGGGGCCAGGAATGTGGCGGAGCAGGTCTCCATGTGTGGAAGAGGCCGGTTCCTGTCTAGGGCTCAGGAGGGAGTTTGGAAGGCAACTGTGAGTTTCAGTGGTGTGAACTGGTGCATATCATCTGCCCAGCAAGCATGCTCAGGTGGAGTCATGGCTCCACTGTAGGGCCAGCACACAGCTGTCCCACCACCTCTGGCTGTGCCCTTTGCAAACAGACAGCAGCTGAGCCATTCCATGAGGGCACAGAGGACCCAGAAGGGCGGGTCCCTCACTGGCTCCCTGAAGTGGAGGCAGTGTGTGAGGGTGGTGGGCTGCCCTGGTTCCCACAGCCATGGCAACCCTAGTTTGCCAAGTTTGTTACTGCTCTACAGGGGGCAGACTGGCATGCGGCCGGCGCACTGATGGGCAGCAGAGGGGTGACAGCTCATGGGCCTCCCTCAGAGAACTCTGCAGGGTCTCCTGTGTCTTCACGCAAACGAGCACTAAACATCGACCACTCTCTCCTTTGCTGGACTGCTCTTCATGGACACATCTGCTAACCTGTTCCCCAAATTTAGTTCAACCCTCATGTCCTAGAAACGGGGACAGAAAGGAGAGATTTTTCCATTTACAAAGATATGCATCAAAGTGTCCATTTGTTAACATGCAAGAATGGTTAAAATTACTGCCCATAACCAGAGGTGGTGGCAGGAACATATGCAAGGAAAATGGAAATAATTATGTCCTCTAAGACGCCAGTCTGGCATTCTTCCAGGGAAATCTGTTTTGTTCTAGAAAAAGAAAATAAACAAAGGTGGTGATGCATTTGTGGTGGGGACATTGGTGGTGGGGAGGTTGTGCATGGGGGGTGGGATCTATGCGAATTCTACTTTCTGCTTAATTTTGCTGTGTACCTAAAACTGCCCTAAAAAGTAAAGTCTATTTTTATTTTTTAAAAGATTTTATTTATTTATTTATTTATTTTAGAGAGAGAGCACCCACGTGCATGAATGGGGGCTAGGGGCAGAGAGAGAGGGAGAATCTTAATCAGACTCCCACTGGGGGCTCCATTCCATGACCCTGAGATCATGACCTGAGCTGACATCAAGGGGTGGATGCTTAATGGACTGAGCCACCCAGACGCCCCCAAAATAAAGTCTATTTTTAAAAACTAATTTGAGGGGCACCTGGGTGGCTCAGTGGGTTAAAGCCTCTGCTTTCGGCTCAGGTCATGATCCCAGGGTCCTGGGATCGAGCCCCATTGGGCTCTCTGCTCCGCAGGGAACCTGCTTCCTCCTCTCTCTCTGCCTGCCTCTCTGCCTACTTATGATCTCTGTCTGTCAAATAAATAAATAAAATCTTAAAAAATAATTAAAAAAAAACTAATTTGAAAAAAAAAGTACACAAAGGAGCCACATACTTTCTCAGGGCACTTCTTCCCAGGCGATACTCCTCGTATTCCCGGTAGTAGGTCTGCTTGCCAATCTCCCGCTCCCAGAAGCGCTTGAGCTCGTGACAGGTGTTCCCGCAGAAGACCTCCCGGCGGACGTACTGATTGTTCATCCCCTGGAAAAGGAGATATCAGTGGAACCCCCGTGGAACACGCTCCCGCAGACTCTGGAGGGCAGAGAGTCTGTGGACTCAGCCCTAGCCACATATTGGTAGGGGACCCTGGCCAGCCGCCGAGCCTCACCTGGGGGATGACGTCACGGTCTCACCATCTGTTGCCAAGATACAGTGATGTGAATGCCCACGCCCCGGGGAAATACCTCTCACCTTCCTTCCTCCCTTTCTCCCATCTGAGAATCATGGGCCTTCTCAGCGTCCTACCAGCAGGTGAGGCGCGCCAGGCATAGGGTGCTCGGTCTGTTTCATTATCTCAGCATCCCCGCGAGTGGGCGTTCCCGTCCTCACGTTAGTGGTGGGACGTGAGAGGAATTACAGGACCTGCCTGTGGTCCCGTGATGCAGAAGGCAGACTGCACCCTTCTGAATGTTTTCTTGAGCCCTTCGCGGAAGGGGTTTGTTACACAAAGTGGTCCCCGTGTCTGATGCCCCGGGAGCACGCAGATTTGGGGTGTGCGCATGCGTGCATGCGCTTTTGTATGGGGCTCTACCTGTCAAACGCTCCAGAATGCCCGTCATTCTACACGAAGAAACCCTGCCCAACTCCCAGACCTCAGTGGGGCCAGCGGACAGGCCAGAAGCAAGGACTAGAAGGGCTATGGGGGAAGGGGGGAGAGCAGCGGGCTATTGGAAATGTCCAGGGAGAAGCCGTGACCAGGTGGTGGAGGCCAGGTTAATGGAAAGTGGCGGGGTTCACAAAGCATCTTGGGCGTGGCCAAGTCCACCCACCGAATGCAGGTGAGGGGGTGCCTGAGACTTGAATGCCTGTGCACAGATGGGAAACAGGGGAGGGGTCTTGAGCAGTGCTGGGCAGTTTGAACTGCCTAGGTGCTAACATTGTGTGTGTGTGGGGGGGGATACTGAAGGTGTAAGGACCTATTTAGCCAGAGCGACTCCATCTTGGGTAAATAGCCACTTTGTTGTTTGTGCAGTAAACTTAAATCGACTCTCCCCCACCCCCCAGAGAAATTTACTTAGAAACAAGTCCGGGAAACCAGTAAAATGTAGTCTGATAGTTCCTGATAACAGAGCCCAGAATACAAGGACGAGTCAGGCCAGAGGGAGACATCTAATCAGTACGAAGTACTGTTTGTAACAGTGAGAAGGTCTTGCCCAAACCAAAATGACTCCATCTTGGGAAGGACGACGATCTTATTATTTACACTGAATTGTTAGTTGACTAAGCCTTCCCAAAAAGTACTGTTTGTAACAGTTCCTGGCATGGGGTAATCTTGAATAACACGTCCCGAGACCTGATGAAACTAGCCAATCAACAAGAGACACACAAACTTGGTGGGTTGAGACACCAAGATACGGGTTGCCGTTTCACCCAATAGAAGGTAGCCTGTGAGATTGGGAGGAGTCGCTCTCTTCGGAGGTGGCCCTGACCCGTCAGTCAGTCAATTCTTAAGCCTGTAAGCTGGGGGTGGTCGCTCTCTTTGGAGACAGCCCTGGCCGGTCAGTCAGACTTCTAATGCTTGGCATAGAATAAAGCTTTGCAAAACTTTAATTTTGTTTCGGTCTCATTCCCCTGGCCAATCAGTCTGACTTCTAATACTTATCATAAAATAAAGCTTTAAATAACTTTCACTTTGTCTCAGTCTCATTTCGTTTAATAACAGACCTAACAAAGGGACATCTGGACCCAGAGTCTGGCACTCAGCCTACGGGTCTAGACCATAGCTCGCCGTAGAGATCAATGGAGATGCTGGGACAGGGTGGATGGAGAGGGCTTCAAGCCAGATGTTGACTCTGGACCTCTTTGTCCATTCACTTGACACCTTCTGCTTGTCGATAAATTCTCCAGGCCTCAGTTCCTCAGCTTTAACATTTCTCTGAAGGGATGCATGGGCAGCTCAGTCGGTTAAGCGTCTGCCCTGGGCTCAGGTCTTGATCCTGGGGCCCTAGGATCGAGCCCTGCATTGGGCTCCCTGCTCAGCGGAGTCTGCTTCTCCCTCTCCCTCTGCCTATTCCCCGGGCTGGTGCTCTTTCTCTCTCACTCACTCTCAAATAAATAAAAAAAATTTTTAGAAAAATTTCTCTGAAGATGAAATTTGATCACAAATGTGAAACTATTTAGCAATGTATAAATTTCTGAATAAATATAACATGTCATTTGTAAACCTCAAATTGTACAGGGCATAATATTATAATTAACAGTGAGTAATAATAACCTCGCCCAACTTTCTGTAGAGTTGAAATATTTCCACTTCTCTTTCCTGCTGGATCAGTGGCTGTTGACCTTGGCTGCCCAATGGAATCTCTCAGGGAGCTTTGTGAAAACCTGACACCCAGGCTTCATCCCCAGGGACTCTGATTGGAGCAGCTTGCCGTGTGGCCTGGGCATCCGGGTTTTTGAAAGATCCCTGTGTAGCCAAGGTGAAAACTGCCATCTTGGATTGTGTCCTCTTGTGCAGTAGTCACGTCTGTGTCCAGTGTTGGTTCCAAGGTAGCTGAGGTGATGAGGACTGGGCATAGAAGCATAGAGATGTCATGGTCATAGCCATCTTTGCAAGGTAGGCACTTTTTTCCCATTTTGCAGGTAAGAAAACTGAGGCTTGGAGGTAGTAGTTTGACTTTTTCAAGTCATTCAGATAGTAAGTGGGGCAGCTGTCACACTCAGAGCCCAGGCTCCATCCCCTGCCCCCAACTGTTCCCCACGAAGAAGTCGAGTGATTTTCTTACCTCCTGGAAGGGCTCAGTGATCTCATATGTTCCTGGCAAAATTGGAGAGAGCTCATTGATGGCAGCCAGCCCCCCAGTGCAGAGCAGAATTTTTCGGAAATGAGGATTTTTCCTGTTTTATTTCAATGTCTTGGGCATGTCGTGGTGTTCAATAATTATCTGTTGAATTGAATAAATCCCCCCTTCTGCTGGGGGGATTTATTATCTCTCTCCAGAAGGGCTGACCTGGGAGTGGTGGGGTCCCTTTGCAATGCTGCAGACATTGAGGGAAAATTGTGTAGGGTAAGTGGGAGGGGCTGTCTCCTGTCACCTTGCCTGCCCACTGGGCCTGGAGGACCTGGCAGGATGCTGTAGCAGTGTTTCTCTGGAGGTTGGAAGGTGGAGGGGTAGGAGAGGGCAAAGGAAAGAATTCTCTGATCCTGATCATTTTGAGTTTATCTGAAGCTTCTGGTATTCAGGAGAGAGTCATTTTGGGGAGGTAAATGCTCTTTAGATTTTTTTTGTTTCCCCCCAAATTTGGAGGGCTCATTTTACTCTGAAGGTTTTTTCACTTATTTAGGAAAATAGAACCCCAAGCCTGAACACGGACTGTGTCCAATGTCGGGCACTTCACAACCACTCGCCTGGATACCCTAACTGTGTTTGGGCCTGGGGGGTGCCAGAGCTATGGATGTAGGAGGCAGGTGAAGAGAATTGTTGAAAACAAGGAAGGCCTCCCACCAAGCTCATGAGCGCATCAAGGCTGGTTGGTGGAACGTGGGCAACAAGCTGTGGAAACCACTCACACTCCATCTGCTCCAGGCCCCTTTTGGGCTGAGCTTCTGGGGCCCCAGGCCAGGAGAGTCACTAAGAGCAGAATACAGACCCAGTGCCCAGGGCCAGGTGCGCATCGAATGGGAGTGAGACGCCTGTGCCAGCAGGGAGCCCGTTCCCCCTCCACCGGTGAGCATCAGAACACTTTCTCTTGGGTCCTGCTGGCCAGACGAAAGAAGAGTTTGGGGAAAATTGGGCCCATTTGCAGCCATGAATGTAATGTACTCTACAGCTCTCTTACAGATGTGGATCCACCCTGTGCCCCGGGCAGGGCTGGCCTCCCAAACCGGCTGCAAATGCCCACTGGGCTTCCCAGCCCTCCTCAGAGCGCCCTGCCCTCTCCAGCTCTCTCTCTGTCTCTCTCTCTTTGCTACAGAGACACTCAGGGTCTGTCTGGGCCTCTCCCTTCCCCAAGCCACACCCTGTGCCTGGTTTGCCGCTCTTCTGTCATCCTGTCCTGGCAGCTCCTGGAATCGGATATTTCATGAAATCTCATCTTGTCGCGGCAGCTATGGAGACACGCCTGCCAGCCGGCGGAAGGTGGTGAGCTCCTGACTCACTCTGGGGACCCAGAGTCACGTCATGACAAGCAGGAGGGTAAGAGACAGGAGCTTGGGCACCCTGCCGGGGTCACCCCAGAGCTCTGGGATTCTCCTTAGTGTGTTCTGCACCTCAGTTTTGTCATCTGTGAAATGGGATTGTTATGAAGATTAAATCAGATCACGTTCGTGAAAATGCCTAACGCAAACGTGTGTCAGGCATCACGCTCTGTTGCTGGATGCTGGTGAACCCAGTCCTGGCCCCTCTGATTTTCTCAGACTGTGATCTGGCACAGGGACATCACTAGCCGCAGCTAATAGACTATAATTGCCAACCCTAAATTAAGTGTCACTTTTCCTTATTTGTACATAATATTGAATGTTTGGCTTCTTGAGTCTGTGGCTGAGGTTCATTAAGCTTTGTCTCCGGTCTGCTGGGCACTATTTAGGAACACTTAGATGACAAGGCTGAAGATTTTCAGGTTTTGGGATTGGACAATATCTTATATAGCATCATACTCAGTGGAGCATTTGATAAAAGCTTCTTCTTCTTCTTCTTCTTCTTTTTTTTTTTTTTTTTTTTTGATAAAAGCTTTTGATTGGTGTCATTCTTTTTTTTTTTTTAAGGTTTATTTATTTCAGAGAGAGAGAGAGAGCACAAGTGGAAGGGGCAGAGGGAGGGGGAGAGAAAATCTCAAGCAGATGTTGCACTGAGCAGGGAGCCTGACTTGGCTCTCAATCCCATGACCCATGAGATCAGGACCTGAGGTGAGACTAAGAATTGGACGCCCAACAGACTGAGCCACCCAGGCGCTCCTGAGTGGTGTCTTTTTTCTGTCCGTTCGCCGCTGACACCTCAGAGATGAGCCTCACCACGCCCATTCATTGGGAGGTGCCCACATGTGTAAGAAGGAAGATGTGTGTTTTCCCAAGGAGATGCAGAGTTCCCAGTGGGGTGAAGACTGGAGCCTGTCTCCACTCCCGTCTCCCCTGTGTTTGTTTACAACCTAACCAGCAGTTGTGCTGGAAAATGCAGGTGGCACCATGGTAAAAACAAGTAAGATCTACTCTAAGAAAAAGTGCATTTTATTGTTCAACAAATTACCTCATCTTCTTACCAACCTCTTCCAGTCATTGTCCCCAGTATGACCAGAACCGGTAGCACTGCTGTCCCCAGTGGGGTAGCATCAAGGAAACAAAATTAATGACAACTTTTAGGAAAACACAGAAGTAAAAGAGGAAAGAGGGAGTGTTTAAGATATCTGGGATTCCTAGGAGCACCTGGATGGTTCAGTAGGTTAAGCGGCCAACTCTTGGTTTTGGCCCAGGTCGTGATATTAGGGTAGTGAGATCGAGCCCCACATCAGGCTCTGCACTCAGCAAGGAGTTTGCCTGAGATTCTCTCTCTCTCTTTCTGCCCCTTTCCCCACATTCTCTCTCTCTAATATAAATAAAATTTAAAAAGATTTTATTTATTTATTTGACAGGAGAGACAGAGAGTGTGAGAGAGAGCATGAGCAGGGGGAGAGGCAGAGGGAGAGGGAGACCCAGACTCCTCACTGAGCAGGGAGCCCAATGCAGGACTTGATCCTAGGATGCTGAGACCATGACCTGAGCCGAAGGCAGGCGCTTAACCATCTGAGACATCCAGAAGCCCCTAAAATAAATAAAATTTTAAAAAAGATATATGGAGCTTCTAAGCCCCCAATCCCCAAGGGCTGATACCAGGCTAATATAGACTTCCTATCAGGTGACTTCAGGTGTAACAGGGAGTGAGCTGGGCTGACTCATCAGACAGCACTACCTGTGACAGGAGCTGGGATGGGGGTGGGGCACAGGAGGAGTCACCTGACCTGTCTCAGGGGAAGGGACCTGCAGGATGAGTGGGTGGGAGCCCCCAGGGATAAGGAGGCAGAGACATTGCAGGGGCCTCTGATTCGAGGCCTGCAGAAGCAGAGGGGGTGACCTGGGGTTGGGACAGGGGAGGGGACTGACTGCAAAGGGGTGCAGGGACTTTCTGGGGTCATGGAAATGTTTTATATCCTGTTTCGAGAGACACTTTGCCAAAACAAATTAAACTGTACATGGAAATCTGGTGAATTTTATTCACGTAAGTGATTATCTCCATAAAAGCAGAGAAGAATTGTCTTCTGTCTTTGGGCTAGAGAGAGAGTCATCCAAGTCCCCTCATTCTAAGCCCTTGGGAGGCTCTGCCAGCCCCTTGGTGTGGGGTTAGCCCATTCCTCCACAGGTAACAGGTGTTTCTGTGAACACTGGTGTTTCAGGTCCCTGGCTTCTAAAATGAAGACAATTACTCTACTTTGCAGAATCGTGACGAAGAAGATGTCAATAGTTGGAAAGCCCTTTGGAAACAAGGAGATTGTCCTTGATAAACAAATGGTTCTGTTCTCTCCATCTCTCTGACCAAGAACACCAGCCACTAGTGTCCTCCCATCAAAAGAATCAATAGCACAGCTTCCGGCCCATGGCCACCAATTAGGAAAAGCCATAACCTCCATGACAATGAGGAACTCAACTTCACAAAAGCTATTAGTGCTTAAAGAGCAGGGCAGCACAGACCACGTTCACAGCAGGTCACTTAGACAGGGTTGAACTTTGACCATCTGTGAGGCTTCTGTGCTGCATGAAGGGCCAACTAACATTATTGAGTCCACAAACCAGAGGCACACTCATCCCCTGTGAGCCATGATGTCATGGAAACCATCTAATTTTCCAGCTCTTAGGCTACTCAGAGGATTAAACCCAAGTTGAGGAATGTGAGGGGCTTTTTTTGTTTGTTTGTTTTAAGGAATTTTGGCTTAGACTGATCATTCCTGTGACTCTCAGCTGGAGTGGCTCATTATACACCAGCCGACCCCACGTGCCACCAGTCTTGCACATCCAACATCTCATAAGAGTGGCCATTTTGTGATAATTTTTCACAACATCCCAAAAAGCCTCATGGAGATCATGGCTTGAAATAGAACAGAGGGTTCTGGTTCCAGATAAATGGAGGAAGCATATGGCACACTCCACCACCCCACCACCCCACCCCCCGTCTCTCCAAAGAAGGCAGCTCCAAAGACTGGACCCAGGCACACGGCGGCTGATTGAGGACTCCAAAAAAGGAAACAGTCACAGGTGGGTTGGAGAAGACCAGAATTCCCATCACCACTGTGTGGTGTGCTGAGTTTCCCATTTTTACTCTGGGATCCCCAGTTGAGACCCAAAGCAGTAGGGGACCCAGAAGCGGCACCCAGCCAGAGAGAGCTCCATGTCCCTGACTCAAGGGAGAAAGGAGAGTCATAATGTTCAGGGAACCAGGGAAATCACGTGCTTTTCCTTTTTCTACTGTCTCTGGTCTCTAGGAAGTTCGGACTTTAGGGAGGCTCAGCAATGGAGTTGACCCCATGGCCGCAGCAGCCCATCTGCACAGACACAAAATCCCCAGGGCAGCACAACTTGCTCCACAAGGAGGGGCTGTGGTCTTCCTCCCTCCACTGCTTTCCTTCTCTCAGTACCCCCTGCACTTGACCCCAGATGTGAATGCAGCACCGGGAGCACTCAGCAGACCAGGAAACCAAAGCCCTGGTTTCTGGCCAAAGGACTGCAAAGGGGAGTCCAGGGAACAGGAAATAACAGGGATAGATACCACGGAAGGGGTGGACCTTGGGAATGAGACCGCTAGAAGTTGCTAATGCCTAAGCTGGCCTCTGGGATGCACATGCATGGACCTGACCCAGAGAGGGAACTAGCAGAGAGAAAATTGTCACGGATCTAGAAAAAATTGAATAGCATCACCAGCAGCTAGATCTAAGTGTAAATTATAAATCTCTCCACCCAATGATGGCAGAATACAGATTCCTTTCTAGTGCACCTAAAGCACATCATGAAAAAAAATTCCTAGAACTAATTCCTAGCAAGGGTGAAGGACGTGAGAGCAATACATAAAAATCAGTGGAAGTTAGCAATGAACAACTGGAAACTGAGATTAAAAACACAACACCGTTTACAATAACTCCCCCAAGTGAAATACTGAGGTACATATGTAACACAACATACAAAATATGTTTGCCAAAAACTGCAAAATGCTGAGGAATGAAATAAAAGAAAAACTCAGTAAAGGGAGAGATGTACCATGTTGATGGATTGGAAGACAACACGGCAGGGACACAAGTTCTCTCAAAAGTAAGGTGTAGATTTTTCACAACTTTAAAACCTGAATGTTTTATAGTTAAAGACAAACTGATTCTAAAACGTATGTGAACACACAATGGGTCTAGAGCACCTGAACAGTTTTGAAAATGAAGTTGAAGTGGAAGTTGAATCAGTTACCTGATTGTTTAAGACTTACTACAAAGCTGTCATGTGCGGCTGGTAAAAGTCCTTGGAAAAACAGGACGCCAAAATGTCAAAACCCAAAGAAACCACCTCTACCTGAACCCCAGAACTTACTAACTCAAAATAGATCACAGATCTAATACAAAAATCTAAAATGGTAAAACTTTTAGCAGAAAACAGACTTTTTTTGTGGCTTGGGAGCAGGAAGAGTTTTCAGTTATGACATCAAAAGCACATTCCATAGAAGAAAAGTGGACAAATTGGGTTTCATCAAAGTAAAAAATAAAAAATAAAAATAAATTGTCCTGCAAAAGACACTGTGAAGGGAATGAAAAAGAAGATATGAACTGAAAAAAATTTTTTACAAACCACAGAGATGACAAAGGGTTTGTATCCAGAATATGTAAAGAACTCTAGAAATTCAACAACATGAAAACAACCAATTGAAAGATGGGCAACGCACTTTAACAGACACTTCATCAAAGAGGATGCACAAATATCAGCTAAGGACATTGAAAGACATTGAACATCATTAGCCACTAGGGAAATGCAAATTCAAACCAGGCAGTGATACCACCACACCCCTATAAGAATGGCCCAGATAAAAATCACTGGCCTTGGGGCTCCTGGGTGGCTCAGTGAGTTAAGTGTCTGCCCTCGTCTCAGGTCATGATCCCAGCGTCCTGGGATCTGTCCTCACATCGGGCTCTCTGCTCAGCAGGGAGCCTCCTTCCTCCTCTCTCTCTCTGCCTACTTGTGATCCCTGTCTGTCAAATAAATAAATAAAAATCTTTAAAAAAAATCACCGGCCTTATCAAGTGGTGGAGAGGATGGGTGTGGAGCAACTGGAAGGCTCATACTCTGCTGCTAGAGATGCAGAATACAGGTATCAACCCAGAAACCAGTTTGGCACTTTCTTACGAAGTTAGACATACATAGCAATCCCACTCCCAGGTATTTTGCCTGGAGAAAGGCAACTCGTGTTCCAGTACAAGCCTGCGCGCCTGTACACAGTTCTATTTGTAACTGTGAAAAAGTGGAAACAGCCTAATAGCCCTTCAGGGAATGAATGGGTAAGAAATGGCAGACATCCACACAATGGAATTCTGTGGGGCAATAAAAAGGAACAAGCTATCGATACATTCAGTAACTTGGATGAATCTCAAAGGCATCGTGCTGAGTGGAAAAGAGCCAATCTCAACAGACTATATATTCTCTATGATTCCATTTATAGGACATTCTTGGAAAGACAAAACTATAGTTGCCTGGGGTTAGTGGAAGAAAGTGAGGACAACCACAGAGGCTTGGCACGAGGGAACCGATGGAATTGTTCTGTATCCTGATTGTGATGGCAGCTACACAGAACTGTACTTTTGATAAATTTCATAGAACCCAGCATGCGCGTGAGAGTCCCTTTTTTGGCTGTATGTTCAGGTAAAAATAAAAATTTTAAAATAGGACAGAATTGTCTTTAGTGAAACATACCTTGACTTTTTGCTGATTGGATAAGATTCAGTCATTGATTATTTAAAGATTATTTGGGGCACCTGGGTGGCTCAGTTGTTAAGCACCTGCCTTTGGCTCTGGTCATGATCCCAGGGTCCTGGGATAGAGCCCTGCATCGGGCTTCCTGCTCAGCGGGAAGCCTGCTTCTCCCTCTCACACTCCCACTGCTTGTGTTCCCTTTCTCCTTCCCTCGCTCTCTCTCTGTCAAATAAATAAATAAAATCTTTTTAAAACGTAAAGATTATTTACTGTCCCCAAAACGACCCTGAACCCTGATACTCAGTTGTCCCATGAGCCAGCATGGGCATCACCTGGAGATTATTGCAAGCATAGAATTTATCAAGACCAGAAACTGAATCAAAAACTGCTTTTTAACCTAATCCCCAGATGATTCACATGCATATTAAAGTTTAAGAAGCTCTGCTTTAGAATTCCAAAGCCCCAGATGGAGTACTGGCTCTTAAACATCAGCCCTCTGAGAAGCCCTCCAAGGGGCCTGAGCATCTCTGCTTAAACATTACCGGAGGGTATCGGTTCTGGGGGTTGTACATCTCTTCCTCAACAGGCACTGTTTTTCTTTCTAGTATTTCATCATATCAGAGTCATGTTAAGTGAACCCTGGCACCGATTTCTGGCTTTCTCACGGAGGTTAGCTCATTTCGAAGACATCATTTAAATATACATATATCAGATATGGAAAAGCCCCACTAAGATTTCTAAGTCATTCCTAAGCAGATGCGAGGTAGTGGGGCTCGGAGGGAAAGATGCATCCCAGGGACTGAAAAAGACAGGCTCTTACAAAGACTATGTCCATTTTTCTTGGCCCGGCAAGGGCAAGATAAACATCCATCCCAGGCACACTCAAGTCCAACACCCTGTACCTTGGAGATGAATTTGCTGTGGTCTCGATCAGGTAGAAGGAGGGCGAGTATTGCAGCTCTGGGGGTTACAGAAGCCACCGCCTGGTCCTGAAACCTCTGGGTCCCAACCTTATATATGCAGAGAGGAGGAGTTACAGAAAGGGCTCAACCTTTCAAGGTTACATACTCCAGATTAGTAGCAGAGTCATGGAGGTCTCATTCCAGGGACACGATGGCCTCCTTCCTGGTGGAAAATAGCCCTTCTCCCCTCCTCCCCCTACCCACCCCAGGGCAGGCGGGCTTCTGTTCTGGCAGGCCCTGCAGGGACCATGACTTGGCTGGAAGCAGAGTTAGGGTTCAGAACATGTTCTGGATTATCCAGGAGCTCAGAGCTGCCAGGCATCAGGCAAAGCCGCCCTCCACCCTGCGGACGGTAAAAGAACGTGGGATGGTGTGACAAGTCACATTCAGAGGTCACTTTACAGGATGACTTAGAGAGGCGTGTTGTCCTTCAGAGCTGCTAATCTGCTGATGGAGCTTGGTGACGACCTTTTACGGTCTGTTTGGCTCCCCCCAGGGAAAGCAGGAGCTGGCCACTGGTGACTGCCTCCGGGCAAAGGGCACCACACTGGACGGGCTTCTCAGTTGAAAAGGACCTTCATGCCATCTCAAGTGGTGTCCTTGCGTGAAACATCTGGAATGGTCCCTGCCAGAGGCCCGGGTCAGGTCATTATCCAAATCCGATAGGTCACTAAGAAGCACGCTTATAACTTAGTAACCAGAGTCACAGTGTCAGAACTCAGCCCTTTGCTATGGATCTTCGCAAAGTGAAGGCAGGTGGGATCGCTGACATTGAATCTGCGAGCTATTTCAGGAAGACTTTCTCTCCGCCCATGGATGCCTGGTTGGGGAGAGAGAAGGAGGGAAGTAGGAAGCTACCCTCCAAAGTACCAGTCATCACAATGTCACCAGGAGCAACATTTAAAAGATAAAAGGCCCCATTTTACTTTTTGTGTGTTTCTGCTGATAAGTGTAATATGCAAGCGGAGAGGATAGGATAACAAAGCTAGTGAAATATTTCTACTGCACGTTTTTAAATATCCTCTTGCCCCTTCACCAGAAAAAAAAAAAATCCACAGTGGAAAGATTATCTTGAAGGATTTTTTTAAAAAAAGATTTTATTTATTTATTTGACAGAGAGAGCGAGAGAGTACAACTAGGCAGAGCAGTAGAGGGAGAGGGAGAAGCAGGCTCCCCACTGAGCAGGGAGCCGATATGGGGCTGGATCCCAGGACCCTGGGATCATGACCTGAGCCGAAGGCAGAGGCTTTAACCCACTGAGCCACCCAGGCGCCCCTTGAAGGATTTTTTTTGTTTTGGTTTGTTCACTGCTGAATGCTGGCAAAGCCTTTCTGGTTATCTGGGTTCCCTCAAACTTTACTGAAGCCATTAGCATGTCCTTTCAGAAGAAAACTTAGTAAGGGTCTGAGTGTTGCTGTCCCCACCGCTGGGCTCACAGCAATCTGAAAACTGATTTAATCCCCTAGCATGGAATGTGGAAGTGTCCATACTTTGCTTACTTCAAAGAACAGACATTTGTGATTTTCCCAATTCAACCGAACTATGAATTGACAACCTTCTGAATTTCCAAGCTTTCGTTCTGTGTTTGTAATTTATTTAGCAGGGAAAACTCCTCCTAGTGGGGATCCTTCCCAATCAGATTCCTCATTCGAGTGAAAGCAGACATCTTATGAAATGAGGGTGTGCCCAGGATCCATGCCATGTACAGACTTTCTCTGGGAAGTGTGAGATGACTTCAGAGACAGAAAGAAACTTGTCTTTGGCGAGCAAGGGGGGAGGCTGATTCTGGCCACTTGTGCATCTGGAACCAAGGTCACTCACTTGGACTTCCTGACCGGTTGTTGATGTTTTTTCTTGTGTTTTAGGGTGTATGATCATGTGGGAAAGGATGAGCACTATTTAAGGCCAGGTCCTTTCTTCTCTAATACCAGTATTATTCATATTATAGGCTAAGAAATATTTGAAGTTGTCTTTAAGAAAGCTCACAGCACAGAAAGGGACTGGGGAAACAACAGGGCACAATTATTTCCCCAATTCAGCATGCTTCTATTTTTTTTAATTTTTGCAAAAAAAATTCAATAAATTTTAAAATTTAAATTTGCATATATTTTACTTACTTATATTTTACTTAGTATCTTCTTTTTCACTTGTCATGTCTTGCTTTCTTTCTAAACTTTTTTGTTTTGCAATAATCTCAGGCTTAATAGGATAGCACAGAGGTCTCCCCTATGCTTCACCAAGGTTGACCAAATGTTAATTTCGCTACATTTGCTATAGCATATCACACATCTATCTATCATCATCATCTCTCTACCTTACTATCATCTCCTTTCTGAACTATCGGTAAGTAAGTTACAAACATAATGCCCTTTTACTTCTAATTACTTTATATTTTCATGAGTCTTTCCTAAGAATAAAGACACTTACATAATCTCTAGCGAGTGGCCAAAATTAGGAAATTTAACAATTATTATCTAATATACAAACGGTTTTCAAATTTTCTCAATGCAATTTGTAGCAGCTTCCCCCCGCCCCCCACCCCCGCCAAGGGATCCAGTCTCAGATCACCCACTGTATTACCTTGTCCTGTCTCTTGAGTCTCTGTTAATCTAGGACATTTCCTCAACCTTTTGTTTGTTTTTGTTTTTGGTCTCTCTTGACCCTGACATTTTTTTAAGATGATAGGCCTGTATTTTGTAGAATGCCTCACTTGCTATTTGGTTTTGTGTGATGTTCTTTCTTCCTTAGGTTCCCTAGGGACTGCCACTCCCTCCAAGAGCTCATGGTGCTTTACCCATGACATACTAGTCACCCCACCACTTCATAGGGGAGTGTCAAATTGGTAAAAAGATAGGATGTTCCAATGTGCACATAGGAGATGATTTTGTGTGAGGGGGGGAAGAACAAGATGAAGTATATTATGAATGTTATGCTGTGGAGCGTTTTGCCTTCTGTTGTGGTTCTTCACAGATGGCCTCACGTGAGGCTGCCATGCTGTTTTATAGACATGGAAACTGAGGCCAAGAGGCTGGGTGTTGAGCACAGGGCCCCACATCTATGATGGGAGAGTTATGTCCGTGTGACCTCACAGCAGGCAAGTGTTCTTGAAGCTGGTACATTTGCATCTGGTTGACATTGTCCCATATATTAGGTGCATACGATATAAATTGTAAATATCCATATAACTTGTGACTAATGTTGCGTGATTTGAGCTGCATTTGACTAAGACATGTCAACATCCCTGGTTTTCATTTTATTTTATTTATTTTTTAAGAGACCTTATTTATTTATTTATTTGACAGAGAGAGAGAAATCACAAGTAGACAGAGAGGCAGGCAGAGAGGAGGAAGCAGGCTCCCTGCTGAGCAGAGAGCCATGCGGGGCTCGATTCCAGCACCTTGAGATTATGACCTGAGCCGAAAGCAGAGGCTTTAACCCACTGAGCCATGCAGGCGCCCCCTGGTTTTCATTTTAATAGCGAGGAAGAGTATGGCCAATGTGGTCTTCTTTTCTTCTTCTTCTTCTTTTTTCCCATGTGGTCAGTTAAAAAACAGATGCCTCGGAGCGCCTGGGTGGCTCAGTCGTTACGTGGCTGCCTTCGGCTCAGGTCATGATCCCAACATCCTGGGATCAAGTCCCACATTGGGCTCCCTGCTCAACAGGAAGCCTGCTTCTCCTTCTCCCACTCCCCCTGCTTGTGTTCTCTCTCTCTGCCAAATAAATAAATAAAATCTTAAAAACAACAACAACAACAGATGACCGAATACATGATCAAGCAGGATGGGGCTGTTGGGGCTGGAGCAATAGGCAGTGAGGGCTTGGAGCCTCAGATGTTGGGTTCTGGAGTCCCACTTATTCCATAGGATTCCTAGAGCTCAGCTCCATTCACTGTGCAACGTGAAGCAGGTCACGCGTGGTTACGATGTGGCCAGGGACTGAATGGAAACAAGAAACCCTCATGGGTGCACAGACCAAAGGCCATACCACTAAGCAGAGATGGTTAGGAGGTGGGCAACAAAGGTATAAGGACCTTCCCACATGACTGTGAAGACAGGCCTGACAGCAAATATTTCAGACTGTTATCCCTGGAGGATGCTGCTGCTTAAAGACCGACCTTCCTTCCTTCTTCCTTCCTTCCTTTTGTTCATTGGAAAATGTGGTCACCACCAGCAAAGAGGTCTGCATGTGACCAGGCTGAATCCAGGGAAGTCTGGAGGCTGTGTTAGTAGTGGACACAGGCTGTGTGGTCCCTTACCCTGCCCTCTCCGATCCCTTCACCAGGACCATGGGGGATGACTAGAAGGTGTAGAGCATCCTTCATCTCCCCCATTTTCTTTCCGCAATTCCTTCCCCTGACTCCTTTCTTCCAGGTTCCTCTGGGACTGATGGAGAAGTCAAGAGTCCCGAGTCCTGATTTTGATCGTGCGAAGCTCAAAATCGAATTCTGATTTCATAGGACACTATTGAGTTTAAAGTGCTTTCACCTACATGATCTGCTCTAATGAGTTATCAACAAGAGTAAGGGAAAGTGATAAGAAGTGCAATAAATATGATAAGAGACAGAAGTTGAGCATGGAAGGTCCCCAGACACGGATGATCCCACTGAACCGGGGGTGATAAGTGAAGGAGGAGGTGTGTAGGTGAGCAGGTCCCCGAGGGCAGCGCAGCTGGGGTGAAGGCAGGACAGCGCTTGACACAGTTGCTGACCCACAGGCTCTGGTTCCTAAGACTCCTGCCCACCGCGGATCCCACCGACATGGAGCTGGGAACTGGAGCTTCTCTAAGACAGGTCCTCTGCAAACTGATAGAAGCCTCCCTCTGAGAACCTTCCTGTGCCCAGGAGCACAGGACACTTTATGATGCACCAGTCTCTAGGGAATTGGAAGCCTGTCACCCGGGGTTGGGGGTGGGGGGCTTACCTTCAAGGACCTCATTTATTTTATTTTTTAATTTTTTTAATTTTAATTTATTAATTTATTTTTTTATTTGACACAGAGAGTGATCACAAGTAGGCAGAGAGGCAGGCAGGGGGCGGGGGAGAAGCAGGCTCCCCGTGGAGCAGAGAGCGGGACTTGATCCCAGAACTCTGAGACCATGACCTGAGCTGAAGGCAAAGACTTAACCCACTGAGCCACCCGGGCACCCCTCAAGGACCTCATTTAAAATTGTGCTTAGCAACAGATAAGAGTTGCGAAAGTGACAGGGCCCTAGCTTGCGTCTCTCTGGCCTGACCTTTTCTACTCCTTATGAATCTGATCCATGTTCCATTACCTTCGGATAAGCTGTTCCTACTTGCGGGGAGGGGCTGCAAGTTAGCGAGCAGCCCTGGATTACACCTGCATTTTCACCGGCCTTCCCGGTTGTTCTCTGAAGAAAAATGAGAACGGGGAAGATTCTCCGGCAGAGCCATGGGGAAGGTTATTTTAAGCAAGGACTTTTTGGGGTCTTTACAGACACTAAGATCAAGGCTGCTGAGCCTAGTCACGTCTGGCCAGGCACGTCCTCACTGTTTCAAGGCTACAGCTCGGGAAGGACAGCTCTCTGGCCCAGTCCTGAGGCTGGCTTTGTGGAGGAGGGGAGGGCTGAAGTGACAGCAGGAAGGGACTCCTTCCAACTCGTCACTCCTTCCAACTCGTCCTCTGTCCTCGGGGATACAGGGGAGTGGGTGAGAACTCGAGTGCAGGGCCCGGCGCCCTGACACCCCGGGTCTGCAGGACAGCTGGTGGTCTGCGGGGACTATGGCACCCAATATGCTGCTGCTTGGTATAGGACAGAAGAGCCCCCACTGTTGGGTCGGGACCCGGGTCAATAGCCTGCAGGCTGTGCATTCTGGCTCCTGACCCTCTCCTCTGGGTCAGGTTGAGGCTTCCCATGGTGTTAGGGGAGATCCAGGTCTGTGTCAGGGGCAGGTGAGGGTGAGGACTGGACGGACAGGTGGGAAAGTCCAGAGTTAAAGCCTGCCTGTGCCTCTATCAGATCTCATGGCCTTGGAAATTCCTGTTCTCCAGTGAAGTGAAGCATTTCAAGGTCATGTCCAGCTTGAATATACAGTGATTTTTCCAGGGAGAGTTCTCAACCAGGGTTAAGGACAGGATTCAGGGGGTCTGTGAAGGCCTCATGTGGACATTCATATGTGCATTTCTTTCCGAATAGAGGGCACAGCTTCCTTAAGTCCGCAAAGGGCACAGTGACAATGACACAGAGCATGCATTTGAGACCAAGTACTATTTTCCTTCTATGTGCATAACTCACATCCAGGCCTCACATCAGTGCTTTGGTGCACAGAGAGGGTAAGTGATTTGCACGAGGTCACACAGTGAGCACGAGGTGCCTAAAGGCCAAGCTCTCGACCATTAAGCTATGTTGTGGGTAGGGAATAACCCTCCACAAGGGAATCCGACAAAACCCCTCTCCCGAGAGAGGGGGCTGTCTCTGTGTCATCTTTCTCGGCGAATGTAAAACTTATATGTGGATGTAAGATGTGTGGCTTTTTATATATAAATGAAATGTTATATATGTGTGCTTTACCTTTAAGATCTTTGCACTTCTGTACACACAGCTTTATGCTCTCCTTGTAACAGGTGCAGAACATGCCCGAATAGGATATACTGTACTTTGTTTAATTGTTCCCTTCTTTGTAAGCATGTAGATTGCTTCCAGACTTTTGCTCTTATGAATTATGTCACCTTATCTGCATATCTTTATGCACATGTGCAGTTCTTTCGATGGGATAAGATCAAAGGGCAGCCCACTTAAATTGGAGGCGATCCAGCCCAGTTGTCCTGACAAAGCCTCTAGGAACTTACCTTCTCACTGCAAACCTCTGAGAGGGCCTGCTTTTTTAACTCAAAAAATACATGTTTAAGGACACTTTGGTACTTTGTATCAAAATTTTACAAACCTACCAAAACAATCAAACAAATGTACCTATATGCAGGCATAAAGGTAAAATTTACAGAGATGGTAAAGAGCTAGAAACTGACGGGACGCCCCACGAAAGGTAACTGGTTAAAAATTCCTGGCTCCTTCATCCCGTGTGCAAGGTGAGGGTGGTTAGATGTGCTGGGAGAGCCGCAGTGTAGGGAGGATGTGTTTAAAGCTCATAGAGTTCACCCTGGAGGGTGTGCTCAGCTTCACAGAACCCCAGAACCTGGGCCTCTCTCTGCACTTGTCCAGCGCCCTCCATGCTAAGATGGGGCGAAAAGACAATTCCATCTGGATCTTACACCAGCCATCGGAGCCCCTGGCAGGGCTGGGGCTCAGGGAGATGCAGCCTCATGGGGGTCAATCTGAGAATTGTTAGACTCCCCACAATGTAGGAACAAGATGAGCATCAGCTCAGGGGAACCACTGGTCCTATTTTGATGCCTGTCCTTGGGCTTTGCTGCAGCAACATGGCTAGGGAATGGATGAAAGGAGCCCACAAACTCCAATTCTCCAGGAGAAAGGCTGTGCAACTTCCAGAAGCCTCCCAATGCCATGGCTCATGTCTGCCTCAAACATTACTGTAAACTGCAAATGGTTTGGGGCAGGTGCAAATTACTTTTATAACTAAAAAAAATAAATAAATAAATGAGGGAAGTAGGAAAAACATGTAGTAGGCATGGAAAGAAAGCCCTCACCCTGAGAACAAATAAATGGAAAAAAAAAGAAAAAAGAAAAAAAAAGCCCCAAACACCTCACCTAGATCCTGTGAGGATCTAACTTAAAATATTTGGGGAGGAGAGAGGGTGTTAGGAATGTATATAATTGGTCTTTATTTCCCATTCACGGCAAGGACGTGGGGGGAGGGGGATGGGAGCAGACCGTGTATGAACAGATACCTGGGCTTCCCCTGTCCCAAAGAATAAAGAGAAGGTCAGTCCCGCCGTGTAGTCTGGGAAAGGCAGCTGGGTGGTGAAGAGGGGAGGTTAGTTCGTTTGTTCTGAAGAATCCAAACGACAGCACTGGATCCTGGGAAGATGGTGATGTGACTGTGTTCTCCTGCCTTCCTGTCCTCTCGATGCCTTTCCAAACTAACATTCCTACCCCAAAGGCCATCTGAATCATTGAGTTCTCCTGGGACCCACAAGGGAGGGCGTGGATGTGGGGCTTCCTTCCCCAGGCTTCCAGGTGGAGGCAGGGGGCCAGAAGCCAAGGGGAAGGCTTGCTTCTCCTCTGGGCAAAAGGCAAAGTCCAAGCTGGCCACCCTTCCTTCCCTGCAGAAGGCAGACGGTCCGTTGCCAACAGTGGGGGGCCCTGGAGGGGCACCCCCATCTCGCTGACTGTTGGGGAGCTGGAGGGGTCTGCACGGGTGGACTGACTTGCTCCAGAACCTCACAGCTAGGACAGGGGTCCCTGGTCCTCATGCTCAGGGTGCTCTTTCCATCCCCTCAGCTGATGGCCACAGTTTGCCAGCCCAGTTCCAGCAAGCCTGCAAATACAGAAACCTGGGATAACGACAGACCACAGAGGAAAGGAAATCATAAAAGCCATTCGCCAGCAGACCCCCTTCGAGTTCACGTTGCAGGACACAGCTTAAAGGAGTCTGAGTGGAGTCAGAGAAGCCTCGGCACGGTTGAACATCGGTCTGAGTGCCAGGCGCTTGGAGTGAGGGGCACCAGAGGGCTGGGACTGTGGGTTCTGGGCGGGGGGCGAGAACAGCATCCCATTCTTGCTCTGAAAAGAGGGGAGAAAGTGCAATATGGATAGAAAATTCCAGTGAGAGAAGTTGGGGCTGTGAAGGTGTGATCAGTTTGGGGGAAGCACAGCAAGGAAAAAAGCAAGCAGCGTAAGAAGCCAGGCAGGAAGCAGGAAGGAAAAAAGCCTTGAGAAGTGGCCAGAAAACATTGTCAGGTTCGGGACCTGAGGGAGAGGGCGGAGAAAGGGGATGGCGTGTGCTCGGTGGTCCTAGGCTACAAGTGGGAGTTTGTTTTGCACGTAGTTCCAACACACTTTGAGAAGCAGGAGAAGTCAGGGCCACTGAGATTTTGAAGCTGGCCCATCAGCCAGTCTTGATTCATCAGTAAGTTACCGACCAGTTACTGATGTGCCCCAGGCCTCATGGCCAGGGAGGGACAGAGGGGAGCCGGACCCTTCTTCTGACTTCTCTGGGTTTCCTTCCACCTCCATTTTCCTTGCGGTGGGAAGCTCATCCCTCGGCATTACAGAGCCGACCGTCCATGCTGTGCACTGTCCTCCATCCTGACTCCGAATGCCGCATCTGGTTCCTCCTCTTACCTGTGCAACACGCCTGGTTCTATATTCGTGAGCTCACAAATTTTATTCATGGTCTTTGCCTCTTAAAGACTGGTTTTCTGGGCACCCGGATGGCTCAGTTGGTTAAGTGACTGCCTTCGGCTCAGGTCATGATCCTGGAGTCCTGGGATCGAGGCCTGCACAGGGCTTCCTGCTCAGCAGGGAGTCTGCTTCTCCCTCTGACCCCTCCCCCTTCTCATGCTCTCTCTCAAATAAATAAATAAAATATTTTAAAAAATAAAAAAAAGACTGGTTTTCTGTTCAGGGTAGATAAAGGGAGGCCCGCAGATTTGCCAAGGACCACTGCTCTGACACGCACATTCCACCTGTTTCTTCTCATTCTCATGCATTTCCTGCCAGGCAGGGTCCTTTTAGCGTCCCTTTGCAAGTGAAAGTGTTACAAGATTTTTGTTCCCTCAGTGCCCGTGGCTCTTGGTCATACTACCTCAAAGAATGAAGAGGTAGACCAGATGAAGGAGTGGTGAGCAGCAAAGTTTATTGAGCAATAGTATAAAGCTCCTGGAGAAGGAGGGGACCCAACAGGGTTGCTGTTTTGGTGTTCAAATCTAGGGGGTTTTATAGGCTCTTTCGAGGAACTATCTTGAGCATCCTGAGTGTGGGTCCCTGTGGATTGGCCGATAAGCTGTGCCCATCAGGGCTTTGCTCATGCACCTATCTACCTATGGGGTCATTGTTCCGATGTTGTGGGTCTTTCAGGCTGACATCTAGAGGTGAACTGCCTCATCTTGCGATAGTGACCAATGTTTTATGGCTAATTGTTTTGTTTCAGGAAGTTTAGCAAAAGTCACTCCCACAGAGGCTGCTGGACAGGATGCTAGTGTGGTTTCGTCTAAGCTGTAAAACAGAATTTTAGCATGGTTTTTGTCTGAGCTGTCCTGGCTTTTTTGCTTTCTTGTTGGGGACCTTGGTCCTGACTCCCTACGTGTCCAATTAACTCCTAGCAAAAACAGCAACACAGGCAGGCCCCTGAGTTACTCAGTTCAGAAGCAGGGACAGAACTAAGTTCCCGAGGCCAGGCTCACCCTCCTCTCTAGATAGGGGACTTCCTGATTCCTCACCTTGTGCCGTGGTCTGGGCCTCTCCTGGGTCTGGTGGGACTTGGTGGATGCTCTGTCCTTGCGGTGTTGGTGTAATGACAGCAGCTGCCAGAAATGTAATGTGGGGACTCTGTGTGTGACCTTGGGCCACCTGCCTCTCCGCTTCTGCATGCTTAGGGCTTGGGGGGGTGGGGTTAGGCGGTTTAACACTGTTTAATATGTAGTGGAATAAACAACTGGAAGCCTGATTGAAGAAGTAAAGCTCTGTTGTAAACACGGAACCTTGAAATAAACAATCTAAGGCAGGGCTCATCCACTTACTCTTTTTTTTTTTTAAGATTTTATTTATTTATTTGACAGACAGAGATCACAAGTAGGCAGAGAGGCAGGCAGAGAGAGAGAGGAGGAAGCAGGCTACTGCCAAGCAGAGAGCCCGATGTGGGACTCGATCCCAGGACCCTGAGATCATGACCTGAGCCGAAGGCAGAGGCTTAACCCACTGAGCCACCCAGGCGCCCTCCACTTACTCTTTTAACAAAGGTTTGCCCATCCCCTACTAGGTGCTAGGCATATTTCTAGACACAGCACACAAGATATAAGACCTCAGCTCTCATGAAAAGCTGGTGGAGGGACACAGACAACCAGAATGTGATGATTTTCTATAGTTGACCCACACTAGAGTGAAGGCGAGACCCTGGGCTGGAAGGTGTCTCGGGGGAGGGGCCTTAGTGCAGTCGGGGGTTTTCTGAGAAGATAACAGCTCACTGGGGCCCCAAATGGTGAGGGAGTGTCCTCGCTGAGGGGACACCCCCCCCCCCCCACACACACATCTGAGTGGGAAGCCCACAGCCAGGTGCTGAGCTCAGAGGAGGAAAGTCTGGAGTCAGGGAGTGCAATCCCAGACAGCCGGTGGCTCCCCCTGCCTCCAGCTGCAAGGAGAGGCCCACTGCATGTCCCTGGGACCAGCCTAGCTGACAGGAGCCAGGAGTCAGGAGTCAGGCTCCGTGTCCACCTTCATCTGGGGGAAGGACAAACCCCCATCCCTGCCCGGGCTGCTGGCTTGGGCAGGTGCAAACATTTTTCAGCAAGAGCCACAAAAAGTGAGATATCCCCCAAACAGGGAAGTCATCTATCCTTTTTAGTCCACATATCTACTGAGGTGGAAGCCGGACACAGAAAAGCCCATCGGGTCTGCCGCAGCCTGGGTCAGACGGGCCACCTCCGGCCACGCCAGGTATGGGTTGAAGGGCACAGGACACCGGCTGAGCTGCCAGGAGTGGTTGAACTCAAGTTCCTCAGCGCTACTGTGTGTGTGTCCAACTCTGAAAGGCTTTGACAAAACAACTGCAATAGGATAAATAAAGGTGAGAAAAAAAGAAAAGATAAGCTCTCTTAATAACCTAATCTTTATGAGACCCTAATCTCTTTCCCAAAGCCGCCGCTTTAGAACCAGGGCACACAGTCAAGGCTGCCCAGTGATTTGGCGACAGGCATTAGGCGCAGGCGCAGTGGCAAGGCAGTGGGAACGTGGTTGGAAGAGGCTTACCGGAAGAGGCTTACCGGAAGAGGCTTACCGGAAGAGGCTTACCGGAAGAGGCTTACCGGAAGAGGCTGGGGGTTGCTGGGAAGCACAGTGGTTGGACCTTCCTTTCACTCCCTTTCCAAGCATTGACTGAGCACGGCTTTCATACCCACCCATGCCTTCGTTCCCCGTTTGAGCAACAAGCACAGGCCATTAACCGGCTTTGCTAGTACAGGGCGGGGCTGAGATTTGCTTTTAGGCAGGGAGTCCAAACCCACGGTGCTGGGAAAAAGACCAACATTTGGGCGGGCCGCTCTTGGCAGCCTGAGAAGGTGTGCCTGCGGTTCCCTGCTCTTCCCATCTCTTTAAAGACTCTTCTTTCTTTCTACTCCTCTTCCCAGAAGAGGCTGGACCCAAGGAGGGTTGTCTCGCAGTGTGCCAGGGAAGGGCTCCCTTGCTTTCCTTCAGGTCCAAAGGGGAAACGAGCCCTTCAGCAAAAATTGCGCGAGCTGATACGGGATCTCCAAGACCACGTATGAATGAGCATATGTGTGTCTCTGCACGTGTGTATATACTGACCTATTTATGGCCATTTCTAAGTGGGTGGTTAGGACAACTAGTACGAAGAGTAACACACCGCCCCCCCTCCAACCCAGTGACTGGCAGAAGTCAGGGGAAAAGCACATCCAATTCAAAGAACATCAATCAACTCTGCCCACCAGGCAGTTTCAAGGAAGGAGGCTGGGGACTGGGAACGTGGCCATCTGTGGGAGGAGGGTCACATGGGTCCAAATCTGCCCGCTAGGTGTTGTTGAGGGCTCTGGAGACCTCGAGCAGCCATAGCTCCCCTCCCCAGAAGCCATATAATGCACAGCTGAATTCAGAATTGGCTCCTAAGAGATGCTTCGAGTGACTTTGGCACAGAAGAGGATGAGCTTCCACATCTCCCAGGCTGGAGGGAAAGACAGGGATCAGGCAGGAAGGTATCACCCAGTTGCTTCCTATGTGGGGCTTTTAGGGGCTCATGGAGTTGCAAAGCTATTGGTCATTATTCCCCTTTGTGGCCTTCCCTCCTCCTTCCCCAGCCCAGAGAGGGAGGTGTCTTAGACTTGGGGCAATAGGGGCTCTTGGGGAGGCTGTGCCTGTGCAGATGGAGTTGGCTTCCCGTCTAGGGCTAGGTACTGTTAGCTGTCAGCAATGGTGAGTGGGAAGAGAAGGAAAGGGTCTCAGGCAAACGACCTAACTGAGGTTGTCTTGTCCTGTGAGGCTGTTCCCATTTCTAACTGATGAATTTGTACAACTTGTGATCCCTGGACACCCTTTGGAGGGGGAAACAGCTTTTATCCAAATACCTCCAACTACTACAGAGAAATCAACATCTTTCTTTCTACAATACCAAAGGAGATTTGGGTTTTCTTTTCATAGCATCGGTTTTGTTTTGCTGGGCTTGGCTGGTAAATCCAGAAAGTCGGTCTGAGTTTTTTGAAGATGAAATTCTACAATTATGATTGTCAGGTTTTCTGATTGGCGTTGATTACATGTTGATTTTTGTAGTCTGTAGTCCTTGCTTTTTTTTTTTTTTTTTCCAATTAAAAAAGAAACCTGAATGGTTTCTGATTAGGTAATTTCTCACTTTCAATTGCTAGTGTTGGTCTCTGCTATGGAGGTCTCCCTGCAAGCAACATGGGATAAGTTGTACAGAGAATTTACATCATACACTCAGTGCAGGAAATAACTGTGTCACTTAGAAGTGCTATATCATTTAAGAGAAGAATGTGAGCTTCCTTTTCTGCTCTCATTTCTCTCTCTCTCTCTTTCCTTTTTTTTTTTTTTTTTTTCTTTCTGTCTTCAGATAGGGGTTGACCTAGCAGGCAAAGCTGACCAAGTCTGCAAGGAAGTTCACAGACTCCTGGAGGCAGCCAGAATTGGAAAGGGCTCTCTCCTCTGACAAGATGCCAGGTCATAGTGAGGATGCCTTTGGCCAAATGGCATTCTGCCCCTTATTCTTCTTTTCTTTATCCTCTTCCCTCTGAGAGGGGATGCAGGAGATGGTCTTAAGAAGTGCTAATTGTCTTATAAAGTGTAGCTGTTAATGAGAAAGGAAAAGATAAGGAAGGGTTCCCTGCTTGCCTTCCTCCCCCCTACTTTCCTCCCTCCCTATCTTTTGTCTTTTCTTCCTCCATGCTAGGTGCATGCTCTGCACCATTTCTAGGGTGCAGCTCTGGGTCCCCAGCCATTGGCACACAGGTGCTGAGGAGGCTTGTGGACCAGTGTTGGGACAGACAGGAAAACAAATCAGCATGGTGGAGTGTTATGGGATCTCTGAGAGAGGCCTGTTAGGGTGAGGGTTCAGTTCATAGAGTAGTCCATCCCATGGTGGGGGGTGGGGGTGGGAGAGAGAGGAAAATGGGGTGGTGGTGGGGGAACCCCAGATCATATTTCTCCTCCCAGAGGTAAGATACTTGAATTATACAGAGCCAGCCCCTCTGCCAAGGTGGGGAGAAGGGGTGTTACATTTTTAAAGTTCAGGAACACTTCTTAAGGCCTATCAAAATCTATGCCAGCTTTTAGAATGTGGAATTTGCCCTTGCCATGCCGCTTGACCGGTCCGTGAAGTTGTCAGTCCTGGAGTGGTCAGTGGGATCCAGGATGCTTTGCTATTGTGTGTCCTGGGCTGCCTCTACTGATTAAGTCAGGGTTCACAGCAGTTCCCTCCTGACTTCTCTGTCATGCTTAGTATGGCTGGTGTCCGTCTGGAAGCTTCCTCCACCTTTCAGTCTTCTCAGGGGTTGTTCCTTCTTCCTCCAACTGGTCCTTGGATACTCCTCAGGGCTGCCCTTGGCCCTTTCCTCAGCAAAGAGTTGGTGGTGTGCCTCACCTTGTCCTTGACCTGCCCTGCTCTGACTTGGCTCTACTGGTGCCCTCCCCAGGGCCTTCCCTTTCTCTCCTGTTGGCTTCTTTAATAAACAGGGTTAGTCTCTCATGACTTTAAAAGAAAAAAAAAAGATTCACTTATTTATTTGAGAGAGCGCGCGTGTATGTGTGGGGGGAGGGGCAGAGGGAGAGGGCAGGAGAAACTTAAGCAGATTCTGCATTGAGCTCAGAGCCCGACAAGGGGCTCGATCTCACGAACCTGAGATCGCAACCTGAGCTGAAGCCAAGAGTCCGACACATCACCAACTGTACCACCCAGGTGCCTCTCCCCTCTTTTTAACCAAAGGAATACGTGTGTCTAGTTTAAAAAATTATTGCAGCCAAATACTCTTCCGATGGTGGTACAGGCAATGTAGCACCAAATGACTTTGTTAGTTTTGGAAATTTTTTCAAGTGAAGCTTTAAAAAAAAAAAGTAGCTCCAAGCCCACACAGTGAGGTCTCCTGTACCTGTGTTCTTCCTGCCTGAAGGCACCTGGAGAGCCCCTGCTGGCCCAGAGCGGCTCTTTTCCTGCTGCTCCTTTTCCCTCCCAACGAGGGCAGGGGATGAGAACCAGCACCCTTGCTGTGGGGGGGCCCTCAGGATGGGAGATCTTCTTGCAGGAAAAGTGTGGGTAGTCAGATTTCCCTTCCCATTTTTTCTTGTTTTGTTTTTGGTTGTTTAAGGACCTTGTTAGAGGGAGGGAGGGATCTCTGGAGAATGTTGGCTAATAATTGGGACTAGATTTTGGTCCCCGATGAATGTCTAAGCTATGAAAAGAAGGAAGCAATTAACCGTCAATTGTTGCATGAGGATTTGCTGAGCATTGTCAGCTACGTTCTGAGGTGAAATGATACCTCCACGGTTCCCAAAAATAACGTAAGGCAGAAGGGTAAAGAATTATGGGCCACAGGAGTTGTAAGTAGGGAAGAACCAATTATTTACTGCTACTGAAGCAGTTAGACCCATGCAGCGTGTGCGTCTGAGCGCACATGTGCACACATGCGCGAAGGCAGTGGAGAGCAGGGACCCACCTGGGAGGCAGGACTTCCTGGGGGATAAATCAGAAAGGAATGTTGGCTCATAGCTGCATCTTGTTGGGACTTGGCCTAGAAGGGAACCATCTAGAACAAGGAGATGTTTCTTCTCTAGGACGAAACACCTAACAATTGGCTGCTGTGGAGGGTCCAAAGCCCAGGTGATTCCTGAGGGATATCTCGGTCCTCCCTGCCCAACTAGTTGGTTAATGGGCATAGATACTGTGGCCAGAGCTGAGAAGGTCATGGTGGTCAGGAGCACAGATCCCAGGGAAGAAGGTCTTGTCGCTCCACCAGGGGTGAGCCCTGCAAAGCAGCAGCGGTGCCAAGCTCAGGGTGAGGGAATGTTAGAATGGGCAGAGGAGGAAGAAGACCATGTTTTCAGCTATGCCTTAAGGTCATTCGCAGTGTTGGAGACAGCGGCCCGTTCCACACCACTCCTTTCCTTAAAGGTCCCCTAGGACTGATGAGAATCCTGGAGGAAGTGGAATCCACAGCAGGAGGGGGCTGATTGTGATGGACACCTGGATCCCCTCCTTGGGACCCTGGCACTTATTCCCCCTGTTGCTGGGTGTATTGGCTGGAGCTGTCCTCATCACATGGTCACTTTGCTTTGAGGAACCTGTAAGCCTTTTGAAGGTAGGAGCTACATCTTTGGCATCCCCTAGAGCACCATTTCCCCAAATGTACGTGTGGTTTGTGATTTTTAGATGGCACCCAGGTGACCATTATCACTATTCATTATTAATTGCTTTTAAATTTCAGGTCTTGTGTCAATTACCCAGGACTTCACAATTTGTTTTGGACAGGTAAAAAAGCATTTTATTTATTTATTTGATAGAGAGATCACAAGTAGGCAGAGAGGAAGGCAGAGAGAGAGGAGGAAGCAGGCTTCCTGCTGAGCAGAGAGCCTGACCTCGATCCCAGGACCTTGAGACCATGACCTGAGCCGAAGGCAGAGGCTTTAACCCACTGAACCACCCAGGCGCCCCGTAAAAAAACATTTTAGAAAATGAGTTGATTGCCGACCAGAAGAAGGAAAGATGCTCGACATCGCTCATCACTAGGGAAATGAAAATCAAACTCACAGTGAGACACTACTCCACACACCCCACGAAAAATGGCTATTCTTAAAAAAGCAAAACAAAGCAAAACCCAGGCTGCAACCAGGATTGGTGAGGAGGTGGAGAAACGAAGCACTGTACGCCATGGGTGGGAACCTGCTGTGAAAAGAACGATGGTGGGTCTTCACAAAATCAAAGGAGAGGATTGCCAAATGCTCCTGCAATTCCACTTGTGAGGAGATGCACCAAAGAACTGAAAGCAGAGACTTGAGCAGGTATCTGGACACCATTGTTTCACAGCACATTATTCAGTCACTAAAAGGGGGAAACCAACCCAGATGTCCATGGATGGATGAATGGACAACATATGTACCATGGAATATTGTTCCACCTTAAAATGGAATGACGTTCTGACCCATGCCCTAATATGGATGAGCCTGGAAGACATGCTAAGCCAAATATGGCAGACCCAAAAGGCTGTCTGTTGTATGGCTCTACTTACAGGAGGTATCTGGAAGAGTCAAATTCAAGGACACAAAAAGTAGGTCCAAGTCCCAGAGGCTGGGGTTGGGGAGGGGAATAGGGAGTCACTCTTTAATGGGTAAACTTCCAATTTGGGAAGATGAGAAAGTTCTGGAGAGGGCTGGTGGGGATGGCTGCCCAGCCATAGGGACATAGTGAAAGCCACGGAACTTTGTAGTTAAAAATGATGGCAATGCTAACTTTTATGTGTATTTTACCACCATAAAAGAGTTGCTATAAAAGAAAATTAAGATGATGTGGCCAAATTGAGGTGGCATGTGAATGCCCAAGTTTGGAAAACTGTCCCTGGCTCACCTGCAATGTGGTTACAGGTTATTTGCCTGCAAATGAGGAGCCCTTTTCAATATTCTGAAGTTGCTTTTTCCTTTTATTCATTTCCATTTCTGGGCAAAAACCAGTCTGGTAAACAGGCAGGTAGAAAGAGAAGAATTGTGACATTTGTGGAGAATTTTTGTACTACTGCTCTATTTTAGTTTATGTTAGTCTAACAACACTGTGCTGTAGGGATTCAACCTGGTTTCCAGCCTGGGAAACTGGGTCCCCCTGCGGACCCCCACTCAATGCCCTGGGGCAAGTAAGTGTCTACACCAGCCTTCCACACCCGGCAGCCCACCCGACTCTTTGAGCTCCTTGGGTGCACCTTTGGAACTTCATATCTGCAGGGCATTAATTTGGAGAAACAGGAACTGGGGACCAAGTGGTGCCTAAATGATGGAAGCAAATATCCTTCACAGCAGAGACACACGCCAAAGCCAGAAACAACACTAGGTCTGGGCCTTTGGCTCTTCCAGTTACTTCAGTTTCAAGCCTGATGTAGTCGTGGCTTTCCCCATGAAAACAGATGCAACCCACCCTCACTGTGGGAAACAGAGTACAGAGGGGAAAACCCACCACGGCAAACTGCTTGTCACAGCACAGCCCGGAAATAACCACGGTTCACACTTTGGTCACTAGATTTCCTATTTTTACTGGGCATACTCAAGTACACAAGGTAGTTTTAAAATACATAGTTTTATCACCTAATTTTCAATGAAATATATAGTGAGCATTTTCTCTTTTGCAAGTTAAAATACCTGAAATGTACAGAGAAAACATAATTTAAGCTCTCTTGTTGGAGAAATTTAGATAGAAATTAGATAGAATTTTTTTCCAAGGAAGACTTCATTCCTTTTACAATGCATTGAGAAAAAAGGGGTGTCCTTGTCTTCTAGAGGACAGAAACTTGCCTTTTGGGAACCCTCCTATACTATTTTATTTTTTAAAGATTTTATTTATCTAACTGACAGAGATCACAAGTATGGGGAGAGGTTCGCAGAGAGAGAGGGAAAGCAGGATCCCCACTGAGCAGAGAGCACGATGCAGGACTTGATCCCAGGACCCTGAGACCATGACCTCAGCCAAAGGCAGAGGCTTAACCCACTGAGCCACCCAGGTGCCCCCCTCCTACACTATTTATGGAAATGCAATCTAGTGCAGCCACTCTGGAAAACAGAGTTTTCCTCAAAAAGCCAAAAATAGAGCTACCCTATGACCCAGCAATTATACTATTGTGTATTTACCCCCAAAATACAAATGTAGTGATCTGAAGGACCACAAGACCCCAACATTTATAGCAATATCCACAATAGCCAAACTATGGAAAGATCCCAGATGTACATTGACAGATGAATGGATAAAGATGTGGGGTGTGTGTGCATGTGTGTATACAAATACGCATGCATGCGCGCACGCGCGCACACACACACACACACACACGTGCGCGCGCACACAATGGAATATTATGCAGCCACCAAAAAGGAAATCTTGCCATTTGCAACAATGTGGCTGCAACTAGAGGATATTATGCTAAGTGAAATAAGTCAATCAGAGAAAGACAATCATCATTTGTTCTGAAGAGAGGAAAAAATGAAACAAGATGAAACTCGAGAGGGAGAGAAATCATAAGACTCTTAATCATAGGAAACAAACTGAGGGTTGCTGGAGGGGAGGGGATTGGAGGGTTGGGGTAACTGGGTGATGATGGCCATTGGGGAGGGTATGTGTTGTAATGAGCACTGGATATTGTAGAAGACTGATGAATCATAGACCTGTATTCCTAACACAAATAATACATTATGTGTTAATTAATTGAATTTAAATTAAAAAAAAAAGAAAATTGCCTTTCAACTTAGGTTTTTAACTTGCTTCTTGGGTCGATCTCATCATCAACCAAGTAATTCATTTTATTTTTCTCAATCTCTCTTCCATTTGCTTCCTCTTTTGTACCAGTCTCCCTGGTGTATACACACACACACACTTCTAATACTCAGCATCCAGTCCCTCACCTCCAGTATCTGCCCTTTTTACAGATGGTTCCTTTCCTTTTAAGGATGAGGTCTTAATTGATTTTGATCAACTCTACTAAAATCTTTAGCCTCAGTTCTGCTTTAGGAGTAACCTTTAATAATCTGAAAATAGAATTCAATTGTTTAAGGAAAATACTAAGAAACCCTTGGTAGAGTTAGGTGTATCAAGGAATGTAGATCTTGGTCACAGTGTAGATATGGCTGACTTTTTTTTTTTTTTTTTAAGATTTTATTTATTTGAGAGAGAGAGCACAA
Organism: Mellivora capensis; assembly: GCA_004024625.1. Classification (NCBI taxonomy): domain Eukaryota; kingdom Metazoa; phylum Chordata; class Mammalia; order Carnivora; family Mustelidae; genus Mellivora; species Mellivora capensis. The sequence goes on along the minus strand of PISX010000151.1, from coordinate 2,861 downwards.
GGGGTGGGGAGAGGCAGATGGAGGGAGAAGCAGACTCCCCACTGTGCAGGGAGCCTGACATGGGGCTCAATCCCAGGATTTGGGGATCGTGACTGAGCCAAAGGCAGATGCTTAACTGAGCCACCCAGGCGCCCCTATGGCTGACTTTTTTTAAAAGAAATTTTTTGGAGACAGCAGGGCAGAGGAAAGTAGTTGGTACTTGAAGAAAATGTTAGGGACCATGATGAAAATCTATTTGCTATTTCAAGGCAACTAATCAATGATCATCTCTGGGGACACTGGAGTGACAGCCTTTACAGGTTATGAAACTTGGATGACAAAATATTGCATATGCAAGTGTCCATTAACAGTAACTTTGTAGAGTGAGGCAGATGCCAGCCAGTGAGAAAGTGGTGCCCAAAGACAGTGCTAATTCTGGAGTCCTGGAGACCAGGAAGTGTTCCTCCATCACATGGCCATCTGAAAGGGAGGCACACTTGGTCATTAAAGGAAATCCCTCCAGCAGACCAGCCAAAAATCAGTTGGGATTCAATATTTGATGAATAAGAGTATGCTTATGGGATCAAGAGTACTGATCACACGAAATTCAGACTCCCCTGAAAAAAAAAACTCTTTCAGCAGAAGTTGCCATGGGCCTACTGTTCACTTGGGTTTCCCCTGGACACGTGCTCTCACACCTGGAAACTTACCCCAGCTGGTGACACCTTCGATGGCAGGGGTGCCACAGGACTTGCTCAGGCGTCAACAAGAAGGAGACAGCACATTTTGGGCCCCAAGTTCCGGGAAGAAAATATGGCCTCCACCCCTGCAGTCATCCCGTTCATACTTACCAAACGCCAATCCTGGGCCTGACAGCCAGGAGGCGAGTGGAAAAGCCACAGTCCTTGTGTGGGTCAGGGCTCTCATCTTGCACTCAAGGGAATCATCTGCTTTCATTTAGTTTCTGGACTCGACCCTGGGTAGTGGCTAACATCCCCAGGGTCAGAACTCTGAGAGGCCTCTGTACTTCGGGAGGACCTAGAAATCTGGCTCAGGGTGGGGTAGATCCCTGCCCTTCTTGCTACTGTTTTCCTCAAACCGGTAAGAATCCACAAGGTGACAAGGTTGAGATCCCTTGAGGATCCGTGAGGAATGAGAGGCGGTGGTTGAGCCTCTGGTGGAATTTAAGGGCAGGAGATGGGAGTTATCCACAGGGAGCTTATCTGGGTCACCCTGCCCAAAGGAAAGGAGCGCCCAAGAGCACCTCTTGGTGTTTAAGAGGCCAGCCTTTTTCTTGTTTGTTTTCCTTAGAAGAAGTTCACACACTGTAAGGTGTCAAATAGCCTTGACATAACTCTCCACCTGGAAGGTGACATTTCTGATGCAGTAAATCTGAGGGACGCCAGCGTGACCTGTAGCCCCCCACCCCGCCCCCCAATCTGGAGCTCTCCGATGCTTTTACAAGCAGCCCTTCAGGGGCCAGGACCTAGCAAGCTGGGGGGTAAGAGGACAGAGCCCCTTCACCAAGTGGCCCCAGGCAACTAACTAACTTGAAAGGACAGAAGAGGGGACTATGGCTTACCACAGCCCGGTAGGAATGTCTGCCGAAAGCAGTGAAGCCGGCCACGCCAGCATTTACACATGGAACATCTCTTGGGCAGCCAGGTGTCATGGGGCACCGACTCACAGTTCCTGGGAAGGAACAGAGAAGGCTATGCATTCGGGTTTTTAACTCCCTTCTCTTTTCCTCTCCGTGCCCCCTTCCACCCCCGCCACCCCTGCCCCCCGCAGCGGCTTACTCTTTCCGGGAATCATGCTCACAGTTGCGGCCATAGAAGGACGGTGGGCAGGCACAGAAGGACCCCAGCATGCAGGTGCCCCCATTCAGACAGCAAGTTCTGTTTAACTCCTTACCTGAAATGTAAGAAGAGGTGGCTGAGGGGCGGTAGGGGAATGAAAAGCTAAGCCCCTGGGAGCAACGGTTAATACAGGGCTAAGGGCTTGGACTCCCCAGTGATCGGAGATGTCTAAGTCTTGTGAACTGCACAGAATGGCACTCTTGCTTTTTAGTGGAGCCCCTGAGCAGAGAAAGCTTTTTCATGCTCAGGCCAGGGGTGGTTCCCAGAGCCCCAGGAATCAGGAGGGAAACTGTGTACGTCCCAGGGAGGTCAAATACACACTGCCGGCCTAGGCTCCAGGGCCAAGCCCAGTCCAACCATCCGCCCAGCTCCCGAATCAGCTTGCCAACCAGGAGAAAATGCATCAGAGAGAGAGGAAACAGGAAGGACCAGGATGGTCACAGCATGAGGTAGACCTAAGGGAGTTGGATCTTACTATCCTGGATGCCTAAGGTCGGCACAAACTGGGAAGACCGAACCGCAGGCTCCTCCCGGGACCACACGCTGGCATCTCTTAAGGGCGGCTCTCTCCCGGCAAGTTCACGGTGGCCCAACCCTTAATGACAAAAATCAACGGGTGGGTTCAGGATTTCAGGCCCGGTGAAAATTGCTGCTGATCAAAATAACAAAAAGCCTCTCACCAGCAACTAATTCCAGTTCAAATGCTTTGGAAATGGCCATGATCAGAATCACACTGGGAAGATGAAATCAGACACCCGTTAGACAAACAAGGCAAATAAAACCCTTTGCCTTAACAGAATTAACACCTGGGTCTTCCCAGCACAAGGACAAGACCACAGACCACTAGGGAGAAATTGTAGAGCCCTACCTTTCTTTCTCCTTCCTTTCTTTTCAAATGGCTAACTCATGTAACAACATCAAGAGCAATGATGAGACTAAAAATCACCTAAAAGCTAATTTTTTTCAATGTTTTATGACTTCTTAGGCTCTGTCCTCCTAGAGCCATGATTTTAAGTCGGCGTA